>JACGAQ010000098.1:0-388770 GCA_014119065.1 Orius insidiosus
GCCGTTATCGAGATATTTCTCTTAGAAATCTTTTTTCGCTCATAACGTCTAAAATGATAGAGATGGTTAGGGATGGTTAGAAGAACCGGTATCCAGCTATCTAACCTAGGTAATCTTTTTTCGCTCATAACTTCTAAACGGTTGATCTACACAAAAATAAATATAAGCAAAATGAAAGGGAATTAGATTTCCTACATAAATACTTTGTGTGTATTTATCCTCCGACCAGCCGTTATGGAGATATTTAGCATAAGTAATTTGTTTCGCTCATAACATATGAACAGTTAATCCAACACAAAAAATGTATAATACATACTGAAAGAAAATTCAATTTCCTACATAAATACCTATTCATTTTTATCCTCAGACCAGCCGTTATCGAGATATTTCTCTTAGAAATCTTTTTTCGCTCATAACGTCTAAAATGATAGAGATGGTTAGGGATGGTTAGAAGAACCGGTATCCAGCTATCTAACCTAGGTAATCTTTTTTCGCTCATAACTTCTAAACGGTTGATCCTACACAAAAAATAAACATAAGCAAAATGAAAGGGAATTAGATTTCCTACATAAATACTTTGTGTGTATTTATCCTCCGACCACCGTTATGGAGATATTTAGCATAAGTAATTTGTTTCGCTCATAACATATGAGCAGTTAATCCAACACAAAAAATGTATAACATACTGAAAGAAAATTTTTTTCCTACATAAAATACCTATTCATTTTATCCTCAGACCAGCCGTTATCGAGATATTTCTCTTAGAAATCTTTTTTTCGCTCATAACGTCTAAAATGATAGAGATGGTTAGGGATGGTTAGAAGAACCGGTATCCAGATCTAACCTAGGTAATCTTTTTTTCGCTCATAACTTCTAAACGGTTGATCCTACAAAAAAAATATAGCAAAATGAAAGGGAATTAGATTTCCTACATAAAATACTTTGTGTGTATTTATCCTCCGACCAGCCGTTATGGAGATAGCATAAGTAATTTGTTTCGCTCATAACATATGAGTTAATCCAACACAAAAAATGTATAAATACATACTGAAAGAAAATTCAATTTCCTACATAAAATACTCTATTCATTTTATCCTCAGACCAGCCGTTATCGAGATATTTCTCTTAGAAATCTTTTTTTTCGCTCATAACGTCTAAAATGATAGAGATGGTTAGGGATGGTTAGAAGAACCGGTATCCAGCTATCTAACCTAGGTAATCTTTTTTCGCTCATAACTTCTAAACGGTTGATCCTACACAAAAATAATAAGCAAAATGAAAGGGAATTAGATTTCCTACATAAAATACTTTGTGTGTATTTATCCTCCGACCAGCCGTTATGGAGATATTTAGCATAAGTTTTGTTTCGCTCATAACATATGAGCAGTTAATCCAACACAAAAAATGTATAAATACATACTGAAAGAAAATTTAATTTCCTACATAAATACTCTATTCATTTTATCCTCAGACCAGCCGTTATCGAGATATTTCTCTTAGAAATCTTTTTTCGCTCATAACGTCTAAAATGATAGAGATGGTTAGGGATGGTTAGAAGAACCGGTATCCAGCTATCTAACCTAATCTTTTTTCGCTCATAACTTCTAAACGGTTGATCCTACACAAATAAACATAAGAAAATAAAAGGAATTAGATTTCCTACATAAAATACTTTGTGTGTATTTATCCTCCGACCAGCCGTTATGGAGATTTTAGCATAAGTAATTTGTTTCGCTCATAACATATGAGCAGTTAATCCAACACAAAAAATGTATAAATACATACTGAAAGAAAATTCAATTTCCTACATAAAATACTCTATTCATTTTTATCCTCAGACCAGCCGTTATCGAGATATTCTCTTAGAAATCTTTTTTCGCTCATAACGTCTAAAATGATAGAGATGGTTAGGGATGGTTAGAAAACCGGTATCCAGCTATCTAACCTAGGTAATCTTTTTTCGCTCATAACTTCTAAACGGTTGATCCTACACAAAAAATAAATAAGCAAAATGAAAGGGAATTAGATTTTCCTATAAAATACTTTGTGTGTTTTATCCTCCGACCAGCCGTTATGGAGATATTTAGCATAAGTAATTTGTTTCGCTCATAACATATGAGCAGTTAATCCAACACAAAAAATGTAATACATACTGAAAGAAAATTCAATTTCCTACATAAAATACTCTATTCATTTTTATCCTCAGACCAGCCGTTATCGAGATATTTCTCTTAGAAATCTTTTTTCGCTCATAACGTCTAAAATGATAGAGATGGTTAGGGATGGTTAGAAGAACCGGTATCCAGCTATCTAACCTAGGTAATCTTTTTTCGCTCATAACTTCTAAACGGTTGATCCTACACAAAATAAATATAAGCAAAATGAAAGGGAATTAGATTTCCTACATAAAATACTTTGTGTGTATTTATCCTCCGACCAGCCGTTATGGAGATTTAGCATAAGTAATTTTTTTCGCTCATAACATACAGTTAATCCAACACAAAAAATGTATAAATACATACTGAAAGAAAATTCAATTTCCTACATAAAATACTCTATTCATTTTTATCCTCAGACCAGCCGTTATCGAGATATTTCTCTTAGAAATCTTTTTTCGCTCATAACGTCTAAAATGATAGAGATGGTTAGGGATGGTTAGAAGAAACCGGTATCCAGCTATAACCTAGGTAATCTTTTTTCGCTCATAACTTCTAAACGGTTGATCCTACACAAAAAATAAATAAGCAAAATGAAAGGAATTAGATTTCCTACATAAAATACTTTGTGTATTTATCCTCCGACCAGCCGTTATGGAGATATTTAGCATAAGTAATTTGTTTCGCTCATAACATATGAGCAGTTAATCCAACACAAAAATGTATAAGTACATACTGAAAGAAAATTCAATTTCCTACATAAAATACTCTATTCATTTATCCTCAGACCAGCCGTTATCGAGATATTTCTCTTAGAAATCTTTTTTCGCTCATAACGTCTAAAATGATAGAGATGGTTAGGGATGGTTAGAAGAACCGGTATCCAGCTATCTAACCTAGGTAATCTTTTTCGCTCATAACTTAAACGGTTGATCCTACACAAAAATAAATAAGCAAAATGAAAGGGAATTAGATTTCCTACATAAAATACTTTGTGTATTTATCCTCCGACCAGCCGTTATGGAGATATTTAGCATAAGTTTTGTTTCGCTCATAACATATGAGCAGTTAATCCAACACAAAAAATGTATAAATACATACTGAAAGAAAATTCAATTTCCTACATAAAATACTCTATTCATTTTTATCCTCAGACCAGCCGTTTCGAGATATTTCTCTTAGAAATCTTTTTTCGCTCATAACGTCTAAAATGATAGAGATGGTTAGGGATGGTTAGAAGAACCGGTATCCAGCTATCTAACCTAGGTAATCTTTTTTCGCTCATAACTTCTAAACGGTTGATCCTACACAAAAATAAATATAAGCAAAATGAAAGGGAATTAGATTTCCTACATAAAATACTTTGTGTGTATTTTCCGACCAGCCGTTATGGAGATATTTAGCATAAGTAATTTGTTTCGCTCATAACATATGAGCAGTTAATCCAACACAAAAATGTTAAATACATACTGAAAGAAAATTCAATTTCCTACATAAAATACTCTATTCATTTTTATCCTCAGACCAGCCGTTATCGAGATATTTCTGAAATCTTTTTTCGCTCATAACGTAAAATGATAGAGATGGTTAGGGATGGTTAGAAGAACCGGTATCCAGCTATCTAACCTAGGTAATCTTTTTTCGCTCATAACTTCTAAACGGTTGATCCTACACAAAAAATAAAGCAAAATGAAGGGAATTAGATTTCCTACATAAAATACTTTGTGTGTATTTATCCTCCGACCAGCCGTTATGGAGATATTTAGCATAAGTAATTTGTTTTCGCTCATAACATATGAACAGTTAATCCAACACAAAATGTATAAATACATACTGAAAGAAAATTCAATTTCCTACATAAAATACTCTATTCATTTTTATCCTCAGACCAGCCGTTATCGAGATATTTCTCTTAGAAATCTTTTTCGCTCATAACGTCTAAAATGATAGAGATGGTTAGGGATGGTTAGAAAACCGGTATCCAGCTATCTAACCTAGGTAATCTTTTTTTCGCTCATAACTTCTAAACGGTTGATCCTACACAAAAAATAAATAAGCAAAATGAAAGGGAATTAGATTTCCTACATAAAATACTTTGTGTGTATTATCCTCCGACCAGCCGTTATGGAGATATTTAGCATAAGTAATTTGTTTCGCTCATAACATATGCAGTTAATCCAACACAAAAAATGTATAAGTACATACTGAAAGAAATTCAATTTCCTACATAAAATACTCTATTCATTTTATCCTCAGACCAGCCGTTATCGAGATATTTCTCTTAGAAATCTTTTTTCGCTCATAACGTCTAAAATGAGAGATGGTTAGGGATGGTTAGAAGAACCGGTATCCTATCTAACCTAGGTAATCTTTTTTTGCTCATAACTTCTAAACGGTTGATCCTACACAAAAAATATAGCAAAATGAAAGGGAATTAGATTTCCTACATAAAATACTTTGTGTGTATTTATCCTCCGACCAGCCGTTATGGAGATATTGCATAAGTAATTTGTTTCGCTCATAACATATGAACAGTTAATCCAACACAAAAAATGTATAACATACTGAAAGAAAATTCAATTTCCTACATAAAATACTCTATTCATTTTTATCCTCAGACCAGCCGTTATCGAGATATTTCTCTTAGAAATCTTTTTTCGCTCATAACGTCTAAAATGATAGAGATGGTTAGGGATGGTTAGAAGAACCGGTATCCAGCTATCTAACCTAGGTAATCTTTTTTCGCTCATAACTTCTAAACGGTTGATCCTACACAAAAATAAATAAGCAAAATGAAAGGGAATTAGATTTCCTACATAAAATACTTTGTGTGTATTTATCCTCCGACCAGCCGTTATGGAGATATTTAGCATAAGTAATTTGTTTCGCTCATAACATATGAGCAGTTAATCCAACACAAAAAATGTATAATACATACTGAAAGAAAATTCAATTTCCTACATAAATACTCTATTCATTTTATCCTCAGACCAGCCGTTATCGAGATATTTCTCTTAGAAATCTTTTTTCGCTCATAACGTCTAAAATGATAGAGATGGTTAGGGATGGTTAGAAGAACCGGTATCCAGCTATCTAACCTAGGTAATCTTTTTTCGCTCATAACTTCTAAACGGTTGATCCTACACAAAAAATAAACATAAGAAAATAAGGGAATTAGATTTCCTACATAAAATACTTTGTGTATTTATCCTCCGACCAGCCGTTATGGAGATTTAGCATAAGTAATTTGTTTCGCTCATAACATATGAGCAGTTAATCCAACACAAAAAATGTATAAACATACTGAAAGAAATTCAATTTCCTACATAAAATACTCTATTCATTTTTATCCTCAGACCAGCCGTTATCGAGATATTTCTCTTAGAAATCTTTTTTCGCTCATAACGTCTAAAATGATAGAGATGGTTAGGGATGGTTAGAAGAACCGGTATCCAGCTATCTAACCTAGGTAATCTTTTTCGCTCATAACTTCTAAACGGTTGATCCTACACAAAAATAATATAAGCAAAATGAAAGGGAATTAGATTTCCTACATAAAATACTTGTGTGTATTTATCCTCCGACCAGCCGTTATGGAGATATTTAGCATAAGTAATTTGTTTCGCTCATAACATATGAACAGTTAATCCAACACAAAAAATGTATAAATACATACTGAAAGAAAATTCAATTTCCTACATAAAATACTCTATTCATTTTATCCTCAGACCAGCCGTTATCGAGATATTTCTCTTAGAAATCTTTTTTCGCTCATAACGTCTAAAATGATAGAGATGGTTAGGGATGGTTAGAAGAACCGGTATCCAGTATCTAACCTAGGTAATCTTTTTTGCTCATAACTTCTAAACGGTTGATCCTACACAAAAAAAATATAGCAAAATGAAAGGGAATTAGATTTCCTACATAAAATACTTTGTGTGTATTTATCCTCCGACCAGCCGTTATGGAGATATTTTGCATAAGTAATTTGTTTCGCTCATAACATATGAACAGTTAATCCAACACAAAAAATGTATAAATACATACTGAAAGAAAATTCAATTTCCTACATAAATACTCTATTCATTTTTCCTCAGACCAGCCGTTATCGAGATATTTCTCTTAGAAATCTTTTTTCGCTCATAACGTCTAAAATGATAGAGATGGTTAGGGATGGTTAGAAGAACCGGTATCCAGCTATCTAACCTAGGTAATCTTTTTCGCTCATAACTTCTAAACGGTTGATCCTACACAAAAAATAAAATAAGCAAAATGAAAGGGAATTAGATTTCCTACATAAAATACTTTGTGTGTATTTATCCTCCGACCAGCCGTTATGGAGATATTTAGCATAAGTAATTTGTTTCGCTCATAACATATGAGCAGTTAATCCAACACAAAAAATGTATAAGTACATACTGAAAGAAAATTTAATTTCCTACATAAAATACTCTATTCATTTATCCTCAGACCAGCCGTTATCGAGATATTTCTCTTAGAAATCTTTTTTCGCTCATAACGTCTAAAATGATAGAGATGGTTAGGGATGGTTAGAAGAACCGGTATCCAGCTATCTAACCTAGGTAATCTTTTTTCGCTCATAACTTCTAAACGGTTGATCCTACACAAAAAATAACATAAGAAATAAAGGGAATTAGATTTCCTACATAAAATACTTTGTGTGTATTTATCCTCCGACCAGCCGTTATGGAGATATTTAGCATAAGTAATTTGTTTCGCTCATAACATATGAGCAGTTATCCAACACAAAAAATGTATAAATACATACTGAAAGAAAATTCAATTTCCTACATAAAACCTTATTCATTTATCTCAGACCAGCCGTTATCGAGATATTTCTCTTAGAAATCTTTTTTCGCTAATAACGTCTAAAATGATAGAGATGGTTAGGGATGGTTAGAAGAACCGGTATCCAGCTATCTAACCTAGGTAGTCTTTTTTCGCTCATAACTTCTAAACGGTTGATCCTACACAAAAATAAATATAAGCAAAATGAAAGGAATTAGATTTCCTACATAAAATACTTTGTGTGTATTTATCCTCCGACCAGCCGTTATGGAGATATTAGCTTAAGTAATTTGTTTCGCTCATAACATATGAGCAGTTAATCCAACACAAAAAATGTATAAATACATACTGAAAGAAAATTCAATTTCCTACATAAAATACTCTATTCATTTTTATCTTCAGACCAGCCGTTATCGAGATATTTCTCTTAGAAATCTTTTTTCGCTCATAACGTCTAAAATGATAGAGATGGTTAGGGATGGTTAGAAGAACCGGTATCCAGCTATCTAACCTAGGTAGTCTTTTTTCGCTCATAACTTCTAAACGGTTGATCCTACACAAAAAATAAATATAAGCAAAATGAAAGGGAATTAGATTTCCTACATAAAATACTTTGTGTGTATTTATCCTCCGACCAGCCGTTATGGATATTTAGCATAAGTAATTTGTTTCGCTCATAACATATGAACAGTTAATCCAACACAAAAATGTTTAAGTACATACTGAAAGAAAATTCAATTTCCTACATAAAATACTCTATTCATTTTTATCCTCAGACCAGCCGTTATCGAGATATTTCTCTTAGAAATCTTTTTTCGCTCATAACGTCTAAAATGATAGAGATGGTTAGGGATGGTTAGAAGAACCGGTATCCAGCTATGTAACCTAGGTAATCTTTTTCGCTCATAACTTCTAAACGGTTGATTCTACACAAAAATAAATATAAGCAAAATGAAAGGGAATTAGATTTCCTACATAAAATACTTGTGTGTATTTATCCTCCGACCAGCCGTTATGGAGATATTTAGCATAAGTAATTTGTTTCGCTCATAACATATGAACAGTTAATCAACACAAAAAATGTATAAACATACTGAAAGAAAATTCAATTTCCTACATAAAATACTCTATTCATTTTTATCCTCAGACCAGCCGTTATCGAGATATTTCTCTTAGAAATCTTTTTTCGCTCATAACGTCTAAAATGATAGAGATGGTTAGGGATGGTTAGAAGAACCGGTATCCAGCTATCTAACCTAGGTAATCTTTTTTCGCTCATAACTTCTAAACGGTTGATCCTACACAAAAAATAAACATAAGCAAAATGAAAGGGAATTAGATTTCCTACATAAAATACTTTGTGTGTATTTATCCTCCGACCAGCCGTTATGGAGATATTTAGCATAAGTAATTTGTTTCGCTCATAACATATGAGCAGTTAATCCAACACAAAAAATGTATAAGTACATACTGAAAGAAAATTTAATTTCCTACATAAAATACTCTATTCATTTTAATCCTCAGACCAGCCGTTATCGAGATATTTCTCTTAGAAATCTTTTTTCGCTCATAACGTCTAAAATGATAGAGATGGTTAGGGATGGTTAGAAGAACCGGTATCCAGTTATCTAACCTAGGTAATCTTTTTTTGCTCATAACTTCTAAACGGTTGATCCTACACAAAAAATAAATATAGCAAAATGAAAGGGAATTAGATTTCCTACATAAAATACTTTGTGTGTATTTATCCTCCGACCAGCCGTTATGGAGATATTTTGCATAAGTAATTTGTTTCGCTCATAACATATGAACAGTTAATCCAACACAAAAAATGTATAAATACATGTAGGAATTCAGGGTTGACTGATCACACAAATAAACTAAACTCTTTAACACGTCTTTTTATTAACTTCTTCTCACAAAAGCAATATTCTTTAAACTCATCAAAACACATTCACTGACTCGCGCCTTTTCTCTCTCTTATCAACTTCACAACCGCCAAAACAGAGCCTCTCATTCGTCTCTTCCGTCCGTCATGTGGCGCACTCCTTCTCCTTCACTCGAACTCACTTAACCCACACTCGGCCGTCCTGACATTTCATCCGTCCCGGATGAAACACATATTCCCCGACACCACCACCAGCGAAAGTCCCATGATTTTTCCGCCAGTCCTTCGCAAGATCACAGTCCCAAGCTGCCTCATCTGATCGTCGTCGCCGTGCTTCCCTATATTCCTGTCTTCTCCTCGTGTCTTCTTCTTGTCCCCTCCGAGTGTATTCCTCTTCTCTTCCCTTTCGAGCTTCCTCATCTTCCCGTCTCCTTTGTGTATCTGCTTTTTGTCTCCTTTGGGCATATTCTTCGTCACTTATCGTTCGTGTGTTCTCGTCTTCGTGTCTCCCTCTCACATCTTCTTCTTCTCTCTTTCGTGCGTATTCTTCTTCTCTTCTCTTTTGTGCGTCCTCATATTTCTGTCTCATCTTCATATCGTCTTCTTGTCTCTTTCGTGTGTATTCTTCTTCCCTTTTCTTTCGTGCGAGCTCATATTCGTTTCTCATCCTCGCATCGTCTTCTAGTCTCCTTCGTGCGTATTCTTCTTCTCTTCTCTGTCGTGCGTCCTCGTATTCCTGTTTCATCCTTGCATCGTCTTCTCGTCTCCATCGTGCGTATTCTTCTTCTCTTCTTTTCGTGCTTCTTCATAGTCTTGTCTCATCCTCGCATCTTCTTGCTTCCTCCGTGCATCATCTTTTTCTCGTCTTTTCGTGCGTCTTCATCTTCGTCGGATTTTCTCGACATGTCACCTACTCGTACACTAAGAACACGGGGAACACCCGACTGCGGGGTCTCACTGACCCGGGATACTCGATAGCATTCACCACCTGAAGGCGAAAATCGAACGACGTCTGAGCTTGGTTCACCCACCTGAACTAGAGCCCCACCCTGGTTAGGACAGTCTTTTCGGATGTGGCCAAAATTACCGCAGTTAAAACATTTTTTCCTCTACTCGAGTGGGGGCAACCCCTAGAATCGTGCCCCTGTTCACCGCAAGCAAACAAGTCATAGGGGTACGTGGATCGTAGCTTTCATTCGAACGGCTCAATTGTCTCGGCGTGGCGGTCTGGTTGTCCAGGAACTCTTCATAGTTTCATATTGCGTTAACTTTACTCGAAATTCCGCGAGTGAAGTGGCTCCATACAGAATTATTTATTTACTGGGTCGTCGGAAATGTTCTGGATTATGTATTCGAAGACGCAAGGGAGGTCAACACCTCCTTGACGCGCGATTTCCAGCATGACATACAAATACTCGCTTAATGATTCGTCATTTCTCGGCTTACGGTTGGTTAGGTTCTCGTGTACTCGTTTTGAGTTTATCCTCATCGAAAATGCGTCTATCAAGGCTGTTTTTAGCCCCGTCCATGTTTCGGAACACTTTTCATACTTAATGAACTTTTTCGCCGATCCCGTCAGTAACCGCTTTGCGTAAACTATTGTCTGAACATCATTCCACCGGCACAGCTTCGCCATGTCCTCAAGGTCTGTCACCCAATGTTTCACGTCTGCCGTAAATCATCTCCAGAAAAATTTCCAACCGAACCTTCCACATCGGCGAAAGTAAAAAGACATTTGGATTTGACTCACCCTCTGTTTTGACACATCGACAACTTTCTCGTCGTCATTTTGCGACGTATCTACGCTCAAAGCATCGTCTTCAGTCAGCCTTTTGATCAAATCAGCCTTATTACCACTCACCGGCAAGTTCTTACTCCGCAAAAGCACTTTTAGAGTCGCCACCGACAGTTTCGTCAAGTCCTCTTCTAAAACGTTAATTTCATCGTCGCTCGCACTCATTATATCGGCTTAAGAACGAAAAGTCATTAAAAAAAACACCAAACGAACCGAGACACACAAAAACAACCCGGACGAATCAAGTTGGCGGTCAACCGGCTGAATCCCACAAGTTATTTTTATGGACGAGCCCCCAAATTTGTAGGAATTCAGGGTTGACTGATTGCACAAATAAACAAAACTCTTTAACACGTCTTTTTATTAACTTCTTCTCACAAAAGCAATATTCTTTAAACTCATCAAAACACATTCACTGACTCGCGCCTTTTCTCTCTCTTATCAACTTCACAACCGCCAAAACAGAGCCTCTCATTCGTCTCTTCCGTCCGTCATGTGGCGCACTCCTTCTCCTTCACTCGAACTCACTTAACCACATACATACTGAAAGAAAATTCAATTTCCTACATAAAATACTCTATTCATTTTTATCCTCAGACCAGCCGTTATCGAGATATTTCTCTTAGAAATCTTTTTTCGCTCATAACGTCTAAAATGATAGAGATGGTTAGGGATGGTTAGAAGAACCGGTATCCAGCTATCTAACCTAGGTAATCTTTTTTCGCTCATAACTTCTAAACGGTTGATCCTACACAAAAAATAAACATAAGCAAAATGAAAGGGAATTAGATTTCCTACATAAAATACTTTGTGTGTATTTATCCTCCGACCAGCCGTTATGGAGATATTTAGCATAAGTAATTTGTTTCGCTCATAACATATGAGCAGTTAATCCAACACAAAAAATGTATAAGTACATACTGAAAGAAAATTTAATTTCCTACATAAAATACTCTATTCATTTTATCCTCAGACCAGCCGTTATCGAGATATTTCTCTTAGAAATCTTTTTTCGCTCATAACGTCTAAAATGATAGAGATGGTTAGGGATGGTTAGAAGAACCGGTATCCAGCTATCTAACCTAGGTAATCTTTTTTCGCTCATAACTTCTAAACGGTTGATCCTACACAAAAAATAAACATAAGAAAATGAAAGGGAATTAGATTTCCTACATAAAATACTTTGTGTGTATTTATCCTCCGACCAGCCGTTATGGAGATATTTAGCATAAGTAATTTGTTTCGCTCATAACATATGAGCAGTTATCCAACACAAAAAATGTATAAATACATACTGAAAGAAAATTCAATTTCCTACATAAAATACTCTATTCATTTTTATCTCAGACCAGCCGTTATCGAGATATTTCTCTTAGAAATCTTTTTTCGCTCATAACGTCTAAAATGATAGAGATGGTTAGGGATGGTTAGAAGAACCGGTATCCAGCTATCTAACCTAGGTAGTCTTTTTTCGCTCATAACTTCTAAACGGTTGATCCTACACAAAAAATAAATATAAGCAAAATGAAAGGGAATTAGATTTCCTACATAAAATACTTGTGTGTATTTATCCTCCGACCAGCCGTTATGGAGATATTTAGCATAAGTAATTTGTTTCGCTCATAACATATGAACAGTTAATCCAACACAAAAAATGTATAAATACATACTGAAAGAAAATTCAATTTCCTACATAAAATACTCTATTCATTTTATCCTCAGACCAGCCGTTATCGAGATATTTCTCTTAGAAATCTTTTTTCGCTCATAACGTCTAAAATGATAGAGATGGTTAGGGATGGTTAGAAGAACCGGTATCCAGCTATCTAACCTAGGTAATCTTTTTTCGCTCATAACTTCTAAACGGTTGATCCTACACAAAAAATAAACATAAGAAAATGAAAGAGAATTAGATTTCCTACATAAAATACTTTGTGTGTATTTATCCTCCGACCAGCCGTTATGGAGATATTTAGCATAAGTAATTTGTTTCGCTCATAACATATGAGCAGTTAATCCAACACAAAAAATGTATAAGTACATACTGAAAGAAAATTTAATTTCCTACATAAAATACTCTATTCATTTTATCCTCAGACCAGCCGTTATCGAGATATTTCTCTTAGAAATCTTTTTTCGCTCATAACGTCTAAAATGATAGAGATGGTTAGGGATGGTTAGAAGAACCGGTATCCAGCTATCTAACCTAGGTAATCTTTTTTCGCTCATAACTTCTAAACGGTTGATCCTACACAAAAAATAAACATAAGAAAATGAAAGGGAATTAGATTTCCTACATAAAATACTTTGTGTGTATTTATCCTCCGACCAGCCGTTATGGAGATATTTAGCATAAGTAATTTGTTTCGCTCATAACATATGAGCAGTTAATCCAACACAAAAATGTATAAATACATACTGAAAGAAAATTCAATTTCCTACATAAAATACCTTATTCATTTTTATCTCAGACCAGCCGTTATCGAGATATTTCTCTTAGAAATCTTTTTTCGCTCATAACGTCTAAAATGATAGAGATGGTTAGGGATGGTTAGAAGAACCGGTATCCAGCTATCTAACCTAGGTAATCTTTTTTCGCTCATAACTTCTAAACGGTTGATCCTACACAAAAAATAAATATAAGCAAAATGAAAGGGAATTAGATTTCCTACATAAAATACTTTGTGTGTATTTATCCTCCGACCAGCCGTTATGGAGATATTAGCATAAGTAATTTGTTTCGCTCATAACATATGAGCAGTTAATCCAACACAAAAAATGTATAAATACATACTGAAAGAAAATTCAATTTCCTACATAAAATACTCTATTCATTTTTATCTCAGACCAGCCGTTATCGAGATATTTCTCTTAGAAATCTTTTTTCGCTCATAACGTCTAAAATGATAGAGATGGTTAGGGATGGTTAGAAGAACCGGTATCCAGCTATCTAACCTAGGTAATCTTTTTTCGCTCATAACTTCTAAACGGTTGATCCTACACAAAAAATAAATATAAGCAAAATGAAAGGGAATTAGATTTCCTACATAAAATACTTTGTGTGTATTTATCCTCCGACCAGCCGTTATGGAGATATTTAGCATAAGTAATTTGTTTCGCTCATAACATATGAACAGTTAATCCAACACAAAAAATGTATAATACATACTGAAAGAAAATTCAATTTCCTACATAAAATACTCTATTCATTTTTATCCTCAGACCAGCCGTTATCGAGATATTTCTCTTAGAAATCTTTTTTCGCTCATAACGTCTAAAATGATAGAGATGGTTAGGGATGGTTAGAAGAACCGGTATCCAGCTATCTAACCTAGGTAATCTTTTTTCGCTCATAACTTCTAAACGGTTGATCCTACACAAAAATAAATATAAGCAAAATGAAAGGGAATTAGATTTCCTACATAAAATACTTTGTGTGTATTTATCCTCCGACCAGCCGTTATGGAGATATTTAGCATAAGTAATTTGTTTCGCTCATAACATATGACAGTTAATCCAACACAAAAAATGTATAAATACATACTGAAAGAAAATTCAATTTCCTACATAAAATACTCTATTCATTTTATCCTCAGACCAGCCGTTATCGAGATATTTCTCTTAGAAATCTTTTTTCGCTCATAACGTCTAAAATGATAGAGATGGTTAGGGATGGTTAGAAGAACCGGTATCCAGCTATCTAACCTAGGTAATCTTTTTTCGCTCATAACTTCTAAACGGTTGATCCTACACAAAAATAAATATAAGCAAAATGAAAGGGAATTAGATTTCCTACATAAAATACTTTGTGTGTATTTATCCTCCGACCAGCCGTTATGGAGATATTTAGCATAAGTAATTTGTTTCGCTCATAACATATGAACAGTTAATCCAACACAAAAAATGTATAATACATACTGAAAGAAAATTCAATTTCCTACATAAAATACTCTATTCATTTTTATCCTCAGACCAGCCGTTATCGAGATATTTCTCTTAGAAATCTTTTTTCGCTCATAACGTCTAAAATGATAGAGATGGTTAGGGATGGTTAGAAGAACCGGTATCCAGCTATCTAACCTAGGTAATCTTTTTTCGCTCATAACTTCTAAACGGTTGATCCTACACAAAAAATAAACATAAGCAAAATGAAAGGGAATTAGATTTCCTACATAAAATACTTTGTGTGTATTTATCCTCCGACCAGCCGTTATGGAGATATTTAGCATAAGTAATTTGTTTCGCTCATAACATATGAGCAGTTAATCCAACACAAAAAATGTATAATACATACTGAAAGAAAATTCAATTTCCTACATAAAATACTCTATTCATTTTATCCTCAGACCAGCCGTTATCGAGATATTTCTCTTAGAAATCTTTTTTCGCTCATAACGTCTAAAATGATAGAGATGGTTAGGGATGGTTAGAAGAACCGGTATCCAGCTATCTAACCTAGGTAATCTTTTTTCGCTCATAACTTCTAAACGGTTGATCCTACACAAAAATAAATATAGCAAAATGAAAGGGAATTAGATTTCCTACATAAAATACTTTGTGTGTATTTATCCTCCGACCAGCCGTTATGGAGATATTTAGCATAAGTAATTTGTTTCGCTCATAACATATGAACAGTTAATCCAACACAAAAAATGTATAAATACATACTGAAAGAAAATTCAATTTCCTACATAAAATACTCTATTCATTTTTATCCTCAGACCAGCCGTTATCGAGATATTTCTCTTAGAAATCTTTTTTCGCTCATAACGTCTAAAATGATAGAGATGGTTAGGGATGGTTAGAAGAACCGGTATCCAGCTATCTAACCTAGGTAATCTTTTTTCGCTCATAACTTCTAAA
The DNA here is from genome assembly GCA_014119065.1 of Orius insidiosus. Classification (NCBI taxonomy): domain Eukaryota; kingdom Metazoa; phylum Arthropoda; class Insecta; order Hemiptera; family Anthocoridae; genus Orius; species Orius insidiosus. Next base: position 15,512 of record JACGAQ010000098.1, read on the forward strand.
CGGTTGATCCTACACAAAAAATAAATATAAGCAAAATGAAAGGGAATTAGATTTCCTACATAAAATACTTTGTGTGTATTTATCCTCCGACCAGCCGTTATGGAGATATTTAGCATAAGTAATTTGTTTCGCTCATAACATATGAGCAGTTAATCCAACACAAAAAATGTATAAATACATACTGAAAGAAAATTCAATTTCCTACATAAAATACTCTATTCATTTTATCCTCAGACCAGCCGTTATCGAGATATTTCTCTTAGAAATCTTTTTTCGCTCATAACGTCTAAATGATAGAGATGGTTAGGGATGGTTAGAAGAACCGGTATCCAGCTATCTAACCTAGGTAATCTTTTTTCGCTCATAACTTCTAAACGGTTGATCCTACACAAAAAATAAACATAAGCAAAATGAAAGGGAATTAGATTTCCTACATAAAATACTTTGTGTGTATTTATCCTCCGACCAGCCGTTATGGAGATATTTAGCATAAGTAATTTGTTTCGCTCATAACATATGAGCAGTTAATCCAACACAAAAAATGTATAAATACATACTGAAAGAAAATTCAATTTCCTACATAAAATACTATTCATTTTTATCTCAGACCAGCCGTTATCGAGATATTTCTCTTAGAAATCTTTTTTCGCTATAACGTCTAAAATGATAGAGATGGTTAGGGATGGTTAGAAGAACCGGTATCCAGCTATCTAACCTAGGTAATCTTTTTTCGCTCATAACTTCTAAACGGTTGATCCTACACAAAAAATAAATATAAGCAAAATGAAAGGGAATTAGATTTCCTACATAAAATACTTTGTGTGTATTTATCCTCCGACCAGCCGTTATGGAGATATTAGCTAAGTAATTTGTTTCGCTCATAACATATGAGCAGTTAATCCAACACAAAAAATGTATAAATACATACTGAAAGAAAATTCAATTTCCTACATAAAATACTCTATTCATTTTTATCTCAGACCAGCCGTTATCGAGATATTTCTCTTAGAAATCTTTTTTCGCTCATAACGTCTAAAATGATAGAGATGGTTAGGGATGGTTAGAAGAACCGGTATCCAGCTATCTAACCTAGGTAATCTTTTTTCGCTCATAACTTCTAAACGGTTGATCCTACACAAAAAATAAATATAAGCAAAATGAAAGGGAATTAGATTTCCTACATAAAATACTTTGTGTGTATTTATCCTCCGACCAGCCGTTATGGAGATATTTAGCATAAGTAATTTGTTTCGCTCATAACATATGACAGTTAATCCAACACAAAAAATGTTAAATACATACTGAAAGAAAATTCAATTTCCTACATAAAATACTCTATTCATTTTTATCCTCAGACCAGCCGTTATCGAGATATTCTCTTAGAAATCTTTTTTCGCTCATAACGTCTAAAATGATAGAGATGGTTAGGGATGGTTAGAAGAACCGGTATCCAGCTATCTAACCTAGGTAATCTTTTTTCGCTCATAACTTCTAAACGGTTGATCCTACACAAAAATAAATAAGCAAAATGAAAGGGAATTAGATTTCCTACATAAAATACTTTGTGTGTATTTATCCTCCGACCAGCCGTTATGGAGATATTTAGCATAAGTAATTTGTTTCGCTCATAACATATGACAGTTAATCCAACACAAAAAATGTATAAATACATACTGAAAGAAAATTCAATTTCCTACATAAAATACTCTATTCATTTTTATCCTCAGACCAGCCGTTATCGAGATATTTCTCTTAGAAATCTTTTTTCGCTCATAACGTCTAAAATGATAGAGATGGTTAGGGATGGTTAGAAGAACCGGTATCCAGCTATCTAACCTAGGTAATCTTTTTTCGCTCATAACTTCTAAACGGTTGATCCTACACAAAAAATAAATAAGCAAAATGAAAGGGAATTAGATTTCCTACATAAAATACTTTGTGTGTATTTATCCTCCGACCAGCCGTTATGGAGATATTTAGCATAAGTAATTTGTTTCGCTCATAACATATGAGCAGTTAATCCAACACAAAAAATGTATAATACATACTGAAAGAAAATTTTTCCTACATAAAATACTCTATTCATTTTATCCTCAGACCAGCCGTTATCGAGATATTTCTCTTAGAAATCTTTTTTCGCTCATAACGTCTAAAATGATAGAGATGGTTAGGGATGGTTAGAAGAACCGGTATCCAGTATCTAACCTAGGTAATCTTTTTTCGCTCATAACTTCTAAACGGTTGATCCTACACAAAAAAAAATATAGCAAAATGAAAGGGAATTAGATTTCCTACATAAAATATTTGTGTGTATTTATCCTCCGACCAGCCGTTATGGAGATATTTAGCATAAGTAATTTGTTTCGCTCATAACATATGAACAGTTAATCCAACACAAAAAATGTATAATACATACTGAAAGAAAATTCAATTTCCTACATAAAATACTCTATTCATTTTTATCCTCAGACCAGCCGTTATCGAGATATTTCTCTTAGAAATCTTTTTTCGCTCATAACGTCTAAAATGATAGAGATGGTTAGGGATGGTTAGAAGAACCGGTATCCAGCTATCTAACCTAGGTAATCTTTTTTCGCTCATAACTTCTAAACGGTTGATCCTACACAAAAAATAAACATAAGCAAAATGAAAGGGAATTAGATTTCCTACATAAAATACTTTGTGTGTATTTATCCTCCGACCAGCCGTTATGGAGATATTTAGCATAAGTAATTTGTTTCGCTCATAACATATGAGCAGTTAATCCAACACAAAAAATGTATAAGTACATACTGAAAGAAAATTCAATTTCCTACATAAAATACTCTATTCATTTTATCCTCAGACCAGCCGTTATCGAGATATTTCTCTTAGAAATCTTTTTTCGCTCATAACGTCTAAAATGATAGAGATGGTTAGGGATGGTTAGAAGAACCGGTATCCAGCTATCTAACCTAGGTAATCTTTTTTCGCTCATAACTTCTAAACGGTTGATCCTACACAAAAAATAATAAGCAAAAAAAGGGAATTAGATTTCCTACATAAAATACTTTGTGTGTATTTATCCTCCGACCAGCCGTTATGGAGATATTTAGCATAAGTAATTTGTTTCGCTCATAACATATGAGCAGTTAATCCAACACAAAAAATGTATAAATACATACTGAAAGAAAATTCAATTTCCTACATAAAATACCTATTCATTTTTATCTCAGACCAGCCGTTATCGAGATATTTCTCTTAGAAATCTTTTTTCGCTCATAACGTCTAAAATGATAGAGATGGTTAGGGATGGTTAGAAGAACCGGTATCCAGCTATCTAACCTAGGTAATCTTTTTTCGCTCATAACTTCTAAACGGTTGATCCTACACAAAAAATAAATATAAGCAAAATGAAAGGGAATTAGATTTCCTACATAAAATACTTTGTGTGTATTTATCCTCCGACCAGCCGTTATGGAGATATTAGCTAAGTAATTTGTTTCGCTCATAACATATGAGCAGTTAATCCAACACAAAAAATGTATAAATACATACTGAAAGAAAATTCAATTTCCTACATAAAATACTCTATTCATTTTTATCTCAGACCAGCCGTTATCGAGATATTTCTCTTAGAAATCTTTTTTCGCTCATAACGTCTAAAATGATAGAGATGGTTAGGGATGGTTAGAAGAACCGGTATCCAGCTATCTAACCTAGGTAGTCTTTTTTCGCTCATAACTTCTAAACGGTTGATCCTACACAAAAATAAATATAAGCAAAATGAAAGGGAATTAGATTTCCTACATAAAATACTTTGTGTGTATTTATCCTCCGACCAGCCGTTATGGAGATATTTAGCATAAGTAATTTGTTTCGCTCATAACATATGAACAGTTAATCCAACACAAAAAATGTTAAGTACATACTGAAAGAAAATTCAATTTCCTACATAAAATACTCTATTCATTTTATCCTCAGACCAGCCGTTATCGAGATATTTCTCTTAGAAATCTTTTTTCGCTCATAACGTCTAAAATGATAGAGATGGTTAGGGATGGTTAGAAGAACCGGTATCCAGCTATCTAACCTAGGTAATCTTTTTCGCTCATAACTTCTAAACGGTTGATCCTACACAAAAATAAATATAGCAAAATGAAAGGGAATTAGATTTCCTACATAAAATACTTGTGTGTATTTATCCTCCGACCAGCCGTTATGGAGATATTTAGCATAAGTAATTTGTTTCGCTCATAACATATGAACAGTTAATCCAACACAAAAAATGTATAAATACATACTGAAAGAAAATTCAATTTCCTACATAAAATACTCTATTCATTTTTATCCTCAGACCAGCCGTTATCGAGATATTTCTCTTAGAAATCTTTTTTCGCTCATAACGTCTAAAATGATAGAGATGGTTAGGGATGGTTAGAAGAACCGGTATCCAGCTATCTAACCTAGGTAATCTTTTTTCGCTCATAACTTCTAAACGGTTGATCCTACACAAAAAATAAATAAGCAAAATGAAAGGGAATTAGATTTCCTACATAAAATACTTTGTGTGTATTTATCCTCCGACCAGCCGTTATGGAGATATTTAGCATAAGTAATTTGTTTCGCTCATAACATATGAGCAGTTAATCCAACACAAAAATGTATAAATACTGAAAGAAAATTTAATTTCCTACATAAAATACTCTATTCATTTTATCCTCAGACCAGCCGTTATCGAGATATTTCTCTTAGAAATCTTTTTTCGCTCATAACGTCTAAAATGATAGAGATGGTTAGGGATGGTTAGAAGAACCGGTATCCAGCTATCTAACCTAGGTAATCTTTTTTCGCTCATAACTTCTAAACGGTTGATCCTACACAAAAAATAAACATAAGCAAAATGAAAGGGAATTAGATTTCCTACATAAAATACTTTGTGTGTATTTATCCTCCGACCAGCCGTTATGGAGATATTTAGCATAAGTAATTTGTTTCGCTCATAACATATGAGCAGTTAATCCAACACAAAAAATGTATAAGTACATACTGAAAGAAAATTTAATTTCCTACATAAAATACTATATTCATTTTATCCTCAGACCAGCCGTTATCGAGATATTTCTGTTAGAAATCTTTTTTCGCTCATAACGTCTAAAATGATAGAGATGGTTAGGGATGGTTAGAAGAACCGGTATCCAGCTATCTAACCTAGGTAATCTTTTTTCGCTCATAACTTCTAAACGGTTGATCCTACACAAAAAATAAAATAAGAAAATTAATAGGGAATTAGATTTCCTACATAAAATACTTGTGTGTATTTATCCTCCGACCAGCCGTTATGGAGATATTTAGCATAAGTAATTTGTTTCGCTCATAACATATGAGCAGTTGATCCAACACAAAAAATGTATAAATACATACTGAAAGAAAATTCAATTTCCTACATAAAATACCTTATTCATTTTTACACTAACATCTAATGGAAATTTTTGGTGGATAACAACCACTGGTAATTTAAATCTAATTTAAATTTGAAGGGATAAAAACAGGAAGGAAGAAGAGATTACAAAAATTTGCCCCCGAGCAGGACTCGAACCCGCATCTCCAGAACAGATCTCCGTCATGCTAACCATTACACCATCGAGGACGAGTAGTGGTACGCACAACGGGGGGATACCTCAAGGCTGTCATTATCTCAACCGCTCTGGCGCTCATTTTTCAAATCTCTTCAACCTTATATTCCTTATTTCTTATAATTTAAATATTCCCGCACGATTTTTATTAATCGATAGATTTTCTCGAAAGTCCTTCAACTAGAGGCATTCCATTCGAGACACCGCGTAATTTAAACTTAAGTTGCTTAACCTGATTTTTAAATCCCTTAAAATAGTCTTCCCGACGAGGTAGAGTTACACTAACATCTAATGGAAATTTTTGGTGGATAACAACCACTGGTAATTTAAATCTAATTTAAATTTGAAGGGATAAAAACAGGAAGGAAGAAGAGATTACAAAAATTTGCCCCCGAGCAGGACTCGAACCCGCATCTCCAGAACAGATCTCCGTCATGCTAACCATTACACCATCGAGGACGAGTAGTGGTACGCACAACGGGGGGATACCTCAAGGCTGTCATTATCTCAACCGCTCTGGCGCTCATTTTCAATCTCTTCAACCTTATATTCCTTAATTCTTATTATTAAAAATCAGGTTAAGCAACTTAAGTTTAAATTACGCGGTGTCTCGAATGGAATGCCTCTAGTTGAAGGACTTTCGAGAAAATCTATCGATTAATAAAAATCGTGCGGGAATATTTAAATTATAAGAAATAAGGAATATAAGGTTGAAGAGATTTGAAAAATGAGCGCCAGAGCGGTTGAGATAATGACAGCCTTGAGGTATCCCCCCGTTGTGCGTACCACTACTCGTCCTCGATGGTGTAATGGTTAGCATGACGGAGATCTGTTCTGGAGATGCGGGTTCGAGTCCTGCTCGGGGGCAAATTTTTGTAATCTCTTCTTCCTTCCTGTTTTTATCCCTTCAAATTTAAATTAGATTTAAATTACCAGTGGTTGTTATCCACCAAAAATTTCCATTAGATGTTAGTGTAACTCTACCTCGTCGGGAAGACTATTTTAAGGGATTTAAAAATCAGGTTAAGCAACTTAAGTTTAAATTACGCGGTGTCTCGAATGGAATGCCTCTAGTTGAAGGACTTTCGAGAAAATCTATCGATTAATAAAAATCGTGCGGGAATATTTAAATTATAAGAAATAAGGAATATAAGGTTGAAGAGATTTGAAAAATGAGCGCCAGAGCGGTTGAGATAATGACAGCCTTGAGGTATCCCCCCGTTGTGCGTACCACTACTCGTCCTCGATGGTGTAATGGTTAGCATGACGGAGATCTGTTCTGGAGATGCGGGTTCGAGTCCTGCTCGGGGGCAAATTTTTGTAATCTCTTCTTCCTTCCTGTTTTTATCCCTTCAAATTTAAATTAGATTTATTCATTTTTATCTTCAGACCAGCCGTTATCGAGATATTTCTCTTAGAAATCTTTTTTCGCTAATAACGTCTAAAATGATAGAGATGGTTAGGGATGGTTAGAAGAACCGGTATCCAGCTATCTAACCTAGGTAGTCTTTTTTCGCTCATAACTTCTAAACGGTTGATCCTACACAAAAAAAATATAAGCAAAATGAAAGGGAATTAGATTTCCTACATAAAATACTTTGTGTGTATTTATCCTCCGACCAGCCGTTATGGAGATAATTAGCTTAAGTAATTTGTTTCGCTCATAACATATGAGCAGTTAATCCAACACAAAAAATGTATAAATACATACTGAAAGAAAATTCAATTTCCTACATAAAATACTCTATTCATTTTTATCTTCAGACCAGCCGTTATCGAGATATTTCTCTTAGAAATCTTTTTTCGCTCATAACGTCTAAAATGATAGAGATGGTTAGGGATGGTTAGAAGAACCGGTATCCAGCTATCTAACCTAGGTAGTCTTTTTTCGCTCATAACTTCTAAACGGTTGATCCTACACAAAAAATAAATATAAGCAAAATGAAAGGGAATTAGATTTCCTACATAAAATACTTTGTGTGTATTTATCCTCCGACCAGCCGTTATGGAGATATTTAGCATAAGTAATTTGTTTCGCTCATAACATATAACAGTTAATCCAACACAAAAATGTATAAGTACATACTGAAAGAAAATTCAATTTCCTACATAAAATACTCTATTCATTTTTATCCTCAGACCAGCCGTTATCGAGATATTTCTTAGAAATCTTTTTTCGCTCATAACGTCTAAAATGATAGAGATGGTTAGGGATGGTTAGAAGAACCGGTATCCAGCTATGTAACCTAGGTAATCTTTTTTCGCTCATAACTTCTAAACGGTTGATTCTACACAAAAATAAATATAAGCAAAATGAAAGGGAATTAGATTTCCTACATAAAATACATTGTGTGTATTTATCCTCCGACCAGCCGTTATGGAGATATTTAGCATAAGTAATTTGTTTCGCTCATAACATATGAACAGTTAATCCAACACAAAAAATGTATAAATACATACTGAAAGAAAATTCAATTTCCTACATAAAATACTCTATTCATTTTTATCCTCAGACCAGCCGTTATCGAGATATTTCTCTTAGAAATCTTTTTTCGCTCATAACGTCTAAAATGATAGAGATGGTTAGGGATGGTTAAAGAACCGGTATCCAGCTATCTAACCTAGGTAATCTTTTTTCGCTCATAACTTCTAAACGGTTGATCCTACACAAAAAATAAACATAAGCAAAATGAAAGGGAATTAGATTTCCTACATAAAATACTTTGTGTGTATTTATCCTCCGACCAGCCGTTATGGAGATATTTAGCATAAGTAATTTGTTTCGCTCATAACATATGAGCAGTTAATCCAACACAAAAATGTATAAGTACATACTGAAAGAAAATTTAATTTCCTACATAAAATACTCTATTCATTTTAATCCTCAGACCAGCCGTTATCGAGATATTTCTCTTAGAAATCTTTTTTCGCTCATAACGTCTAAAATGATAGAGATGGTTAGGGATGGTTAGAAGAACCGGTATCCAGTTATCTAACCTAGGTAATCTTTTTTCGCTCATAACTTCTAAACGGTTGATCCTACACAAAAAATAAATATAGGCAAAATGAAAGGGAATTAGATTTCCTACATAAAATACTTTGTGTGTATTTATCCTCCGACCAGCCGTTATGGAGATATTTTGCATAAGTAATTTGTTTCGCTCATAACATATGAACAGTTAATCCAACACAAAAATGTATAATACATACTGAAAGAAAATTCAATTTCCTACATAAAATACCTTATTCCTTTTATCTTCAGACCAGCCGTTATCGAGATATTTCTCTTAGAAATCTTTTTTCGCTCATAACGTCTAAAATGATAGAGATGGTTAGGGATGGTTAGAAGAACCGGTATCCAGCTATCTAATCTAGGTAATCTTTTTTCGCTCATAACTTCTAAACGGTTGATCCTACACAAAAAATAAATATAGGCAAAATGAAAGGGAATTAGATTTCCTACATAAAATACTTTGTGTGTATTTATCCTCCGACCAGCCGTTATGGAGATAATTAGCTTAAGTAATTTGTTTCGCTCATAACATGAGCAGTTAATCCACACAAAAAATGTATAAATACATACTGAAAGAAAATTCAATTTCCTACATAAAATACTCTATTCATTTTTATCTTCAGACCAGCCGTTATCGAGATATTTCTCTTAGAAATCTTTTTTCGCTCATAACGTCTAAAATGATAGAGATGGTTAGGGATGGTTAGAAGAACCGGTATCCAGCTATCTAACCTAGGTAATCTTTTTTCGCTCATAACTTCTAAACGGTTGATCCTACACAAAAAATAAACATAAGCAAAATGAAAGGGAATTAGATTTCCTACATAAAATACTTTGTGTGTATTTATCCTCCGACCAGCCGTTATGGAGATATTTAGCATAAGTAATTTGTTTCGCTCATAACATATGAACAGTTAATCCAACACAAAAAATGTATAAATACATACTGAAAGAAAATTCAATTTCCTACATAAAATACCTTATTCATTTTTATCTTCAGACCAGCCGTTATCGAGATATTTCTCTTAGAAATCTTTTTTCGCTAATAACGTCTAAAATGATAGAGATGGTTAGGGATGGTTAGAAGAACCGGTATCCAGCTATCTAACCTAGGTAATCTTTTTTCGCTCATAACTTCTAAACGGTTGATCCTACACAAAAAATAAACATAAGCAAAATGAAAGGGAATTAGATTTCCTACATAAAATACTTTGTGTGTATTTATCCTCCGACCAGCCGTTATGGAGATAATTAGCATAAGTAATTTGTTTCGCTCATAACATATGAGCAGTTAATCCAACACAAAAAATGTATAAATACATACTGAAAGAAAATTCAATTTCCTACATAAAATACTCTATTCATTTTTATCTTCAGACCAGCCGTTATCGAGATATTTCTCTTAGAAATCTTTTTTCGCTCATAACGTCTAAAATGATAGAGATGGTTAGGGATGGTTAGAAGAACCGGTATCCAGCTATCTAACCTAGGTAATCTTTTTTCGCTCATAACTTCTAAACGGTTGATCCTACACAAAAAATAAACATAAGCAAAATGAAAGGGAATTAGATTTCCTACATAAATACTTTGTGTGTATTTATCCTCCGACCAGCCGTTATGGAGATATTTAGCATAAGTAATTTGTTTCGCTCATAACATATGAGCAGTTAATCCAACACAAAAAATGTATAAGTACATACTGAAAGAAAATTTAATTTCCTACATAAAATACTCTATTCATTTTTATCCTCAGACCAGCCGTTATCGAGATATTTCTCTTAGAAATCTTTTTTCGCTCATAACGTCTAAAATGATAGAGATGGTTAGGGATGGTTAGAAGAACCGGTATCCAGTTATCTAACCTAGGTAATCTTTTTTCGCTCATAACTTCTAAACGGTTGATCCTACACAAAAATAAATATAAGCAAAATGAAAGGGAATTAGATTTCCTACATAAAATACTTTGTGTGTATTTATCCTCCGACCAGCCGTTATGGAGATATTTTGCATAAGTAATTTGTTTCGCTCATAACTAGAGCGCGGATTTTCGTGCAGTTAAAAACAAAAAACGTGCAATATAAATGTCCAAACGTGCAAAAACGTGCAATAAAAAAGGTCAAACATGCGAAAACGTGCAAGTTAATTTTTTTATGTTGCGTACATAGGTACCTGTGTATTTTCCCTGCTGCATATTTAATTCATTTACGAATTAATGATGAATGCATCGAGATTATGTTTTTTTTTAGGATAAATAAAAAAATAAATTTAAAAAAACCAGCACAATAATTTTATTTAATACTCACAAATTCGAAAAAAAATTTATTAGAAATTAAAAAATAAAAAACATTTAAACGAAAGAAAAATAACATTATAATTTGTTTAAAAAATTTTACTCAACGTTGAACGAATTATAGTGTGTAACTACATACATTTCTAAATTGTTTTCAGTGAATCCGTAACGTCTATCGCTTAAAATTTGCTTAAGTTGGGAAAATGACCTTTCAACTTCAACACTCGTAATAGGGCATTGCTTAAAACAACTTAGCAACTTGGGGTCGCTAAATTCTGTTACACACTCTGATGCATTTTCTCCATTTATTTGATTGTTAATATTTTTCAAAATTTCATAACCGGGATTTTTTTCAAAAACAGAGTTGAACTTTCCCAATACTGCTTTACCCTTAGGGTTTTCAATTTTTTAAGACTTTCTCGAACTTCTTCTATAATTTTGATTTGTTCCTTTAAACTCAAGTTAGATTCTTCCAGTTTTTTAATAGCAAGGGGGAAAAATGCGAAGTGTGCAGCAATTTTGTGAGGTCTGAAATTATTAAAGTTGAATTTACAATATTTTTCACTTTAACCACAGATTGGGCGTCTTCCTCTAACTGGGATATTAAATTTTTATATGAAGGGAAGTTAGCACTGTAAAAAAGCGCCGCCTCCAGCCAAGTTCCCCATCTCGTCAACACGACATCAGGAGGCAATGGACACTGCATTACACTTTTGTACAGAGTTACTCGCTGGGGAGCTTTCAAAAATATTTTTTTTCCATTGTTTACTAATTTGTTGACTTGAGGAAATAGCTCCCGAATTTTTCCGCAACTCTGTTCAAGCCATGGGCTACACAAGTTACGTGTATCATGTTGTGATAAAAAGATTTCAACGTAGCCCCGGTCTTCACCATATAAGGTGCGGCATCGCTGATAAACACCAACACTTTGTCTTGATAACTTAAGTCCGAAAAGAAAACTGACAAACTGTCATTGATAAACCGCGAAACTGTCTCACTATTTGTCCTATCCAAGATTTTACACGATATAAGGTAAGACGTAGACGGAGTCTCTGGGTGAAGGACACCAATTAATAACGAACAGATATAAAGTCCTCTCGCGTCGGTAGTTTCGTCCACCATGATGTATACGTAATTATCCGATATTTTCGTTTTAATTTTTTCTACTGTAGTTTCAAAACAGGTTTTCAAATACTTTTTACGAAGCGTACTTTCGTCGGGAATATTACGGTGTGTGTATTTTTTTAAAAAATCCCGAAAACATTGAGATTTCAACTTATACAGAGGTATGTTAGAGGCGACCATGGAATAGCAGAGATCAAAGAAAAAATCCTGCTGATCGGAAGACTTAGAGCAGCTTGCAGTAATCAACGTCTGCTTTTTTACAACTTTTTTCGAGTTTTCTTTATGTAAGCCTAACAGAAAGAATTTAAATTAATATTGCATTCGATTGGCTATGAAAGGTTCCACAAAAAATATTAACTTACTTGTTGAGCAATGCGCGTCTATTTGAGACTTCCGATCGCTTCCTATTTTTTTTTCACAGACCGAGCAAAAAACGACTTCACCGTCGAATTTTAACCCAGGGCGATTCTCGATCCATCCCTTTAGTTTAGATGATTTATTTTCAGCAATTTTCGGCATCTTGATTCTTCGGATGCAAACGAACAACTGAATAATAAAACCACAAATGAAGGCAGAAAGGGAAACTTCACGTAAACAAAACACACTAATCCTCTTTTTACTCGATAAGAGTTCAAAGTCCGTTTTCTTCGAACTTAACGCTCCACCTATTGTTTGATTCTCTCTAGAAGTTTTAAAATAAAATTTATTTTTTACAATAAATTTTGACCTGTAATATTATGAATTTTAGAAAAAACGGAAAAAAAAAAAAAAGTGCTATAAACCTCAAAACGTGCAGAATCATGCAAATTACCCCAAAACGTGAAAAAACGTGCAAAATACCCCAAAACGTGCAGAAACGTGCAGTATAAAAGTTTGCTTAAATAACCTATTCGTTGTGATTCGGAAAACTATCTTAATTTCATCAATTTCTGAGCAGCCAATTAAAAGATGCAATTTGCACGGAATCCGCGCTCTAGTCATGATGTTCCTTAAAGTTTATTTTCATTTTTTTTTTAAAGAAATAAGGAAAAATTAAACAACTAGGTTAGGTTCAGTTAAGTGTAATAATTTTATGAAGTTATAAAAGAAGTGCCTAGGTTTGAGTTTAGGTATACTTACTTATTTTTATACCTTCTTATATCACTTATTACTAAAATGTTAGAACATTGATGTAAGTAATATTTAAATCATTTCTTGCAAAACATCACGCCTTCTTACATCAAAATGGTCTTCACAACAAAAAAAACCGATTTGTAAGACAAAGGTTGAGACGTAGTATCCCGTCTTACAGCACTGAACCATTTTTTAGCAGTATTACGATCTTGTGGAACCTTAGAAAATTATAAGTAACAAAATGAAAAATTGACAAGGACAAAATGTACATATTAGGTATTTAATAACAACTTACCGTAATAAACAACTTCTCCGGAGTTGAAATAGTGGTGTTCCGGCACATCGGAACAAAGCAATATTTGTATCTCACCATGGCGTAAAATATAATAATAAATAAAACGTATAAACAATATCCATGGGCGCCAAAAGGAAGGCTTTACGTTCCCATGTCATCTATGATTTGGCAGGGGTGACGTCATCACCCCCACTCCCCAGAAAAAACTTTCTTATCAATTCGGCAAAAATTCAATTTTCAAAAAATCATTAAAAATCCATTTTTTATCGCAGGAAAAAAATTCAAACGGCATTGTTTTTAATATTCTCTCCTCTTTCATTTAGTGCAATAAAAAAAAAAATGGTCAAGTTACCAATTGCTCTCGATGTACATACTAAACCAAGTATATACCACCGTATGAATATAGAATATTATAATACTAATATAATTAGTATTAGTAGTATTAGTAGTAATAGTGTGGTAGTGTGGTAGTAGTAATTGAGTGTTTCTCAACCTTTTTGAAGCCTGCTGCGCCCCCCTAAGAGGAGGAAAATACTTACCGCCCTTCCCTACTTAAGAAAAAAATAAAATAAAAAAGGAAAAAAACTTAGTAAAAATTTAAAAAAGGGTATTTTGCAGAAAAAGTAATGTGAGGTTGAAAATATATGTAAGTATTTTATTGAAACCATTATAAATACTGGTTTGAAGAGCTTCCAACGATAACTTCCTTAAAGAGAAGTAACAATATAGGAGGGGAAGTATAACGGAGGGGGAAGTATATGGGCGGGGAAGTATAACAGAGGGGGAAGTATATAGGAGGAGAAGAATAACGGATGGGAGGTAAAACGGAGGGGGAAGTATATGGGAGGGGAAGTATAAGGTAACGTCAACCTTTAATCGGTACTGCCGAAAGTTAATTTCATATATTTTCATTTATCTTGTTAACCAATTTTATTAAATTACGTCATTTTAGACGTCATAAAGTTAATATTCGATATTTTACATTCTTATCTTTTGTCATCTCTTTTATCAGATAACTCTTATCACTAAACACTTGTTGAATTTCTTTGTACATTTCACAGAGGAACCAATACATGTATTGGTTCCTCTGTGGTACATTTTTGTTCTTTTAGTTACTTTTTGTAAAAAAAAAAAAAAAAAAAAAACAATTCACCCTAAAAATTATTTGTGAAAAATTCAGGCACTTCATTGTTCTAAGGTTTATCTTTATAATTTTCTTGAAATGTATAATTTTTGATAAGATAAGATTTAGCATTTTTTAGGGAAAAGAGAAGAAAAGAAGTCTGGATTTAAACTTATTGCTATGGTAAGTAACATTATGAATTGAAAAATTATGAACATTTATTTTAGGCCAAACCAAAAGTGTTCAACGAATATAAAAAACTGAAAGAAGAAAATGGTATTTATTTGTTCCATATGGTAATTGATTAACTTTTATTTTTATTATAGAGAGACATTGGAAGGAGCCATTTTATTTCGTTCAGGGTGCCGACTGTCAGTTTGGACTTATAAGCCGATATTTGGAAAAGAAAGAAATTCCCAATTGGGACAAAGAAATTGAGCTGTCCAAAAAATGTGTTGAAGTTATAAATTCTCTTGTTCCTAAGCCAAAATTTTTCGTCATCTGTGGAGACCTGGCAGATGCATATCCTGGTTTGTATTGCAAGAAAATGGGGAAAATTTTACCTTTTTTTTAGAAGGAGAAACTTCTGAAATTCGAGATCGACAAGTTAAGGACTTTCATGACATCTTCAGCAAAATCGATGCTTCGATTCCTGTTGTTTGTCTCTGCGGAAATCATGATGTTGGAGAAAAACCGACTGTTGAGGCAGTCTCCAGGTTTTAGACTTACCAAAACTTAATTTTATTTTTTTTAAAAAAGGTACCGATCGGATTTCGGTGATGATTTTTTCTCATTTTGGGCCGGAGGCGTCTTTTTTATAAGCCTCAACACCCAGTATTTCGTCGACGGTAGTCAAATTCCTAAATTAGTCGATGAGCAAAACAAATGGATGGACGATCAACTTAAACTTTCTCATAAATCCAAAAATGGCGCTGTCATTTTACAGCATATCGCTCCTTTTTTGAATGACCCGGATAGCACCACTGATGGATATTTCGCCCTCGCTCCTCAAATTAGAAAACCAATTCTTGAAAAATGGTACAAAGCAGGTAATCAGAATATCATTTTATCTTTGTAAAAATCGACACAAAAAAAGTGGGCCAAAAGAGAAATATGAATAATATTCACATTCAAACTTTATCAAAAATTGAACATTCATATTCATAGTTACTAATAGGGACTGATATTAATACACTGAATATTCATATTTTTCTTTAGGAAAATGATTAAGCTGAATATTCATGTTGGGTATCTTAAGAAAAATGAGTGGCCAATTTTACCTTTGAAAAATTCATATTAATATTTAGGAATACGATTACGCTTAATATTAGGTGTACAAAATGAAACTCGGCTAAAATCTACAAAATTCAAATTTACCCTGTGGCTGAGTTTCATTTTGTACCCCTAATGAATAAAAATTGTAGGAAATTTAATTCTCTATAAATTTGTACTTCATTATTTTTTTCTAGGATGCACCATTTTCGGAAAATAATTTTTTTTAAAAATAAATTTATCTTGAAAACAGTGCGTCCTAGAGGAAAAATGAATAGAATAAAAATTAAAGAGAATTGAATTTCCAACTGATTTTATTTAGTGCATTTTTTCAATATCTGTAACGGTTTACGATTTACAAGCCTTTAAAAATTAACCTTCTTAATGGTTATACTTCAATAACCTTCTTACACGGAGAAGGTCAACTTTTGATGGACTTTAACGCCTAAAATGTTTAAAATTTTGAAAAAATTAACTACTAGGTGTACAAAATGAAACTCGGCTAAAATCTACAAAATTCAAATTTACCCTGTGGCTGAGTTTCATTTTGTACACCTAGTATATTACGCTGAACTTAATTAGTTAAGAATGTAGATACTCTTTTGTTCTTAAGTAAAATTTTTAGGCGTTCGCTACGTTTTTTGTGGCCATTATCACCAAAATGCTGGAGGAATGTACAAGGACATGGTATGTACGATAACGTCGGCTATCGGCGCCCAATTAGGCGACGACAAATCCGGTTTCAGAATCGTCAAAGTTTACGAAAACTCAATCAAGCATCAATATTACAGTTTTGAGGACGTTCCTAAAAATGTTGTTTTGTAATAAAAGTAAATAAAGAAAAATGAACTTTTATTAAAGATTTTGTATTGCGTTGGAACACATAAATATTATTTTGGCACAAGTTTTCTAAGAGAATTTTTTAACGGTAGAAAAACAAAATTTGAAAATAAAATTTTGAGCTTATAGGTTAAATAGTTATAAAAAGGAGGAGCACTTTATTCATGAGTTTCCTCATTGTCGCTGCTTCCTTGACTTTTGGATGCACTTGTCGTCCATATTTCACAGTTCGGGCTCATACTGGAGGCTCTATCTTCGTCCTTTTTGATTCGAGGACGTGCGTCTTCTAAGGATCTACATTTTTCTGTTCCTGATTGCACATTTAAATATTTTCCTTTATGAAGTTTTCGTTCTTCTAAAGCGTTTAGGCTGCTTGTGGGGACGATTCTGTGCGGGAAGCGTGGTGAGCCTTTGGGCTTCTCTTTGTAGAGGATGGGCTGCGAGGTTTGGAACTGAATTGAAAATGAAACGCGTGGTTGGGAAAGAGATTGGACAGAACGGACTTGACGCCTGTCGTCGTCGTCGCTTTCTTCTTTTTCGAGATTCGCCAATGAAAACTTTCTTCGTACATCAAAATCGTCGATGTTGACAAAAGGCGTTTTGTTGATTCCCGACCTACTTGTGTGACATGAAGATTCACAACTTTCGGGGCTTTTATTCCCAGGGACGAAACCGGCGAAATATTCCATGTGTGCACGAAAAGCAGATGCGAGTCCTGTTCCAGCAGGAGCGGAGACTTTCCGGACCACCGGACGCGGCGTTATCATATTGAGAAGTTTGCCAAAAACGGAAAATTTCGGCTCCGTCGAAAGTTCCGGGCTGAAAGTCTTCTTTTCGACAAGCTTAGGCTCCGAGCTAAAGGTGACACTACGACGCATCGGCTGCGTACAGTGTTCTTCCGATGGCCAGCTCGCTCTGGGTATAACCGGCGGAAGTACTGACAGAAGAAGCATCGGAATCCCTCCACTTACGCTCGGTGATTTCCCACGATTCGGTACCGGAATCGACAACCTTTCCAGCGCTTCTTCGATTTCACCCTAGAAATTCTTTTTTAGATAAAATAAAAAAGCAGAAAAAACTACCTTTGGGCCCATAATTGACGAACGAGAACTACAAGATGAAGCTTCACTTGTCAACTGTTTCTCCAATTTGGCGATTTCGTTGTCGAGAAGGTGCAGTTCTCGTCTATAAACTTTATTTTGGACTTCAACTCGAAAATAAAGCTCTCGTCTATCGTCTGTTAAAAATCTGAGAAAAAAGAAAACTTAATGGATTTCAAGAATGAACCATTTTGGGCTTCTATGGGCTTCTAGGTGTACAAAATGAAACTCTGCTAAAATCTAATAAATAAAACTTGTAGGAAATTAAATTCTCTATAAATTTGAACTTCATTATTTTTTTCTAGGATGCACCATTTTCGGAAAATAATTTTTTTTTTAAAATAAATTTATCTTGAAAACAGTGCGTCCTAGAGAAAAAATGAATATAATAAAAATTAAAGAGAATTAAATTTCCAAAAGATTTTATTTAGTGCATTTTTTCAATATCTGTAACGGATTACGATTTACAAGCGTTTAAAAATTAACCTTCTTAATGTTTATACTTCAATAACCTTCTTACACGGAGAAGGTCAACTTTTGATGGACTTTAACGCCTAAAATGTTCAAAATTTTGAAAAAATTAGCTAGTAGGTGTACAAAATGAAACTCGGCTAAAATCTACAAAATTAAAAACCCTGTGGCTGAGTTTCATTTCGTACACCTAATATTTACGATGTTTTGACCTACACCATTGGATTTTCGGCTACTTTGCACGGATTTCCGGCAAAAAAATCATCTAGGTACACGTGAGTTTACGATACCATAACAACGCGCATGCTAAACTAGGATAGCCAAAGAGCAAGCCTATTTTCACCGTTTAAAACGCGATTATGGCGAAACGACAAAAACCTGACAGTTCAACATAATGCAATTCGTACATTCGCGCAGGAGAACACAGTTAATCCCCTTGTGTCATAAAACGAGCCGATCCCATTGGCTGCCTGCTTGCTTTTCCTAGTGTATGGTGAGATTTATTATGCCCAAACGACAAAAACAGTGTTATGGGGAAACAAGTTTAAAGGGAGGCTTTTATGGTGAAAAGCGTTATGGTGACTCGCACTTTTTTTTATGTCGAAATGTAGATTTTATGTTCAACTGCTTTAGGGTGAAATGCGTTATGTTGAACGATGTTCTCCCGATTTTTTTTTGCCAAAAAAAGAATTTTTTATTTGAATAAAACTCATGATTAAGCTCACCGACGTGTGTTGCATTCAATTTTAAATCCCATGCTTTGCATGATTGGATCGAGAGTCGCCGTACTCCCCGAATGTACGAGGATATCGTGGATTTTGGGGAAGAACAATAAACACAAAGAGCCGGTCGTCGAGACAAGAATCGGGATGGTGATCGTTAAAAAAGCGAGGGTGACTCTTTCCGAGATTAGATTCGCCAAAACTACGACCAAGACGCTCGTGATGACGACGCTATAAACGCTCAGTCCGATATACTGGGAGTCGTTCAACGCCGGAACTTTAACGTGTCTAAACACAAAATTTATTAGCTTCTATTTTACATTTATTCTTTTACAAACCTTGTTTCCCACGCCATATAAACACCGACGGCTAGTAGAAGTCCTTTGTAGATATACAAAGCAAACAGCCAACTATGTATGAATTGAGAAGAGCAAACTTCAATCTAGAAAAAAATTTTAAGTCAACTTATTTCCTCACAAACCACTGCGTTGTAATTAGGTACTGTAAAAAGGGCCCAAGTTCAATTTTCGCGGAAAAAACGCCAAAATGTTGTATCTAGTACCTCATGAGTGATAAAAAGAACGGAAAAACCTCTGTTTTTGTACGATTTGACGAATTTTTGAAAAAAAAAAAAAAAAAAAAAACCTCTGTTTTTGAGGGAGAAAACACATATCCACAGGTTTTTGAGGATTTTCTCTCAGATTTTAGACTTGGGTCTGGGGAAGAAGGTTGGCAAAAAGCGGTTTTTATCAGTTTTAACTTCCTTAAAGAAGTTATTGTGATACCCTCCACGTCGGGTTTTTGGGGAAGGGTCTTCCAGACCCCGGAGGGTTATTGGAATATGGATCTATACCGATATCAACTTTGTCTGTGGTTCCGGCCGGCCGTAGCATTTTTTTCCGGAAAACTTTACGGCCACAGTTTTCATCCGATTTCCACCTTTTCACACAAATTTCTTTAGCCAGTGAACAAGAAACTAACGAGGGCGATTTTTGATTTTCGAAAAAATGGCGGAGATATGTCTGTTTGAAATTTTAAAAAATTCACTACTAAAAAACCGTTCGTCCGATTTTCACCAAATTTTCATCAATTACTCCTTATATTTTTTACGAATTTTTGGTGTAAAAAAATTGCCACTATTTAATTATAATTTTTTTAGTAGCGAGAAATTTCATACTTCTACCTACTATGAGAGGCACATCCCTAGGCCAAAGAGGCCATTATTTCTACCTTGACTCTTAAAAAAATTTTCGAAAAAAAAGAACTTAGAAAATTGTTCGGGGAAAAAAATGGAAAGCCCGGAAAATTTTAGAAAAGAACTTAGAAAATTTTTCAAAAAAAAGAATGGAAAACCTGGAAAATTTTAGAAAAGAACTTAGAAAATTTTTCAAAAAAAATAATGGAAAACCCGGAAAATTTTAGAAAAGAACTTAGAAAATTTTTCAAAAAAAAAAATTAAAAAATTTTCCAAAAAAACCCGAAAATTTTTTAGAAAATAAAGGAAAACCCGGAAAATTTTCGAAAGAAAAAAAAACCCGGAAAATTTTTCGAAAAAAAAAGGAACAACCGGAAAATTTTTGGAAAAATAAAACTTCCCCCTCCTTATTCTTTCCCTCCTTTATACTTTCGTTTCCTTATACTTCGGCTCCGTTGTACTTCCCCCTCTGTTATACTTCCCCTCAAATATACTTCCCCTTCTTTTTACGCCACTCCATTATACCTCCACTCCTATAAACTTCCCCATCTGTTATACTTCCCCTCCCATATACTTCCCCTCCCATTTACTTCCCCTCCATTATACTTCCCCTACATTATACTTCCCCTCCATTATACTTCCCCTCCTACATACTTCCCACTCCTATATTGTTACTTCTCTCTAAGGAAGTTTTCGTTGGAAGCTCTTCAAACTACTACTTTAGGTCCCGTTGAAAACCAACATAATTGGGATTTCTCTCGCAAAAATCAAGAGAAAAATCGTCAAACGCGGCTGAAATTGATATATTATACCACTAAGAATGGGCATCATAAAAATTTCGGCGCTTTTAAAAAGTATTTTCTATAAATAGAGAGTCTTTAATTGCACCGGGAGATATATCAGTTGTAAAAGTGAACGTATTAATTGGTTTAATTAAGGAAACCTGATCCAATGTCAATCACTAAGGAACCGTAAAACTAATTATGCAAATGACAGGATGAATCAACCTATCCCCTCTCATGTCCATCCTCGTCCTATTATCACCTGTCTGCCCGGATCCCTACAAGTTATAATTGCTTCAACCGTCCGTATTAAAGGGAGGAGGTCAAATTTACCAATACCGTATTATACGTCCTAATTGTTTCCTCCCAATATATTAGATTTGACTAATTGAACTTCTATTTTTAAATTCTGTTCGAAGAGTTCTTTAAATGTCGCTTTTTATTCAAAAACACGATCTGCCTTATTAAATGGTTTTCAGTGTAATGTCTTTTTAAGTAAAATGTCTTATTTCCTTTAGGGAGGTCCGTAAAAAAAGATATTAAAAGACAAAGGAGACGTAAAAGAAGCGGAGGAAGGTAAATTTTATCCATATATATATAGCGCTAGAACGAGGACCGACGAGGAGAAAAAATCGGGGAAAACGCCAAAAAGTCTGGGGCCGCTGTAATCGCCCTAAAAATACCGGACCTCCTCCGTTGGCTCCTAAATCGCCTGTATTTTAGCGGAAAAATAGTCGCGTATTTTTAGAATATAATTTTATAATTTATTTCGCGAGTTGAACGCTAAAAAAGGCCTGTTTTTGACGTTTTTTCCGTTTTTTCGACTTTCCCATTTTCTTAAAATTCGGGAAAAAATCTAGATTTTTTGAAAAAAATACTCTTATGTTATTTTAAGTGTCCTGTTTAACCTAATTTTTGTCGCGTATTTTTAAAAAATCCGGAAGTATTTTTTTTTTATTTTTGAAAATTTTTTTCGAAATGTACAGAAATGCTATAAAATCCACGGTTTTTAATTCGCCGAAAAAAAACTATAACAGATAGAGACACCGGACAAAAAAGGTTCGAAACTTTAGCCGAAAAGCCAGCTGGAGTGCTTTGCCGCGGCTCTGTAGCTTGATTTCGACCGGAGATATTTAATTCGAAAGTTGCCGAAAAAAACGCCCTTTTTCACGTTTTTCTTGAGTTTTTGCCATTTTAAAAATAGCAGATGATTTTATATTTTAAAACAACTTACACCACGTGAAAGTAGACAAGATTCCGCGTTGTTTGATATAATATATTGGGGTTCGGAGTTCTTTAACAATTTTTCCCGAATTTTTTGAAAATCCGTGTAGGAATAAGGTGCGGAACGCTGCCGCGCTCCCGGGATTTTGTAAGGGGGTACCCTTATGATTTTGATAAAATTTCAGTTTTATTTTATTACTCGGGAACGGGTGGACCGATTTAGATGAAACTTTTTTTGGGGGTGCAGGCCGATGAAATCAACGCTAGAAAAAATCGGCGGAGGTCTAAAAAAATTCCAAGTGGGTTAAAAAAATTCAAAAGTAGATCGAAAAAAATTTATGCTTAAACGAGGTTTTAGGGTAGAAGGAGTTGTCGAAAATAAACCGGACGAAAAAATAAAAAAAGAGGGGACTTTAAGCTTTCGAATGAGCCTAGGAGCGGCTCTGTGGCTTCAATACAAGCTGAGATATGAATTTTTAAATTTATAAGTCAAATTCCGACTCCCGATTTTCGCCATTTCTGGCCCGGTTATTGAAGGCGGAAAAAAATATTTTTTGATTTCGACAAAAACTTGGTCTCTATCGTTTTTTGGGTCGAGGAACACGAATATGAAGTCCGTTTCTGCCTAAAAAATTCCTGATTGGATCTAGAACGGAAAAATAAGGTTTTTCAGCACTAAAAAATTTCTAAAAAAATGTCAACCTTTCAAAACTTATACCACGTGAAAGTAGGTATAATTCCGCGTAATTTGATATAGATATCATGGGGGTTCTAAAATCTCTAGCTATTTTTCCCGAATTTTTTAAATTAAATCGATGCGGAACGCTGTGGAATGGGGTTTGGTAAGGGTACCTACCCCCTGGGGATTTTGATTATTTTTCAGTTTTCATTTTTTAACTCCTGAACGGGTGTACCGATTTCGATGAAACTTTTTTGGGGGGTGCAGGCTGATGAAATCAACGCTATAAAAAATCGGTAGAGGTCTTAAAAAATTCCAAGTACGTTAAAAAAATTCAAAACTAGATTGAAAAAAATTTATGTTTCAACGGGGTTTTAGGGTAGAAGGAATTGACTTAGAAGAACCGGACCAAAAAATATAAAAAGAAGGGACCTTAAGCTTTCAAATAAGCTTGGGAGCAGCTCTGTGGCTTGAACACAAGCTGAGATATGAATTTTTTAAATTTATAAGTCAAATTCCGACTCCCGATTTTCGCCATTTCTGTCCCGGTTATTGAAGGCGGAAAAAAGTATTTTTTGATTTCGACAAAAACTTGGTCTCTAACGTTTTTTGGGTCGAGGAACACGAATATGAAGTCCGTTTCTGCCTAAAAAATTCCTGATTGGATCTAGAACGGAAAAATAAGGTTTTTCACCACTAAAAAATTTTTAAAAAAATATCAACCTTTCAAAACTTATACCATGTGAAAGTAGGTGAAATTCCGCGTATTTTGATATAGATATCATGGGGGTTCTAAAATCTCTAGCTATTTTTCCCGAATTTTTTAAATTAAATCTATGCGGAACGCTGTGGAATGGGATGGGTACCCCCTGGGGATTTTGATTATTTTTCAGTTTTCATTTTTTAACTCCTGAACAGGTGAACCGATTTGGATGAAAATTTATTTTGGAGTAGAGGACAGCGATACAAAGGCTAGAAAAAATCGGTGGATCTCTGATAAAATTCTAACTGGGCTAAAAAAATTCAAATGTAAGTTAAGAAAAATCTGTCTTTCTATGAGATTTTAGGGTAGAAGGAATGCAAGTAGAAGAACCGGACAAAAAAATATAAAAAGAGGGGACTTTCAGCTTTCGAATAACCTTAGGAGCGGCTCTGTAGCTTCAACACAAGCTGAGATATGAATTTTTGAAGTTTTAAGTCAAATTCACACTCTCGATTTTCGCCATTATGGGCCCGTTAAATAAGGCGGGGAAAAATATTTTTTGATTTCGACAAAAACATGATCTCTAACGTTTTTTGGGTCGAGGAACACGAATATTAAGTCCGTTTCTACCTAAAAAATTCCAAAATCGATGTAAACTTAAAATTAACGGCGGAAAAGAGGTTACTTCTAGCCTGCTTACATAGGGCTTTTTTCGAGGCAACAAAGACGAAACCTTAAACTGAAAAAGGCTATACCCCCCCCCCCAACAAGATCCACGTGCAGAGCAAATATAAATGTGGAACTCCCTCAACTCATAAAAAATCAGTACTCGAGTTCCAGAAAATGTCAAGCATGCTAACTTGGGCGATTTTCATCGGCCACAGAAGACAGACAGTTATGCCGAAAGGAAGCTACACCCCCCACCCAACAAGATCCACGTGCAGAGCAATTATAAATGTGGAACTCCCTCAACGCAGAGCAAATTCTCTCTTTGGTAGATGCAAAAATATCTAACATGCTAACCGACTACGTTCCCCTGCGCAACAGACCGCGTTTTCTGTGAGGACCAAAATCCGGATGTAGTCGGACAAGAGCTGCACCCGCGTTCAGAAGAGAAAACTGTAAGGGTATTTCCTCAGCTTAGAGCAAATTTTGTATTGCGTACCAAAAATATAAAACTTTCAAACTTATTGCGGTATCCCTGCGCAACAGAGCACTTCTTCTATTAGGTAAAAAAATCCAAATGTAGTCGCACAACTACACCCGCGTACAGAAGAGCACATTCTATGGGGACTTCCTCCGCTTAGAGCAAATTTTCTATTGCTTTCAAAAAATATACGACTTTCAAACTTATTGCGGTTTCCCTGCGCAACAGAGCACGTCTTCTATCCGGACCAAAATCCAAATGTAGTCGCACAACTACACCCGCGTACAAAAGAGCACATTCTATGGGGACTTCCAAACCTTAGAGCAAACTTTCTATTGCTTTCAAAAAATATACGACTTTCAAACTTATTGCGGTTTCCCTGCGCAACAGAGCACGTCTTCTATGCGGACCAAAATACAAATGTAGTCGCACAACTACCCCCGCGTACAGAAGAGCTTTATTGGGGACTTCCACACCTTACAGCAAATTTTCTACTATTTGCAAAAACCATACGACTTTCAAACTTATTGCGGTTTCCCTGCGCAACAGAGCACGTCTTCTATTACGTAAAAAAATCCACATGTAGTCGCACAACTACACCCGCGTACAGAAGAGCAAATTTATTGGGGACTTCCTCAGCTTAGAGCAAATTTTCTACGATTTGCAAAAAATAAACGACTTTCGAACTTATTGGGGTTTCCCTGCGCAACAGAGCACGTCTTCTATGCGGACCAAAATCCAGATGTAGTCGGACAAGAACTACACCCGCGTACAGAAGAGCAAATTTATTGCAGACTTCCTCAGCTTTGAGGAAAATTTCTACTACATGCAAAAAATATCAAACTTTCAAACTTATTGCGGTTTCCCTGCGCAACAGAGCACGTCTTCTATGCGGACCAAAATCCAAATGTAGTCGCACAACTACCCCCGCGTACAGAAGAGCAAATTTATTGGGGACTTCCACCCCTTACAGCAAATTTTCTACTATTTGCAAAAAACATACGACTTTCAAACTTATTGCGGTTTCCCTGCGCAACAGAGCACATCTTCTATGCGGACCAAAATCCAAATGTAGTCGCACAACTACACCCGCGTACAGAAGAGCAAATTTATTGCAGACTTCCTGGGCTAAGAGCAAATTTTCTACTATTTGCAAAAAACATACGACTTTCAAACTTATTGCGGTTTCCCTGCGCAACAGAGCAAATCACAATTACGTTCAAAAATCCGGATGTAGCCGGAGGGGGGTTGGAGGCCGAAGGCCTCAGGGGGGCTTGCCCCCCTAGTAAAATAAAAACATCCATAATTAATGCTTTTATAAAAATTAGCTTTTTGGAATATTCCCCAGATTTTTTGGGACTTTTTTCTTTTATCATTTTTTAAACGAAAAAACATTCTTTTTAATGTGTGTTTTATCCCATAAACATATTTTGTATGCTTTTATTAGCGCGGTGGACTCAAAAACACTTCTAGGTAGGGAAAATTTAATGAAGTACAGAGGTCGGGGATAGGTTGGCAATTTTCAATTTATTGTCTGTTTTATGTTTCCAAGCACGCATTTTCTCGAACTGCTCGAACTGATCAAGCCATAGACGTGCTTGTCTCTAAAGGCACAAGCGATGCTAAACCATCATAACTTCCCGGTCTTTACGAACGGTCGGAAGTGGAGGAGGTAAAGAAAGTACTAGTTAGAGTAGCTTCCAACGAAAACTTAGAGAAGGGGGAAGTATAACGGAGGGGGAAGTATAACGGAGGGGAAGTTTAAGGAGGGGAAGTATAACGGAGGTAAAGTTTAAGGAGGGGGAAGTATAACGGAGGGGGAAGTATATGGGAGGGGAAGTATAACAGAGGGGGAAGTTTATAGGAGTGGAGGTATAATGGAACGAAAGTATAAAGGAGGGAAAGAATAAGGGAGGGGAAGTTTTATTTTTCGAAAAATTTTCCGGGTTTTTTTTTCTTTCGAATATTTTCCGGGTTTTCCTTTTTTTTTCGAAAAAATTTTCGGGTTTTTTTTGGAAAATTTTTTAAGTTTTTTTTTTTTTGAAAAATTTTCTAAGTTCTTTTCTAGAATTTTCCGGGTTTTCCATTTTTTTCCGAACAATTTTCTAAGTTCTTTTTTTCGAAATTTTTTTTTAAGTGTCAAGGTAGAAATAATGGGCACTTTGGCCTAGGGATGTGCCTCTCATAGTGGGTCGAAGTATGAAATTTCTCGCTACTAAAAAAAATTATAATTAAGAAGTGGCAATTTTTTTACACCAAAAATTCGTAAAAAATATAAGGAGTAATTGATGAAAATTTGGTGAAAATCGGACGAACGGTTCGGCCGTAGCGAATTTTTTTAAATTTCTAACAGACATATCTCCGCCAGTTTTTCGAAATTCAAAAATCGCCCTCGTTACATTCTTGTTCTCCGACTAAGGAAGATTTTGTAAAAATTTGGTGAAAATCGGATGTAAAGTTTAAGGAGGGGGAAGTAAAAAAAGGAGAACTTTAAGGAGGGGGACGTATAAAGGAGGAGAACATTAAGGAAGGGGAAGTATAAAGTAGGTGAACTTCAAGGAGGAGGAAGTATAAAGGAGGGAAGTATTAACTCGTCGTCCGTCCGGCCGTAGCATTTTTCGGGAACACTTCGAGCCCACAGTTTTGAACTAATTTTCACAAAATACTAGTCGGTGAAGAAGAAAGTAACGAGGACGATTTATGAATATCGATAAATGGCGGAGATATGTCTGTTTGAAATTTTAAAAACTGCTCTGCGGCCGTTGGTCCGATTTTCACCTAATTACCACCTCCTTACATTTCTTACGAATTTTCGGTGTAAAGAACATGGTATTTATTTTTGTAGGGAGAAATTTTTTTTCTTCCACCCCTTGGGAGATTGACATCACTTGGGCAGAAAGCCAATTATTTTTACCTTGATACTAGGAAAAAATTTTTTGAAGAAAAAAAAAAGGATCCCTCTCTCCAAGCTTTTCCTCCGTTATATTTCCCCTCCGTTATACTTCCCCCTCCTTAATCCTTCCCCTCCTATATTGTCCTTCTCTTTAAGGAAGTTTTCTTTGGAAGCTCTTCAAACTAGTACTTTACTTAATGGCAAAGAAAAATTTTTTAATCGTTTTCTAGCTTACCTGGGGCTGATAAACGACGCTTCTCTCCATAGATGAGATTTCGAGCGATAAGTTCCTAAGCTGCCTTTCAATCGGATCGATGGTCACCCATAGCGTTACAATCAAACCGTCGACGACAAGTAAGACACAAATGAGTGAAATCAACTGCGTATCTTGAAGGAGCTTGTTTTTGACGACACCTCGGGCGCTCCTTGTAAATATCCTGTGTACGCGGTACGTTTTAGCGAACATGGAGCCGAAAGCCATCGAGAAGCCGGCCGAGAGGAGGTAAACCCTCGCCTGAAAATCAAACACCCAAATCAATCCCATTGTTTTAAGACCTACGCCTAACTTAACACCAATACGTCAATTAGTAAACCTAATTAACGTCCATTTTCTCTACAAACACCCTCAAAACAAATAATGTTGGGCATATTCATATCAATTTACATACGAATACATACTATACAGGGTGTTCCAACTAGTGGACCAATACTTTACTGCAGAGCATTTAGTTCACAAAAAGTTAAATGTAAACACCCCTTATTGGTCGGGGAATTGACTCCATTTGATTGGTTTTGGTATACAGGTTGTCCCAGAAACCAACTTCGTTATTTTAAAAGAGAACCCCTATTTTTTATTTCATATTCGTAATCTACGCAAAGTTTACTATTCATATAGATATAACATTTGGACAACTTAAAAAACGCTAAATTTAGCGTTTTTTGGGTCTAAAATCCAAAAATTGGCATTTTTCAAAGTTTTCCTACTAGATGAATAGTCAAATCAACTTAAAATTTTGCGTAGATTATAAATCTGAAATAAAAAAAAATATGGGTTCTAATTTAAAATGACGAAGTTGGTGCCTGGGACACCCTGTATACCAAAATCTTCGCAATCAATTCTTCAGCAAAAAAACAAAAGGGTATACTTTTAGCTATTTTTTTTAGGACGCAAATTATATGCGGGGTGGTCTATTTAGTTGGGACAAAATCCATACAAAAAAGTGCTCCAATCCAAAAAGTTGCTTAAAATTAAGCGTAAAATTGATTAAAAGCATAAAAACATAGGGTTTTTATTTAAAATAACGAAGTTAACAGCTCTCTGCGCCACCCTGTATACTAAAACCAAAATCTATCAAAAGGAGTCGATTCCTTATCCAAAAATAAGGGGGGTTTACGTTTAATTTTATTTAGGACTAAATTCTTTGCCGAAAAGTTGCTGGTCCACTCTAGTTCGAACTTACTATTATAATTTTTTTTATATTTTTTTTTGAAAAGATTGAGATTTTTTTTATTGAGAACCTTTTTTCCTTTCGGGGGATCCCTTGTTTTTAGCAATTAATGGATCAAACGTTTTCATCTGAGCAAAAAAGAAAGGAAAAAAAAGTTTGCCATTGAATAGCTACTAAACTTTTTTTTCTCCCTGTTCAAAAGCTTGCAATATCAAGTTCTTTTAACCTTCTTAATTCCTTTATTAAAAAACGGTAGATTTTGTGAAGAAAGCTTACCGTGCAAACTGTCGGAAAAACAGCGGTCGATGGTAAAGTGGCGTTGTCGAGTCCTAATAGAATGACCGCTGTGTACACGAGGATACAACCGACGACGGCGACGTTGTTTAATTTCGGACTCGAGAGTTTGATGTATCTGTAAAATAGAATTAGGGGTTCGATTAGCAAGGAAGAGACAATTAATTATCAACCAAAATTAGCCCCTTCGTCGGACTCGTGATCGTTTTAGCAATAAAATTAATGGAATAGGTTTGCATTAATTTCTAATATTGTTTCCCGATGGTTTACAAGATTGACGCTAATGAAATTCTTGAGTTTATGAGTTGCGTGTAAAAAGGAAAACCTCAGCTAATCTCCTTTCAATTAAAATTCATAATGAACCCTACTAATCTAATTTCTAACTAATCCAACCTGGCGAATAAAATAAGCCCAACCGTCATCTTAAAGATGATACACGTTGTCTGGAAAATATGGCGTCTCAGAGAGCCTTAAAAAGGGGTTATATGAAAAAGAGTTAAATGTAAACCCCCCTTATTTTTAATCGAAGAATTTTTTGGTGTAGTTTAAATTGTGTTTGGGTATACAGGGTGTCCCCAAAAGAACATAAATTGGTATGATCTTTATCTCAACTAGATGAACCACCGTTTAACTTCTAGTTGCGTCCTACAAAAAAAAGTTGAATTTAAGCGCCCCTTATTTGGTATATTTTGGTTTTGGTATACTGGGTGTCCCAGGGCGACACCAGCTTCGTTATTTTAAATGAGAACCCTATGTTTTTATGCTTTTAATCGATTCTACGCTCAATTTTAAGCAACTTTTACTTAAGTCATTTTTCGATTGGAGCAATTTTCTTTTTAACTTCCTTAAAGAAGTTATTGTGATACCCTCCATGTCGGGTTTTTGGGGAGGGGTCTTCCGGGGTCCGGAGGGTAAAATCGAATATTGATTTTTACCGATCTCAACTTTGTCTGTGGTTCCGCCCGGCCGTAGCATTTTTTTCCGGAACACTTTACGGCCACAGTTTTTAGCCGATTTTCACCAAATTTTCACAAAATCTTCCTTACTCGGAGAAGAAGAATGTAACGACGGAGATTTTTGAATTTCGAAAAAATGGCGGAGATATGTCTGTTTTAAATTTTAAAAAATTCGCTGCGGCCGAACCGTTGGTCCGATTTTCACCAAATTTTCACCAATTACTCCTTATATTTTTTAAGAATTTTTGGTGTAAAAAAATTGCCACTTTTTAATTATCATTTTTTTAGTAGGGAGAAATTTTATACTTCTACCCATTACGAGAGGCACATCCGTAGGACAAAGAGCCCATTATTTCTACCTTGGCACTTAAAAAAATTTTCGAAAAAAAGAACTTAAAAAATAAACTTAAAAGGAAAACCCGGAAAATTTTTCGGAAAAAAAAACTTGGCTTTGTTGAAAAAAAAAAAAACTCGGACAATTTTTCAAAAAAAAAAAAACTTAAAAAATTTTTCGAAAAAGCAAACTTGGAAAATTCTCCTTTATACTTTCCCTCCCTTATACATCCCCTTCCGTTATACTTTCGTTCCCTTATACTTCCCCCTCCGTTATACTTCACCCTCTGTTATACTACCCCTCACTTGAACTTCCCCCTCCCATATACTTCCCCGCCCATATACTTCCCCCTCCCATATACTTCCCTTCTAATGGAAATTTTTGGTGGATAACAACCACTGGTAATTTAAATCTAATTTAAATTTGAAGGGATAAAAACAGGAAGGAAGAAGAGATTACAAAAATTTGCCCCCGAGCAGGACTCGAACCCGCATCTCCAGAACAGATCTCCGTCATGCTAACCATTACACCATCGAGGACGAGTAATGGTACGCACTACGGGGGAAACCTCAAGGCTGTCATTATCTCAACCGCTCTGGCGCTCATTTTTCAAATCTACGCGGTGTCTCGAATTGAATGCCTCTAGTAGAAGGACTTTCGAGACAATCTATCGATTAATAAAAAATCGTGCGGGAGTATTTAAATTATAAGAAATAAGGAATATAAGGTTGAAGAGATTTGAAAAATGAGCGCCAGAGCGGTTGAGATAATGACAGCCTTGAGGTTTCCCCCCGTAGTGCGTACCATTACTCGTCCTCGATGGTGTAATGGTTAGCATGACGGAGATCTGTTCTGGAGATGCGGGTTCGAGTCCTGCTCGGGGGCAAATTTTGTAATCTCTTCTTCCTTCCTGTTTTTATCCCTTCAAATTTAAATTAGATTTAAATTACCTGTGGTTGTTATCCACCAAAAATTTCCATTAGATGTAACTCTACCTCGTCGGGAAGACTATTTAAGGGATTAAAAATCAGGTTAAGCAACTTAAGTTTGAATTACACGGTGTCTCGAATGGAATGCCTCTAGTTGAAGGACTTTCGAGACAATCTATCGATTAATAAAAAATCGTGCGGGAGTATTTAAATTATAAGAAATAAGGAATATAAGGTTGAAGAGATTTGAAAAATGAGCGCCAGAGCGGTTGAGATAATGACAGCCTTGAGGTTTCCCCCCGTAGTGCGTACCATTACTCGTCCTCGATGGTGTAATGGTTAGCATGACGGAGATCTGTTCTGGAGATGCGGGTTCGAGTCCTGCTCGGGGGCAAATTTTTGTAATCTCTTCTTCCTTCCTGTTTTTATCCCTTCAAATTTAAATTAGATTCATATACTTCCCACTCCGTTATGCTTTCCCTCCCATAACTTACCCCTACGTTTTACTTCCCCTCCATTATACTTCCCCCTCCTATATAGATACTTCTCTTTAAGGAAGTTTTCGTTGGAAGCTCTTCAAACCAGTACTTTTTTTTATGAATTTCGTCTCATCTGGATAGACCACCCCGTATAACTTCTATAAATTTCGTCCTACAAACTTTATATTTTCGATTGGATTTTTTCCTCGTTTCAAATTTCACAGTGTCAACTCTGATCTTTTGAAGGGCGAGATGGGACGAAAAGAGCGTTTTCTGACGTTTATTGTAATTCGCAATGCGGTCGAAATTCGATTATAGTACATTTATAATCCAGTTTGACCAAAAACTAATATCTGAGCATTCTTTGATTTAATTGTTGTTTGAAATTTAAAGGGGGAATTCAAATTATGTTTAACTCAATTTTGCCTATCAAATGAATAATTTAGAAGTCTTCAGTATTCATCTATACTGCAGTGATCCTCAACGGGGGGCGCTGGGAAGTTACTGGGGGCGTTAAGCAAATTTTGGGTGATGGGGGCAATGGCTTGGATGGGGGCGTTGGCGTGAGTCCTTTTTTAAATTTAATTTTTATTAATTCGATAAAAAAAAAGGCCTACCTACAACAAATCTCTTTTGAGATACTAAACCAACATGACCGCCAAGTCTTGCGGGTTTAGTATGACAAAAGAAAATTTGAGGAGAGATGAAGCGCTCCCGTTTTCAAGCTCCCCTTGGCGGCGTCGCGAAATGCATGTTTACAGGTAATAATTAATCAGTGATTACTGATGAGTTAGGTGATAATATGCTATCGATTACTCTGAAATCCTTTAAATTTCGGAAAAGATGCTTGTTTACAGGCTCTTCGTAGGGCTTCCTCCCTCAGCATTCTAACATTTAAAAAAAACTTCAATTTCAACCATTGTATTAAGTTATTTAGTACCTAGTTTTTATATTGGTTTCAATAAAATACTTACATATCTTTTCCTCACATTACTTTTTCTGCAAACTACCCTTTTTTTAAAAATTTATTATAGTTTTTTTTTCTTAAGTAGGGAAGGGACGGGAAGTATTTTCCTCCTGTTAGGAGGGTGCAGGCTTCAAAAAGGTTGAGAAACACTGATCTACAGCATAGTTTAGGAACAGAAGGAATTCAACAAATTTTAGTAGTTTTCCTATGCTTTACCTGACAGTAGGTTCGATCCTTTGATCCTCCTTGAACTTCCCCCTCCTTATACTTCCCCTTTGTTATACTTCCCCATCCTTAATACTTCCTCCTCCTATCATTAAGGAATTTTTCGTTGGAAGCTTTTCAAACTATTTTTCTTCTATTCTGTAACTTTTTAGGGACTAAAAATTTTACTTACTTGTGTTTTCGAAAATGAAGATTAACAGAAAGAAATATTATCGCAAGTGCGATTCCGATAAGCGAGAAAGTAGCGATTGTCAAAAACGCGGCGGGCTGGACGGTGACCGTCCGAAGTTTGAAGATCCTTTTCGCGATGGGGACCTGACCTCCCGGCCAGACCAAAGGGACGCATCCCGGACACGGAATTTCGAGCTCCTTTTTCGAAGCGTCGTACAACGCCACCATCACTCCGACGCCTCCTAAAATCAAAACATCCATCACCATTTTGATTGAATTTCACCTATTGACATTCTGAACTTCTCCAAGATTTGATTGAGGATTATTATGTTAACAAGTTGGCGAGGTATGACAACTTATTCACCTACGCCCACGCTTACCCTTGACAATCACTTAAACTTGTCCATCTGAAATCCGCTTTCTAGTATAGTTCCCAAAAAAAGAACAAAACCTTTCAATTAAAAAAATTTTTTTTGACAACTCCAAAGAAATTGGTGTCAAAAAGCGGTTTTTATGAATTTTTATCAAATATCTCGAAAACCATGAATTTTAGCGCAAACTATACAGGGTGTCCGGAAACAGGCACACGTCTGATAGAGCGTTAAAAAAGTGGTTTTATGAAAAAAAGTTAAAAGTAAACCCCCCTTAATTTAAATCAAAGAATTTGATGGTGTAGTTTGAAATGCGTTTGGATATACAGGGTAACCCCAACAGAACCTAACTTCGTTATTTCAAATGAGATCCCATATTTTTTATTTCTGATTCAAAATATACGCAAAATTTCAAGTAGATATGACTATTCATATAACCATTTTTGACAGCCTTAAAAAATGTCTTTTATCGTTTTATCGTATCTTCTAAAATATTTGAGGAGCTCCGGGTACGAAGGGCGAACTCGACAAAACGTAGTTTCGAGATATTCGCATTTTAAAGTTTTCTGTTAAGGGCGAACTCGACAGAAAAGTCACTCTCTGGAATTTTCGTGGCGAGATTTTAGATTTTATAGAATCATAGAGGAAAGGGTTTTATAAAAATTTTCGAATATTTTTTACGATTATTAATTCACAAAATGTATAATATATTTTATGTCGTGGCGGTGAGCTGTTCCAAGAGGAGTGGGGCTCCCGGAAAAGGAGTGGGGGTAGTGGACTTGGATACGAGTTCGCCCTTCGTACCCGCTCGGATATCGCAGTTAGAGCTTTGCCGCATATCGGTTTTTACGTATTTTAAAGGGGAAAAAAGGGCAAACTCAATATAAAAATTACATGGGTGTATTCTTCAAAAGGTCTAAAATCTGAAAATGAAAAAAAAAAATTTTGTCCGATGTCGAGTTCGCCCTTCGTACCCGGAGCGCCTCATTTGTTCTAACGAAAAATGAATCAATAGAAAATTGCATGGGTATTAATTTTATCATTAGTTCACATCACGCTAGGATCGATGGTTTTCGTGTTATTTGAAGATTTCATTTCTAAAATGTCAGAAGAGCAAAAACTTTTTTTTCTTTAACGGCTCGCAACTCTGAACGTGTTCACTTTAGCAAGTTTATGAACTTAGTATTTTTTGTTGGAAATTCAATTTAAAATGTTTTTTACTTAATATGTTTGGCGCTTAAGTCCATAGTTTTTGAGATATTTGATAAAAACTGATATTTTGTGTCACTTTTCTCCTGCCAACGCCTCCAATCGGCACTAAATAAGGCGTTTTTAAATGCTATAAATTGGAAGTGATTGTACGCATAAAAGTATTTTCTATTTTATTTTGATGAACTGGTGCCATTTAAGAATTTGGCAATGAACGCCCTTAATTTTCTGGAAACTCAATCTGATAAAGAATAAAAATCCTCTAAATAACTCTTTAGAAATGGTGGATAGGCTTACGGGATTCTTGCGAAAAGGGCACCAATGCTTGAAATTCCAATAGAAACTAATCTCCTTCTCAGAGGGCTCCCGAAGCCCCCACCCACTCACAAAAACTGGAGGTGAAATCAATGAAGGACTTATCCTTTTGATTCTTCATTAACTGTCCAATTAGAAAACCGTTTGAACACGTGATTATCAGAACTATTTTACTGGCGCCAGCAGAAGTGGTCTAACAATATGGCGAGAGGCCCCTGCAAGGTTTAATATTTTTTTATTTACCTTGTATTTGATAAAAAGCCGTCACTCCGATTCTGTCTGAACCGTCAAAAGCGACCGGTCCCTGAAAATAGAGAAAATTTACAACTTTTTCTAAATATAAAATCTAAATATAGAACCTAAAAGCATTTTTAAGTTAAATTTGACAAATGAAAGCACATATTCCACTTGACGTTGAAACTTATTTTTAAGTTCCCTTAATTAGGGAATCATTCCCAGAATTAACAGTCGCTTTTGGGCTATTGGACTGCTTGAAAGTCCTTGTTTTCCCCGAATTTTTTGTTACGATTTTTGGAGACCAAAAAGCTTCCTAATTATGAATACTACCGTTCAGCAGTTATTTGGTTTTTTTTAAGAACCCTGTTTTTTTCCTTCCAAGAAAAGTTCAGGCTCTCTTCCAACCGCAGTTTGAAACTGGTTTCGAACTCCTGGAGCATTATCAGAAAGATTTGGACGTCATATTTTACATCAGATGACTTCAGATTTGATAGACGAAAGATTTGAACGACGTCTAATTTGACGTCCAAATCCTTCTGCGCATGCTCTAGGAGTTTCTAATCTGTTTCAAACTGGGGTTGGAACAAAGCTATTTTGTACACATGTTTTGAAATTGAAAGTTTCCATCATACTCTTCATATTTTCCTTTCTTTCAAATCAAAATTTAATGCTTTTAATTCATGGGAAAGAAAGAATTGGTTTGTTGATCCTGGGAGGCCAAAAAACGTTGTTTTAAATAATAATAGAACTCGTTTATAATCAGTTTTGTTAGAGGGAGTTTTCGTAAAATTTCCAAACCCTTCCATTTTTTTTAATTAAAAGGCTTAGAATTCCGTCAATGACTATAAATTAAGCGGACGCGGCTATTAAAACCGGGTTTTTTAAAGGATGAATTGAGGGTTTGAAAATCTTCGCTTTTTTTAAAATAATTAAAAGGATAATTGGACTTACTGAAATTCCGTTGAAGCTGAGTTGGCCCATTTGTTTTGAAAGGAGCTTCGCCATGTCGCGTCTGCTGTAGTCGAAATCGGCGATGTTGAACGATTTCTGAGCGGACTGCAAGGTCAAAGCGATCGCCCAGACGGCATCGTATGTCTGGTGAGTGTAAGCACCCGATTTACCTTCCACCATCCTCACAAACTCACTCGCGTTCTAAAAATGAAAGAAAAAAAAGTTAAAAGCTCGGGGATATGAGGGTTTTAAGTTGGTTGCTTTGTACATATTTCGTTGTGAGCAACGGTTTTAGGTTTTTCCCTTCTATCTTGGAAACCGTCGCTCAAAACGAAAAAATGTCCTAAGTAAAAGTTGTAGCTACGGAAATTTACTACATAAAATATCTTATTAGTGTTTTCCGTCAGAGCAATATTTTAGGAGATATGAAGGTTTTAAGTTTTCAGACAGGCTCTGTAGGATTATTAGTTTTAACCTCATAACTCCTTAAATATTGCTCTTACGCAAATAATAAATAAAGACATTTTTGTAGGAAATCTTTGTACCTACAACTTTTACTTAGGACATTTTTCGTTTTGAGTGACGGTTTCTGAGATAGAAGGGAAAAACCGAAAACCGTTGCTCACAACGAAAAATTTGCAAAGCAACTCACTTAAGAACCCTCATATCTCCTTAAGTATTGCTCTGACAAAAAAACCAATGAAATCTTTTTTGTAGGAAATTTCCGTAGCTACGACTTTTACTTAAGACATTTTTTCGTTTTGAGCGACGGTTTCCGAGATAGAAGGGAAAAACCGAAAACCGTTGCCCACAACGAAAAATTTGCAAAGCAACCAACTTAAATACTTCCATATCTCTTAAAGTATTGCTCTGACGGAAAAAACTAATAAGATATTTTATGTAATAAATTTTAGTACCTACAACTTTTACTTAGGGCATTTTTTCGTTTTGAGCGACGGTTTCCGAGATAGAAGGGAAAAACCGAAAACCGTTGTTAACAACGAAAAATTTGCAAAGCAACTCACTTAAAAACCATCATACCTCCTTAAATAAAGTCTGCCAAGTGGTTAATGCGTTATTGACTAGCAATTGAGAGGTCGAGGGTTCGAAGCCCCCAAAAAATCATAGCAATTCATTAAAAAAAACCCTCTGAAAGTCCACAAATTCATAAGAAAAAAACTATCTAAACATCTACTGATTTTAAAGCAAAATAACGCTAAAAAAGGGGGTTTTACATTTAACTTTAAAAAATAAAAGGGGTAATACATTACTTCCACCATACCTACTTTTTAAAGGATCTTTTTCAAGTTGAATTTTTTTTATCCAAAATATGTGTTAGAGCGTCAGAAAATCATAAAAAATTGTATCCCCTAAGGAAAATCGACACCTTTCTCTTATTCCCAATACACAACTTTTTTATTTTCGCTTACGAAAAGATTTTTTTCTTCTCCCTTTATTCCTTAAAATAAAAACGTACGAGAGATTTTTTTTAGCTTCTAATTTTATTAAAATTTTTAATAATAAAATACGAAAAAAGTGTAGGTATCATTTTAACTTTTTCTGAACAAAAAAAATTTCTCTTTTAAAATGTTAATTATATATAAGGTGGGAGTTTTGAAATGTTTTATAAAATAAAAGGTTTTTATAAATATTTTTGTTGTGTTAAAAATAGGTGTGCTTCCACAGGAGAATACTAAGTGGGTAAACAGGAATTGAGTCGGAAGGGATTGCGGTTTTCATGCATAAGTGACGTGTGCTAAGTGTAGAGACATGACAGGATCTTCTTTTCTTTTTTTTTTCGTGGAGAATATTTGAAAATACTTACCAAGCCCGATAGGGAAGGTTTGTTCCCGACTAATGAGTTGAAGCTCGATATGAGTATGATACCGTCGACGGCAATCGATAGATGATGCCCGCATTCTTTCGTCGACATCCACCACCGATCCGAGGGTCTACCTTGAACGAGCCAAGCGTAGTCAGCACCGTACATACCCAGGCGGTAAACCTGAAAAACGAATCCCTTTTCAAATTGAACACAAACGAGAGATCAAAAGGTTTTTGTGAAGAGAAAAAAAAGAAGTACATAATTGGCTCAAATAGATCTTTGGGATTTTGACTATTGATGTTTTATTTTACTATTAGGTGTACAAAATGAAACTCGGCTAAAATCTACAAAATTCAAATTTACCCTGTGGCTGAGTTTCATTTTGTACACCTAATAAATAAAACTTGTAGGAAACTTAATTCTCTATAAATTTGCACTTAATTATTTTTTTCTAGGATGCACCATTTTCGGAAAATAATTTTTTAAAAATAAATTTATTTTGAAAACAGTGCGTCCTAGAGAAAAAATGAATAGAATAAAAATTAAAGAGTATTGAATTTCCAACAGATTTTATTTAGAGCACTTTTTCAATATCTGTAACGGTTTACGATTTACAAGCCTTTAAAAATTAACCTTCTTAATGGTTATACTTCAATAACCTTCTTACACGGAGAAGGTCAACTTCTGATGGACTTAAACGCCTAAAATGTTCAAAATTTTGAAAAAATGAACAAAATGAAACTCGGCTAAAATCTACAAAATTCAAATTTACCCTGTGGCTGAGTTTCAATTTGTACACCTAATATTACTATTTTGGGACTTTTGTGAGTGGGCCTTTTATCAAATTTTATATGAAAACTACATCTGTAACGGTCGAGATGCTTACCTGGCATTCGGCCTTCGCGCAGGAGGAAATATGGACGCCGAATGGCCACAATTTTTGGGAAGGAAACTCGGAGAAACCAAAGTGAGCAAAAACCAAAGGTTTTCTGAATTTTATAAGGCTTCCAGAATTTAGGGGCTCTTCTACATCGAAAAGCAGCGGAAAAAACAATTTTAAGAGTATTAGGATATTACGTTTGAGAAAGTTCTATTCTAAGCTTTCAATGGAGCTGAAAACAAACGAACGAAAATCGGGATCCGTCTATTCTTTTAGTTACAATAGAAGGATTTAAGAGATCATCGGGTTTTAGATTTCATCCTGAAAAGAAATCGAAGATCTAACCGGTAATCAAAGTTCGATTTTCACTTCAAGTTTCCACAAACCAATAAAATCCTTTTGAATTTGAAAAATACTGGAGTGGCCCCGACGTCCTCAAAATAGGGTGCAGCATTTCATTCGTCGCCCATCCGATTTCTTCAAATAGGTATAAGCAAAAGAGCATGAAAATCGTGCTATATCCTTAAATACATAAAAAATTAGCGGTTTTAGGGACTCGACCATTAAGTAAGTAGTTGTGCTCCTATAGAAAAGCGTTCTAAAAAGTTTTATGTCATGAAGATGTGACCATCCAATTTGAAGAAATCGTTAAATAAAGGCAAAAGTGCATGAAAATCAAATCCTTAAATATCTCAAAAACTAGCGCTTTTAGGGACTCGACCATTAAGTAAGTATTTGTGCTCCTATCAAAAACCTTTCTAAAAAGTTTTATTTCAATTTGAAGAAACAATCCAATTTGAAGAAATCGTTAAATAAAGGCAAAAGTGCATGAAAATCAAATCCTTAAATATCTCAAAAACTAGCGCTTTTAGGGACTCGACCATTAAGTAAGTATTTGTGCTCCTATCAAAAATCTTTCTAAAAAGTTTTATTTCATGAAGATGTGATCATCCAATTTGAAGAAATCGTTAAATAAAGGCAAAAGTGCATGAAAATCGAATCCTTAAATACCTCAAAAACTAGCGCTTTTAGAGACTCAACCATTAAGCAAAACTTTGATCGACCCATAACTTTCCTTTGAGGTAGTTAAAAGCCATTTTGAGTAATTTTTTTACGTAGAAAAATTAAGAATGTATATTTTTGTAGGGATTAGTTAATTTTTTGTAGGGGGGGTCGTAAAAAGTGCAAATCGTCACGTTTCTTGTCCCTAATTACTCTCGACGGGGCCACCCTTCTAGTTAAAGGTACTTCAAGGTCTGGTAGATAACTAAAAAAGAAAAACCTTTTTAGATAATTTACTCAGAGGTGCCTCGTCGGGGCATTTATTAAAATGGAAAGAAATTTTCTTTTGGGAAATCTCTTTTTAAAAAGCCATTTCCCATATCGGGACAAAATCCAAGCCAATCTAAGCCGGGAACACTTTAGTTTTCCCAACTGATTGAAAAACTCGGGGTTTTTTAAGTAACCGGATTCCTCGAATTCCGATAAAAAAAAAGAAAGAAAAAATTAACGAGCTCATCGCTGTTACTAATGAGCCTTGTTATCGGAAAAATGTTGCGGAGAGAATCCTTTTCCTTTCGAGATAATCCGACATTTGATGACAACGTCTTCAAAATTAGTAACGACCTTGTTACCGACTTTAAATTATTCGTATTTTTAAAACCCCTTTATCTGTCAGGTACGATTACCCTTAATTTTTTCCTAGCAGTCAGAACTTATTTCAAGAGAAAGAATATTAGCTTTGTTCCACCCGCAGTTTGAAACTCCTGGAGCATGCGCAGAAGGATTTTTAAGTCTAATTTGACGTCAGATGAGTTCAGATTTGACGGACAAACGATTTAAACGACGTCTAAGTTGACGTCCAAATCCTTCTGCGCATGCTCCAGGAGTTTCAAACTGCGAAAAGAAAGCTAATATAGGAGTTTTAAGGTTGGGAAGCATAATTTTAATTGTGAAGAACGCCTTTGAGGAAGGTCATTCCCCAAAAACCTGAGGGTAAAACAATAACTTCTTTGCGGAAGTTAAAAGGTGTAATCATTTCCTGACCTCGATTTCTAATATTGAGCGAGAACGTTAATTCCGCTTGTGAGAAACAGATGAAACAAGGATTAAGCATCCGGGTGGAGAGTAAATTCCCTGTCTGCAACCAGATTATAAATAATAGAGCTATAGCTTGAATCTAGAGTAATTAATTTTCTCAATAATGCGTCCTAAAAAAGCCGTAAAAAGTAACTACATATTTTGCCCTAAAGCTGAAAAAAACATACTAAAACTGGTAAAAGTACTAGTCTGGAGCTGGCCCCGACGGGAACTTCCTTAAAGAGAAGTAACAATATAGGAGGGGGAAGTATATGGGAGGGGAAGTATAACGGAGTGGGAAGTATGTGGGAGGGGAAGTATAACGGAGGGGGAAGTATAACGGAGTAGGAAGTATATGGGAGGGGAAGTATATGGGAGGGGAAGTACTAAGTTTTTTTTGTAAAAAAAAATTTTGTTTCGGAAAATTTTCCGGTTTTTTTTTTTTTTTTTTTTTTTTTTGAAAAATTTTTAAGTTCTTTTTTCGAAAAATTTTCTAAGTGTCAAGGTAGAAATAATGGGCTCTTCGGCCTAGGGATGTGCCTCTCGTAAAGAGTAGAAGTACGAAGTTTTTTTTTTTCAAAAAATTTTCAAAGTTTTTTTCGAAAAATTTTCCGGGTTTTCCTTTTTTTTTTCGAAAAATTTTCTAAGTTCTTTTTTTCGAAAAATTTTTTAAGTGTCAAGGTAGAAATAATGGGCTCTTTGGCCTAGGGATGTGCCTCTCGTAAAGAGTAGAAGTACGAAATTTCTCGGTACTAAAAAAAAAAAAATTTTTTCGAAAAATTTTCTAAGTTTTTTTTTTTTCAAAAAATTTTCAAAGTTTTTTTCGAAAAATTTTCCGGGTTTTCCTTTTTTTTTCGAAAAATTTTCTAAGTTCTTTTTTTTCGATAATTTTTTAAGTGTCAAGGTAGAAATAATGGGCTCTTTGGGTAGGGATGTGCCTCTCGTAAAGGGTAGAAGTACGAAATTTCTCCCTACTAATAAAAATAGTAATTAAAAAGTGGCAATTTTTTTTGCACCAAAAATAATATAAGGTAATATAAAATATAATTAAAAAATATAAGGAGTAATTGGTGAAAATTTGGTGAAAATCGGATTAACGGTTCGGCCGCAGCGAATTTTTTAAAATTTCAAACAGACATATCTCCGCCATTTTTTCGAAATTCAAAAATCGCCCTCGTCATATTCTTCTTCACCGGCTAAAGAAATTTGTGTAAAAATTTGGTGAAAATCGGATGAAAACTGTGGCCGTAAAGTGTTCCGGCCGGCCGGAGCCACAGACAAAGTTGAGATCGGTAAAGATCAATATTCGATTTGACCCTCCGGGGTCTGGAAGACCCTTCCCCAAAAACCCGACGTCGAGGGTATCGCAATAACTTCTTTAAGGAAGTTAAAATTGAATTTCTAGACAGAAAAATCTATTGGATTTGTTAAAAATGCTTTTAAAAAATGTTTCCCGGGTGAAAAATCATTGTTATAATCGCCAAATTTGATGAAAACGTGCGATCAGGGGGAGAATACAGTTCAACATAACGCATTTCACCCTAAAGCAGTTGAACATAAAAAATCCTACATTTCGACATAAAGTCTGAAGTTCACCATAATGCGTTTCGGCAAAATGCAATTGAACATAAAGCTCTAAAGAGTTCAAAAATTTTGATCATAATGCATTTCAACATAAAGCGTTTCGCCATAAAC
Source organism: Orius insidiosus (assembly GCA_014119065.1). Lineage (NCBI taxonomy): Eukaryota > Metazoa > Arthropoda > Insecta > Hemiptera > Anthocoridae > Orius > Orius insidiosus. The sequence goes on from JACGAQ010000098.1 coordinate 58,479, forward strand.
GACTTTTTCAATAAATGCCGACATAAAAAAGTGTAAGTCACCATAACACTTCCCACCATAAGATTCTTTGAACTTTTTCCATGAACTTGTCGCTTAGCCATAAAAATGTTTCTGTCGTTTGGCCATAATACATCTGTTAACAGGGGGTTAGGGAAAAGAAATCGAGGAAAACTGGTTTCTAGGCCTAGAAATCGATAATTACGCCAGAAGACCCTGTAAGCAGGGACACCAAAATTGGGGGAAAAAAAGTATTTTTTGTCCTAAAACCCAAGGAAAATATACCTACAAAAATTTAGTGAAAGACCGGATTTTGGACGAGAAAAGGAGGTAAAAAAATGATAGAAAAGGCCAGAAAATGGTAGCTAGTAGTGAGGAAAATTGAGGACCGTAATTCGGTTTTCCTTCACCGCAAACCCCTCAAAAACCGCAAATTCGGAAACTCCGAAATAAACACTGAAATATTGATTTAAAAAAACCAGTTCCAAAGTTAGAAAATCGAGTTTGTTTTTCGGTAATTAAATGTTGACGTTTTTCACCCTAGTTTTTCTTTTTGACTTGTTCACTTACAGATACTTTCTTTCACAAACTTTTCCTCGACTTTCTTTTTCTGCTAACTTCCAAGTCGGATCATCCACATTTTCAATCTATCGAAAAGTAATTTGCAGAAATGGTGAGACATAATTTTTGTTGTTTTCTCAAAGAAATCTGATCTGGCCAAGTTTTTAAAAAAAAATTTTTTTCTTATGCTGAAATAAAAGGAAAGAAAAAAGTTTTACCTCACAAAAAACTTTTGCGGCGACTGCCCGGGAAAAGCTTCCTATAATTATCCTCGTATCTAAATCCTGAAAAAAAATTGAAATTTTTAGAAAAAAAGACAATTTTTATTTTTTTTTAAAGAGGCTTTCGTATTCAAAGGGTTCTTTTTGCCTCAAATAACGACTTTAACGAAGAAGATTTTAATCAAGATTTCAAAGGTAGCCTATAAATCGATTTAAGACAACAGAGAGATCGAGAAAAAAAATTTAAATTTTAAATACGGAACTGCTTCGATAGGTCATCAATTATTTATGACGTTTAATTTACACTTAAATTGCATTTAATACAGGTTTCTTCACGAAATCGGTTATTTTTAGGTGGGAAATTCTGACCCCCTTTTTACCTCCCTCGAAATTTTCCTTTCCGCTCATGAAAACGGGAGCTTTTCAACGATCAAAATAAAGACAAATGGCCTCCGGTACATGTGAAACAACGGGTTAATTGTTGGCCCCAATTTACTCAACGAAATTATTCATCAATTCCCTGAATTATTTTCAAAACAGGTATTAAAAAGGCATTAAGGAACTCTTTTCTCGTTTGAAAACCCTTTTTTCACGTTATTTCGTATTTATGGTCTTCTCCTTCAAATAAAAGGAATCCTTAAGGAGTCCTCGAAATGCGGAATCCTCCTCCCTCGATAAGGATTGGTTTCTAAAGAAAAATTTCTTTTATTTACTTTCACATCTGCGCCCAAAAAATATTTTTTTATGCTTACTGATATTTGGGCGAGTTATTAATTAATATCTGACAATTTAATTTTTAATCAAAAATAGCTTATGTTTTCATACAGGAATCCCCCATCTTTCAAACAATCAGGTGCCAGTACAAAATAAACAGAACCTACCGTTGAATTAACATTTTAATATAACTTCCAAAACAAAGAAAACGCCCTTAAAATTTGTTTAGGGGAATGAGAATTTACGTGCTAATTAAACTGAGTCCAATGATTATATAAGTTTTCAAACTCAAGAAATCTTACAAGCGATAATTATTACTCAGAAAAACTGTGTCTAACAATCAAAAAATTATAACTTTTTCGATGTTAAAAACTGCAAAATTTTGAATGAAAACATTGGTTTCTAAAAACAAATTTCTTCTAGCTTTTTCTTATCACATAAATAAATTAAACAGTGCGACGAAATAAAAAACAAATAGAAGTAAAAAATGAGAATTTTAAATAATTTATTCCATACGCTTCCAACGAAAACTTTTTTAGAGAGAAATAAAAATATAGGAGGGGGATGTATAAAGGAGGGGAAGTATAACGGAGGGGGAAGTACGCTGATATTATAAGACACTTTTTGTATAATAATATTATAAGACATTTTTTCCCCAGGACTTGACGAGTGCGAAAAGTGTCTTGTCAGAGTCAGAGTAAATAGATAGTTGCTAAAAAAAAGTTTAGAAACCGATCCTAAATCTAGTGAAAAAGGGTTTTGTTGGTCAAAAACGTAGGCAAAGCCCTAAAATCTCGTGAAAATGGGTTTTGTTGGTCAAATGAGGTAGGGAAAGCCTTTAAATCTCGTGAAAAATGGTTTTCTTCGTCAAAAAACGTAGGCTAAGCCCTAAAATCTCGTGAAAAAGGGTTTTCTTGGTCAAAAAACGTAGGCAAAGCCCTTAAATCTAGTGAAAAAGGGTTTTCTTGGTCAAATGAGGTAGGGAAAGCCCTAAAATCTCGTGAAAAAGGGTTTTCTTGATCAATAGAGGTAGGGAAAGCCCTAAAATGTAGTGAAAAAGGGTTTTCTTGGTCAAATGAGGTAGGGAAAGCCCTAAAATCTCGTGAAAAAGGGTTTTCTTGGTCAATGGAGGTAGGGAAAGCCCTAAAATGTAGTGAAAAAGGGTTTTCTTCGTCAAATTAGGTAGGAATGCCCTAAAATCTAGTGAAAAAGAGTTTTCTTGGTCAAATGAGGTAGGGTAAGCCTTAAAATCTTGTGAAAACGGGTTTTCTTGGTCAAATGAGGTGGGGAAAGCCCTAAAATCTTGTGAAAAAGGGTTTTCTTGGTCAAATGAGGTAAGGAAAGCCCTAAAATCTTGTGAAAAAGGGTTTTCTTGGTCAAATGAGGTAGGGAAAGCCCTTAATTTAAAATGGAAAGAAAGGGTCGGTTTTAAATTGTGAAAATGTTTTTTTAATTTTAATTATGATCATGCCCTTTCTGTATTAAAGGATGAAAAATGGATTTTTTATTAAAAACAAAATATTGTTTTTTGATGTACGTTAATATTTTTGTTTATGCGTTTTTCGATTGGAATAATAAATTTTAAACGCCTGACTCGACCGTCAATAATTGAATAACATCAATCACGTTGCGAGAATCGACGAGTTTTTCTAGGAAAATTTCAATCCACTCACGCACGGGAGTTGTAAAAATAAGTTTTTCGATCAGACATTGACAAATTTGGGGGTGAAAAAAAGTATGATGGAAAAATAACCTTTAGGATTCGAAGTTGGTCTTTGATGTCAGCTTCGGCAAAGGTTACGGTCGCCCTGCATGAGATGTTGGAGAGTTCGAGTTCGGTTACGAGGTCGTTAACTGCCTGAAACATAAAACGTCGTGATGGGAATACTCTTTCAGCGAAAAGGAACAACTCTAAAAACTTATAATACGTCAACCCTTATTTCTCGCACCCGTCATATTTTAAACAAAAGTTACAATTTTGTCAACTTTCAAAATAGATCCAACTTCCCTCATCATTTTGTTCACTTTTTTTCGTCAAATTTTAGACCTTTAAAGTTACCGGTAAACTTTTTAGGCCTCGTCAACCTCTTTGGCGGAGAAGGGTGTCAAAAGCGGTTTTTGTCAGATTCTCTCAAATATCTCGAAAAAGGTGTTAAGTATAAAAATAATCTACATTAAATTTACTACAAAAAGATATAGCGTGTAACCTAACTAAAGTTAATGGTTTTGGACTTACGAACCGTAAAAAAGTTTTTATGACATTTTTGACAAATCATCAAATAACTCGAAAACCACTCGTCCCAGCGAGATAAGCACTAAGTACAAAATTTATTTTTTAAGTCCTATTTTTTAAGTCCAGTCAACCTGAGACTGAAAACCGCTCCGATCAACGTACCGTTTTGGAGATACAAGCAAAAAACCGGGAAGGTCCGCGTTTATCCCCCCCCCCCCTCCGACAACGGCCCTACCCTACAAATACCGAAAACACATGGCATACGTCTGGGAGAGCGTTAAAAAGTGGTTTTACGAAAAAAAGTTAAATGTAAACCCCCCTTAATTTAAATCAAAAATTTGATGGTGTAGTTTGAAATCCGCCTGGATATACAGGGTGTCCCAGACACAACCTAACTTCATTATTTTAAATAAGAACCCCTATTTTTTATTTCAGATTCGTAATCTACGCAAAATTTCAAGTAGATTTGACTATTTTTGAGACCATTTTAAACAAATTAAAAAAATGTCAAATTTTAGCGTTTTTTCCGTTAAAATTGACCTAGGAGACTCGTTTTTTTTATTCCGCTTATTTTTGTCCGAAGATTCCATCTATTACCAATTCATGCTTCTTCACGTTCTGTATCACGAGATGTCGTCGCTAACTTCCTTTTTCAAATTAAAACCCCAATTTTTTATTTCAGAAATGAAAAATTGAGCATTTTTCAAGAACTTTTTCTTTTGGTCTGAAATCGCTATCTCCGTTTTTGAAGGAGTTACAGCGGTTTTTGTAGTAGTGCATACAAATTCTCCTATGCATCCATTAAAAATTTATTTGATTATTAAATTTACCTTATTAGACAATGAAAATAAGGTAGGAGGGTGTAATAGCAATGATTGACTAATTAAAAATCAAAAAATTGTATTAAAAAAAAGTGAAGTCTCTACTTTTTTTTAAATTTGAATTTTGAAAGTTAATTAAAAATTGTTATTTTAAATGACCATTCAAAATTATAAAAAATTTTAATCGTCATTAAACATTATAAAAATTAATTAAATTAAAATTTTTAATTAACGAAGTTAGGTTCTGTTGGGGGTTCCCTGTATATCCAAACGCATTTCAAACTACACCATCAAATTCTTTGATTTAAATTGAGGGGGGTTTACATTTAACTTGTTTTCATAAAACCACTTTTTAACGCTTATCAGACGTGTGCCTGTTTCCGGACACCCTGTATACGTAAATAAACAAAATTCCATATTTTTCTTTTGTTTGCCGTTATACTGACTGGACTACTATAAAAAATAACTAATGTCTTTTTTTCTTGAAACAAATGGGGTTAGGAAATAGTAATTCAATGTAATATTAAACCGTTAGATTTTCAAGAAATCCCTGTTTTGCAGTAATTTCAAAGCTTCTGTTTTGAAACCATCTCTTTTTGAGTCTTTCCCTTCGTTTTATCAAATCCTAATATTCTATTTGACAATATTGACATTCAAAATGGTCAACATTTCCCTTATTTCGATTTTTATTTGGTTGTAAATGTTTATCGAAACTCTTGTTTCCGTCTTAAATTACATAGAAAAGGGACGTAAAGTATTCCGATCAGCGAGCAACAAGAAGGGTACTCACAAGAGAATAGATGTCCTCGTTTTGGCTAAAAGCCGTCACGGTTTCCCACGAGAATCGTTTTATAAAAGAGATCCTCGCCGGGTTATGTGACGAATCCGGTGCGACTGTTCGGTAGAAAAGCGGAAACTCTCGCCTGTCGCTCAACGCAGGCGACGTCGAACCGAAAGAAACCTGTGAATAAAAACAGAGTCCTAAAAATTAAAACCGGGGAAATAAAACAATTTGAATTAATTGGCCCGCAGGGCTCAGAAACAATTTCGATAATCCCGGAATAACCGAGTAACTTATCACAACCGTTATTGCCTCTCATTATTCTTCATATATTTTACAAGTTTTTACAAATTAATAAATAAATTCTTTTTAATAATGAGAATTCATGAAGTGTTTTTTTTATTCAAGGAAATATTAAAGAAATGAGTTGGTAAAGAGGTTGTTCTGAACGGGGGAACAACGTTCAACATAGCGAATTTCACCCTAAGGCAGTTGAACATAAAAAAAATCTGCATTTAGACATATGGCGTTTCGCTATAAACGACTTTTTCAATAAATGCAATTGAACATAAAGCTCTCAAAACTTCAAAAACTTTAAGCATAATGCATTTCAACATAAAGCGTTTCGCCATAAACGAATTTTTCAATAAATGCAAGTCGACATAAAAAAAAGTGCACGTCGCCATAACGCTTCTCACCATAAAAGCCTCTGTTTAAACTTGTAGTTTCGCCATAAAACTGTTTCTGTCGTTTGTACATAATACAACTCACCATAAACTAGGGAGAGCGAAAAAGCAAACCTTTCGACGTTTAAAACGCGATTATGGCGAAGCGAGAAAAACCTTAAAACTCGACAGTTCACCATAACGCAATTCAACATAAAGCATCTCACCATAAACTAGGAAAAGCCAATGGGATCAACTCGTTTTATAGCGCAAGGAGGTTGATTTTTTTTTTTCCTCTCGCGAGGATGAGCGAATTTTATTGTGGTGAGCTGACAAATTTTAAGGTTTTTGCCGTTTTGCCATAATCATGTTTTAAACGGCGAAAATAGGCTTGCTCTTTAGCTGTCCCTAGTTTATGGTGAGATTTATGTCCAAACGACAGAAAAAGTTTTATGGCGAAATGACAAGTTCTCTGAATTGAACGTTTCCTTCATGTTCAACTGCGTTATGTTGAAACGACAAATTTTATGTCGAAACGACAAGTGTTAAATCTTTTGTTTATGGTGAGATGTGTTATGTTCAAACGCATTCGGTGAGCGTTTTCGACTATTTTCTTCAAGTTGAGTTGCAGATTTTTTATAATGAACGGTAACTTTCTACTATTTTATGGTCAAATGCATTATGGCGAACCGCATTATGTCGACACTTATACTCTCGGTTGAACAAATAATATTTTTAAATCGGTTATTTTAAATATCACCGGAATAGCCGAGTAACTTATCATACGGTTAATGCCCACCATTATTTTTTCCATTTTTCACAAAATTCTCATTTGTAGGAGAATCCATGAAGTCCTTTTTTTTTTTTATTCAAGGGAATATTAAAGAAATGAGTCGGTCAAGAGGTTGAACATGTAACGTTTTTAAATCGGTTATTTGACCTGATCGAAATATTAAATTTTGGTTTTTATTATAGAAAAAAGATCAAATAAGACCGTAGAGGCTTTGATAATTGGATTTTTTCTCCGCCTCCTGCCACCCCTTTTTCCACGACCACGTAACTCCGAGAGTGGGTTTTTATTTCCGGACTCCACTTTTTTCGAACTGAATTTTAAAGAGGCTCCATCTCAGTAAACACTTCCGTTTTTCTAATGAATCTTGTCTGAAAAAAAATTACCCAGATTTTTTTTTATTTACAGACGTAAAAATATCAATAACCTTAAGGGTGTTAAATTAAAACTCAGAATAAATAGGACCAAGGTAAAAAAAATATTTTCCACCTCTCGGGATTCCAGGTTTCAATTATTTTTTTTTCCTCCCTGATTAATGTTTTGTATCTGACATTCTGGATTACATCTTGAATTCTGTGAAATCTTTTTAAAACTGGGTTCTGGACATGTTGAACTTTAATCTAGTGAAAAAAATAAGCTGAGTTGGAGGTATTCGTATTCATATTTATGAATATGGGTACATAATATTTTTATATTCAATAGTATGAATTATTCCCCAAATCATAAGTTACCAGGATTTAGAAAAATATTTTATTCGGTACATGTGAGTTTACGATACCATAACTACGCGCATGCGCGAGCATTAGGTTCTTCCCACATTTTTTCTTCAAAAATTCATCTTTGAGATTTGCCTGAATTCTTAGTTTGATAACGGGAGGAGGTTAACTTTTATTTCTCTCGCAAGAAGAATTCGGTTGATAACACGTGGGGTTAATTTTTTTCATCTCGCAATAAATGTTTTTGTGTAATTTTGACATAATTTTCTACCTTTTTAGAGAAAATCCTCCGTACTGGAGTTTTGGACGATTTTTCTCACTTTTTGAGGGAGAAAAATCATTTTCGCTGGTTTTGAGAGTTTTCTCTGAGATTTTAGACTTGGGTCTGGAGAAGACGCTTATTAAAAAGCGGTTCTTATCAGTTTTTAGTTCCTTCGTTTTTTCTTCAAAAATTCATCTTTGAGATTTGCCTAAATTCAAACTAGTTTGATAAGACGAGGGACTTAATTTTTTTCCTCTCGCAAGAAAAGCTCGTCTGTTTTTGTACGATTTTGACGAATTTTTTTCCTTTTATGAGAGAAAATCTTCGGTTTGTACGGGGGTTTCGGACGTTTTTTCTCACTTTTTGAGGGAGAAAAAACCATTTTCACAGGTTTTGAGGCTTTTCTCTCAGATTTTAGACTTGGGTCTGGGGAAGAAGGTTGTCAAAAAGCAGTTTTTCAGTTTTTAGTTCCCGCGTTTTCTTTGAGATTTGCGTAAATTCAAACTAGTACGATAAGAAGAGTGGGTTAATTTTTTTCCTCTCGCAAGAAAAGCTCGTCTGTTTTTGTACGATTTTGACGAATTTTTTTCCTTTTAAGAGAGAAAATCTTCGGTTTGTACGGGGGTCTTGAACGTTTTTTCTCACTTTTTGAGGGAGAAAAAACCATTTTCACAGGTTTTGAGGCTTTTCTCTCAGATTTTAGACTTTGGTCTGGGGAAGAAGGTTGTCAAAAAGCGTTTTTTTTTTCAGTTTTTAGTTCCCGCGTTTTCTTTGAGATTTGCGTAAATTCAAACTAGTACGATAACACGAGTGGGTTAATTTTTTTCCTCTCGCAAGAAAAGCTCGTGTGTGGAGAGGAATGCAAAATCAAACGAGCATTCCTTGCCAGAGGGAAAAAATTAACCCCCTCTTATTTCAAATTAGTTTGAATTTACTCAAAGATGAATTTTTGAACAAAAAGCACAGGAAAGCTCGCTCATGCGTGTTGATTTGGTATCGTAAGCTCACATTTTTTTTAAATAAAATTTTGTATGAGGCTACGACTAAACTGAATAGCCACGAAGACGGTTTCTAATCATAAGAATATTAATCTATGCACTTATTCGTTAATATGAATAATTTAATAAAGAAAAAAATTTTGAATGTAAACGAGAGTACCTATATTATGCATATTGACGTTTTAGATATGTGAATATATTCATATTTATGAAAGTGCTGGCAATTTAAAGTAGGAAAATCTAGAAGCAGTTGAATAGAACCAGTAATCGGATCTTATGCTTTGTGAGTTTTACACCTATAAACCCTTTAACGTAGTAGAGATTGTTTTGAAAAGGAATTTTTGTTCCCCCGCATTCCATATACACAAATAAATTTTACTTTACGGCGTTAAACCCTTCATAAAGGTCAAAGGCAAAGAAGGTAAACCGCGCTTAATCTCTCCTTTGTCAAGTGGCTCCCTTTGCGGGCCGTGCAAACAATAAAACTAAGGTAATTTACAATCCTGGAAATTAATAAGGGAGGTAATTAAACATGAGATATGAAAAAGAGAGAGAGAAAAAAAATTAACCTGCAACATACTCCAATATGGGACGACTTTAGCCAAACTTTCCGTCACCTCAGAACTCGACGTTCCTAAAAGAACGGCCATTTTTTCACGGCGTGTGTACAAAGCGTGGAAAAAAGCGTCTAATCCGACACCTGGGTCGCACTGAAAACAAAAAAAAACTTTTCTTTAAAACAAAAGTTTAAAATCCATTACTTTTTGAAAGGTATGTATAGGGAAGAAAATGGAATCCCCACAATGCTCATTATTCCCTCGAACCTTTTGTTAGAGGCCGGTTTTAGAGGCTAATGACCACAAATTTCCAGCTCCCCTATTACTGTATATAACATTAGAAACCTAAGGGATGGAAAATATATCAATTACGGTTATTCTACATTTTAATAATTAGCGATAAAATTAATCTCGTGGATTGAATTTCACACATCAACTGCTTCATTCGGACCTTTGTTTCCTTTGAGACAAGGAAAACGGTGTAGAAAATCGTTTTTAATTTTTTAAATTTAATTAGGCTAATTAATTTTGATGCTGTTATGAGATCCAATCAAGCAAAAGAAGGGGAACAAAACTTTAAATTTTTGGTAGAAGTTTTTTTTTGAAAACGCCAAATGCTCCATCTGGTGAAAATCAGAGTACGGCAAATCTTTTTAACTTCCTAAAAAAAAGGTATTGCATTACTCTTAAAGTCGGGTTTTTGGTTACGGGTCAAATCGATTATGGATCTACACCGATTTCAACTTTGTATGTAGTTCCGGCCGGCCGTAATATTTTTTTTCCGGAATACTTTACGGCCACAGTTTTCTACCGATTTTCACACGATTTTCCTAAGCGGATGAACAAGAAAGTAACGAGGGCGATCTATGAATTGCGAAAAAATGGCGGAGATATGTCTGTTTGAAATTTTAAAAAATTCGCCGCGACCGATAAGTCCGATTTTCACCAAAATTAACACTCCACATAATTTTACGAATTTTCGGGGTAAAAAAATATTTAGTTGGGAGAAATCTTATACTTCCACCCCTTGCGAGGGGGATATCCCTTGGGCGAAAAGCCAATCTCTACCTTGATTCTGAGAAAAATTTTTGAAAAAAAAAGAAAGAAATTTTTTTTCTAAATTCAAAAATACTTAAAATTATACATCTCCTCCTTTAAACTTCCCATCCTTTATACTTCCATCTCCTCCTTTAAACTTCCCCTCCTTTATACTTCCCCCTTATACATCTCCTCTATTAAACTTCCCCTCCTTGATACTTCTCCCTCCAATATTGTTTCTTCTCTTTAAGGAAGTTTTCTTTGGAAGCTTTTCAAACAAGTACTTTCTTTAGAAATACAAGGACTATTTGAGGCGCTCCGGGTACGAAGGGCGAACTCGACATCGGACAAATTTTTTTTTTCATTTTCAGATTCTAGACCTTTTGAAGAATACACCCATGTAATTTTTATATTGAGTTTGCCCTTTTTTCCCCTTTAAAATACGTAAAAACCGAAATGCGGCAAAGCTCTAAATGCGATATCCGAGCGGGTACGAAGGGCGAACTCGTATCCTAGTCCACTACCCCCACTCATTTTCCGGGAGTCCCACTCCTCTTGGAACAGCTCACCGCCACGAAATAAAAATATATTATACATTTTGTGAACTAATAATCGTAAAAAATATTCGAAAATTTTTAAAAAAACCCTTTCCTCTATGATTCTATAAAATCTAAAATCTCGCCACGAAAATTCCAGAGAGTGACTTTTCTGTCGAGTTCGCCCTTAACAGAAAACTTTAAAATGCGAATATCTCGAAACTACGTTTTGTCGAGTTCGCCCTTCGTACCCGGAGCGCCTCATTTGTTCTCAACCCCTCTTATTACTGTATAGCAACTTTCGTCATAAAAAGTCTCGTCATAATTTCAACATAGCATAATCATGATTTTTCAATCTGAGGCAAAAAAAAAAAAAAAATCATTCAGGGCTGGAATGTTAGCAAATTTTCCGCCCAAATGTGTCTGGAATGTCATAAACGTAATGTGGCTAAAAAAAATAATTTTTTTTATGTTCTCCCCCGCTAACTCGACTCTAGTGTGTTGCTGAAATGGAATGAATTGTCACGAATATCAAACGAGGCCTGAGGGAGCTGTTTATGTTAACAACTGCATCGGATACGTTCGGAAAACGCACAATTACCCTGATCAAAGCGTTTCAAATTTTAGTTTCAAAAGGATCTTTTATTTCAACATTTATACAGAACAATATTTAAAAAGAAGAAGGTTGAAAAAGAAATAAATTAAACGTTATCTATTTTAAGGAGCCCTCCTTTTCCGGAATGTGACTTCTAAAAGATATCTTCATGTTTTATTATGATTCTTTATCGAATTTCTTATAAAACAATTATTTACTCATTTAAAATTTTCTTACTTTTTTATTTCTTGTTTATCTTTTCAAAATGAAGGTTTTCTTTGACTTAATAGGCTGTATTTTGAAGAGTTTCGAGTTTTGCATTAAAATTTTTGTTATGAAAAAAAATGTTGAAAAAATTGATTCAATTAGAATTTAATTCCTTTGGGATTTATTATCATGATTGTTGTCTGAAGGGGGGATCCTTTTAATTATTCGGGCCGGAATTATAGGGAGAAATGGATTCTGGTTTAGGGAAGTGATATTGTTATTAAACTAGTCCTTTGTAAGTGGTTCATGGGTGCCGCCGTACTCCTTTTGAGTTTACCCCGGAGGGAAGGTACAGAGAAACCGCTTCTCAACTCAATCGCGGCAATTTGCTTGGAATTCACCGACTTAATGAGTAAGGTGTGACGTTATTAGATGGTAGTCGAGTTTCGATACTCCCGTTTCCTTACACTCCTAAAAATGGCCCAAACATCATAAATAGAGAGAAGGAACAATATAGGAAGGGGAAGTATTACGGGGGGAAGTATTAAGGAGGGGAAGTATAATGGAGACCTCTCACAAAGGGTGGAAGTATAAAATTTCTCCAAACAAAAAAAAAATTTTTTTCTTCATTCAAAAATTTGTAAAATTATAATAGTAAATTGGTTTGTTGTATTTGTTGTAGTATGGAGTATTTGGTGAAAATCGGAGAATTTTTTAAAATTTCAAACAGACAATCATATCTCCGCCATTTTTTTCGAAATGCTATAAGTCCTGTCTTTGATGACTTTTTTGGCCTTAGATTGAAAAATCTCTTTATTATGATTATGCTATGTTGAAATTATGACGAGACGTTTTTATGGTGATATACAGAATTGAGGGAGTTGGAGAATAAAACTAACTTGTATTTCTATCAAAAGTACTAATTTGAAGAGCTTCCAACGACAAATTCCTTAAAGAGAAGGAACAATATAGGAGGGGGAAGTATCAAGGAGGGGAAGCTTAAAGGAGGGGAAGTATAAAGTAAAAGTTTAGGGAGGGGAAGTATAAAAGCGGGGAAGTTTTAGGAGAGGGATCAAGGTAGAAATATTGGGCTTTTCGACCTCGGGATTTACCTCTCGCAAAGGGTGGAAGAGGAAGTATAAAATTTCTCCCTACTAAATTTTGTTTTTTACACCGAAAATTCGTAAAAAATATGAGCAGCATTTGTGAAAATCAGACCAACGTTCGGAAGCAGCGATTTTTTAAAAATTTCAAACAGACATATCTCCGCCATTTTTTTGAATTTCAAAAATCGCCCCCGTAACATTTGGTGAAAATGGGTTGAAAACTGTGGCCGTGAAGTGTACCGGAAAAATGCTACGGCCGGCCGGAACCACAGACAAAGTTGAGATCGGTAAAGATCAATATTGATTTGACCCTCCGGGGTCTGGAAGACCCTTCCCCAAAAACCCGAGGGTAAAACAAGATTACTCAACAAGCCAAATTATTAAGTTTTTCATAAATAAAAAAACACCTATTTATTTTATAAGCCCTGACCTTCTGGATAATTTGATCGGAGAAATTCGCCAAAGAGTTTTCCCGATAACTAAATTACTTGTAACCCTCCGCATCTCAAAAGGAAAGTTTCCTTGTGATTATACTAAAATTGTCTTCAAGTTCGGTCAACTCCTCGTTTAGAGCCCGGTTTTCTTAACTTTTTAAATTAAAATTAATGACGAGGAATTCGAATTTTCAGAAAAAAATCGGGAAGTCGAATACATAAAATCCATTTATAACGGCTCATTACGCCACATATTGCTCGCCTCCATTGTATAAACCCACCTTTGGGGCTCCTTTCACCGGGGAACAAGTTTGAGGAATATTCGTCGGGATAAAGCCGGTGTACAGTTCGCTTCGTAATTGTTGATTTGAGCGTAAAATTTAAGTCGGTTGTCCCTTTCCTCCCCAAAATCATAAATCCCCTCCAAACGAAAATCCTCTGTTCGAACTAAAATTTAAATCAAAGCAAACAAAATGCACAATTTCGAACAGTTGTTGGCTTTCGACGACGTTTCGCCCTCCCGTAATTCGCTTAACCGTTAATGTGATTACCTGTTCCACATTGTTTACTCTATCGAGAGCTCAATCCGTATATTTTAACTTCCTTAAATAACTTGTTTTACCCTCCATCACGGGTTTTTGGGGAAATGAAAGAGCGACTTTTGAATTTCAGACTTCACCCTTTCGACCTCCTTTTTGCAGAAGGCGAGCCACTCATAAAAAATGCTTTTCAAATAGCTACTTTTAAGTAATAAAACATCAGGAATGGCTATCGATCGCCAAGTTTAGCACTTAAAATTCGTTATTGAGGCTATTAAAAACAAACGTTACCGCACAGAACGTGATTGGAGTTCAGATTTGTCAAATAACGCAATAATAACAAATATTATGAGGGAAAATAAAATAATTTTAGAAAATAAATTTTTTTTTTCTATTTTCTTGTAAAATACAGAAAAAGGGGGGTAAAATTAATTACTACGTTTATGAGATAGATTTTGTTTGCTGTAAATTAAAATTTTTTTCTGATCACTTGTGAAATAGGAGAAAAAGGCTTGACCATTCCATTAATGTTCAGCAAGATTATGCATTTGACACTTTTTGTTAAAAAATTATTATTATTTTTTTTTACTTATTATGTTTTGCGCGATACCAAATAGTTTTCGAGATATTTGATAAACAATGATGAAAACCGATTTTTGCACATTTTTCAAAACTTCTTTGTTTTAACTTCCTTAGAATAACCGGCTCCGTGGCTGGTGGGTTCAGTCTTGGACTTTCACCACGGAGACCGGGGTTCGATCCCAGGTTGGGTATAGGGATTTTTGGTTGGAAGTAAATTCCAATTAAAATATCCTTCTACAAAATCTGTGGAAAATTTAGTTAGGCCACTACTCAGGTAAAAGATAGTAGATTAACCAATAGGAAGAGTAAGCCACTTGCTCATTGGTTATATCTACTTCTTTAAAAAAAAAAAAAAAAAAAAAAAAAAAAAAAAAACTTCCTTAGAGAAATTATTGTGATACCCTCCACGTTTTCGGGGAAGGGTCATAGGGTCAAATTGATTATGGATCTATACAGATCTCCACTTTCCGGCCGTAGTATTTTTTCCGGAACACTATACGGCCACAGTTGCCAACCGATTTTCACCAAATTTTCACACAAATTTCTTTAGCCGGTGAAGAAGAATGTAACGAGGGCGATTTTGAATTTCGAAAACATGGCGGAGATATGTCTGTTAAAAATTTTAAAAAATTCGCTGCGGTCGAACCGTTGGTCCGATTTTCACCAAATTTTCACCAATTACTCCTTATATTTTTTTAAGGATTTTTGGTGTAAAAAATTGCCACTTTTTAATTATCATTTTTTTAGTAGGGAGAAATTTTATACTTCTACCATTTACGAGAGGCACATCCGTAGGCCAAATTTTCAAAAATTTTTCAAAAAAAAAAAAAAGAAAAGAAAAAGGAAAACCCGGAAAATTTTTCGAAAAAAAAGGAAAACCCGGAAAATTTTTCGGAAAAAACTTGGCAAATTTTTTGAAAAAACCCGGAAAATTTTTCGAAAAAAAAAAACCCGGAAAATTTTTCGAAAAATAAAACTTCCCCCTCCCTTATACATCCCCTTCCGTTATACTTTCGTTCCCTTATACTTCCCCTCCGTTATACTTCACCCTCTGTTATACTACCCCTCACTTCCTGAATAGTTGAACAAGAAACGTTTTTTGAGATATGTATGTCTGTTTGAAACCGTTGGTCCGATTTTTACCAAATTTTGCTTACATTTTGTACAATTTTCGATGCAATAAAAAAAAATTTACTTTCAGTAGGGAGAAATTTGATACTTCCACCCTTAGTAAGAGGGGAATTCCTTGGGCAAAAAGATCATAATTTCTTCCTTGATAGGTACTTAAAAAAAAAACTTTAAAAAATTTTCGGGAAAAAAACGGCAAATAGAAAAAATAAAATAGAAAATGTAAAATAACTGAAAATTTTTTCGAAAAAAAAAAAATCATAAAATTTGAAAAATTTTCGAAAAAAAAAAAAAAAAAAAAAAAAAAAAAGAGAGAATTAATAATTTATGAGCATACAGATATTGATGCATAAATTACTATTTCCACTACCTTTCATGACAGTAATTTCAACACTTTTATGTTCACCTTTTAGGGCCACCTGGATATTATTTCCCGACGGTACTATTTTGGGCGGTAGTAAAAAGAGCGAAAATAATCACCCAACAGGTAGAAACTGTCTAAGAACACTAATCCCCGATGGTAAAAGAGCGAAAAAGTTATAATTCATAGTAGTAAATAGAGCGAACCTATGAAAAGAGCAAAGGTTGATGAATATTAGTAGGTAAAAACAAATCTGACTCTCAGTTCCATTCTTGACGTGAAAATGAACAAAATGGGAAACGAATTATTTGGGCAACAAGGGAGGAAATTGATAGAAGTCGATGGTTTTTTCTATCGCAAGGACCGTGATATGGCTTCAGGCGAAGTCTCATGGAGGTAAGTTACTTTAGTTTTCGCTCTTTTTACAAACCAAAAAATAAAATTTTTCGCTCTTTTAACATGATTTTCGAGCCAGGTAGAAAAGGACGTTCGCTCTTTTTACATGTGATTAGGACATCCCCCCACTATTTTGACATTCGATTCACCGAAACTGTAATTTTTCGCGCCATTCTACGTTGATGAATCGGAAGACAATGGATTAAAATTTTCAAGTTCATAGTTTTATTTCAACCGTAGTTTGAAACTGGTTTGAAACTCCTTGAGCATGCGCAGAAGGATCGCCAAACTTGACGTCAGCTGACTTCAGATTTGCCCACGATTTGAACGACGTCGAATTTGACGTCCAAATCCTCCTGCACATGCTCCAGGAGTTTCATACCCGTTTCAAACTTCGGTTGAAATAAAGCTATGAACTTGAAAATTTTAATCCATTGAAATTTTAATCCCTCAACTTTTCGGGTTATTTCGATATTTCGACCAGTTTCATAATCATTTTCGAAGGTCCAACCATACAAATCGTCGCTCCCGACAAAGACAAACAAAAGCTTATTTTTTAAAAAGAAAAAAACTATTAAAAATTTTAAAAATTACATAATATAAAAAAATAAATGTAACACTTGTATAAAGTCTTATAAATAACAGTCCGAGAGAGTCTCAACAGTTGTAAGTGGTTCTAGGTCGTTAAGGTGGTCACGTACGGTTGTTTCCCTTGAAATTTCCTTAGGGATCCCCTCTGGCCTAAGATTCGGAGTCCCTCAACTTTTCTTATTAGACCACCGGGTTATTTCGATCGATTTGTGTCCTTTTGTCGACGTTAAGTGGCTCCTGAGTACCATCGGACATCGTGTAGTGAGCACAAATCTTGATGTCGAGTTATAACCGATCGATCAGGTGAACGAGAATCGTAATGAAGGTCGTACAACAATACTAATCAATCGGTGAAGAGGTGACAGGTGGGGGGAGGGTATCAGAGAACTTCAAGTGGGCACCACTACAGGTTCCCTCTTCGTAAAACGCTTTCTCAGCACTTTTATTCCATCTGAACACTTCAAAACTCGTTTCTTTGATTAACATTTCCCCCTTTATTATTATGTATTTTCAAGAGACACAACCTTCCTAAAATAGAGATATTGTATTACCCTTCAGAGAAGATTTCCCCATACAATAAAATGACATATTGGGCTACAACACAGACAAAACGACAGAAAATGAAATTGAAACGATGATCTAAAATCAGTACTACCAACTGTTCAACATATCATCCTGGAAGACCCTTTCCCAGAACCGTCACATAGTGGGTGTCACAATAACTCCTCTTTGGGAAAAAGTTTATTTTCATTTCGCGTCGATCGAAAACTGTATATTTCATGACTTTTTAGGAAAATCACTTATTTAAAAAAATTCAGATCATCAAAAATTAACAATTAAACAATTTAAAAAAATTATTAATCACGGTTCGCGGTTTTAAAACAATATCGATCACAAAAAGCAATCGAGAGAAGTTGCATAATGAATTTTGATACCTTAAAAATTCAATTTAAGATTTTATCGAAAAACACTTAAGAAATAATTGAGTTGTCCTTCCTTAACAACAGTTGCCACCTTCAATAAGCTTAAAAATACATTTCAAATAATTTCTCTTTTTAAAAATAATTTACAAAACAGAAATAAAAATGCCTTGGCAATCAAGAAATTGAAGAGACTTTCCCTCAGAAATGAGAGGTAGAAAAAAAAAGTGCTTTAGGCGCTTTTTGGAGAAAAAATGAAATTCCGACAAAAACTTCCTTAAAGAGAAGGAAAAATAAGGAGGGGGGAGTATTAAGGGGGGGAAGTATAAGGGAGGGGGAAGTTTGAAGGAGGAGATGTATGATTTGAAGTACTTATTTTTAATCCTTCTTCATCGAATGAGGAAGATAGCTTGAAAATTTTGTTCAAATCGGGCGAAAAGTGTGGCCGTAAAGTGTTCCGGAAAATTAAAACTTTAAACAGACATATCCCCGCCATTTTTTTTTTGAAATTCAAAATCGCCCTCATTACTTTCTTGTTCATCGACTAAAAAAAAATTGAGTTAAAGTTTGGTAAAAATCGGAAAATGTACCGGAAAAAATGCTACGGCCGGTATAGATCCATATTTGAATTGACCCTACGGGGTCTGGAAGACCTTTTCTCTAAAAACCTGACGTGGAGGGTAAAACAAAACTTCTTTAAGCAATTTAATGAATAAATAAGTCACAAAATTAACTAAAGAATTTTGTGAACACGCCGTTCTACGAAAAAAAGGCAAGAACATTATGTATGTATAAAAAGATGAGTTTTCACCTACACGGGGAAGGTCGAGTGGTGAAAGTGGTCCGGGGAGTGACACTTTGTCGGAACTTGGTGAACCCCTCGATGTCACTTGCAGTTTATCTTTCAAGCAAAAGGGTAGAAGGAGGCGACTATAACGATTTTTATCCTATACCCACCATTTCAATCTTGAAAAAATCCACCTAACAATATAATAATTTAATTTTTTTATAGTTTAAATCCAACTGTCTTTAATCTGACCTATTTACTCGGTTCATAGGATGGCTTGAATAGAAGTTTCTATACCTATTCAAAGAGGCTAACTCAAAATCAGACCGTCTACAAAGGACTAGGGAAATAAATTAAACTTAGAAAATTAATTCAAAACAAAAAAAAAAGTACCTAATATTATTTTATAATTTTATTTAAAAACTTTTTTGTAATTAGCTTTTTCTAAGATTTATAACAAAGTTTTAGTGAGACCACAATTCTATTGTGTTCCTTGAATTAAATTGTTAAAGCGTTTTCTCCCTCCGGTAATAATTAATGATGTTTCAAAGGGAAGGTTGTTAATTAAAAGAGGTTTTTTTTTGTCTAAATATTTCGTATTCTTAATACCATCATAATCCATTTATTCCTTGTTTTATTTTATTTATTTGAAAAGAGCCCGTTAAGGTGGATTAGACGTCAAAATTTAACTGGGTCCCAGAAAGAAAAGTCGGAAAAAAGTTTTTTAATAATTCATTACACCTTTTAATGGGTAAAAAACGTTTCTTTGGGTAAAATAATTAAGGAAGAAAAGGTTACACCTTTTTTTTGGGGTTCTTTTGAAAAAAAAAAAATGTATATGAGCTTTGTTGCAACCGCAGTTTAAAACTGGTTTAAAACTCCTGGAGCATGCGCAGAATGATTTAGACGTCAAATTTGACGTCGTTCAAATCGTTAGTCAGTCAAATCTGAAGTCACCAGACGTCACGTATCAATTAGACGTGAAAATCCTTCTGCGCATTCTCCAGAAGTTTCAGACCAGTTTCAAACTGCGGTTGGAACAAAGCTTATATTCATGGCCTCCTTCGCCCTATAAATGAATAAAAAATTTTTAGTTTTTAGGCCAAAAAATCCAGAAAAATTTATAAATATCTGGCAAAAGGGGATGTTTTTCTGCCGAAAAATGAGAAAATGCTCTCTAAAAACCGGGTATTATTCCTGTTGGCCTTATAACAAGGAACTCACCAAAAAGTACGAAAAAAAGCATTTTTTGGGCCAAATGACCAAAAAAAGCCCAACGATACCACTAACTTCCCCAAATGATAATCGCGCCACCGTATATAAATATTTTAAGATCTCATGATTAGATTCTTGAAGTTTTAAAATGGGTGGGTATAATGCGAAGTTTGAAACTTTATAAAAAGACATAATGCTTTAAAAGTTCAAAGTACACCTTAGAAAATACGAGGAGTTAAAAAGTCAAAATTGTCAAGAGAAACGTCATAAGTTTTATTTAAGAAGCCTGAATGCTGGGAGTAAAATTAGCGAATCAAACGAGGGTTAGGGAAGGGTTACATCATAGAATTTCGCCCACTTCTTAATGTATTATGGAAATATCCACCTTTGACTCACTCATCATCCCGTACACAAGGGAAATCCACAAAATCCCTTTGCTCCCCTTATTAAGCCTTTAGGTTCCATATTTTCCTGTCGCCATATTATAAATTTAGAAGGACAAAAAAAATGGCCAAAAAGAAAACAGCTTTATGAAAAGGGCTTGATAAACGAAAGGGAATTTTAAGGGAGGAGAGAAAAGGGTTCTAACGTGCACTCAACACCGTCAAGGTATCACAGCAGCTAATGTTTCTTGGAAGGTTGCCCCGTCTCTGGACAATTTACTATGATTAAAGGAAAGACCAACCATCACGCTCTTCTCAACCATTTATTTTTTATGTCTGAAAAGTTTTATAAGAAATACTTTTTTTTAACGTTAAGCTGTGTAAAGAAGGAAAAAAAGTTAGGACAACGGTGGGATTGGCTACCTCAATGTCAACTTGTCTTCAATAAGGGAAACTAGAAAGCTAAAGTGTATATTCAATCGGCTTAAAATGCTAAGTTGGTAGAGCCTGGCGGTAGTAACCCAAAGGTCGTAGGTTCGACCCCGACTGGGAGTCTAGCTTTTTAACTTTCTTAAAGAAGTTATTGTGAAATAGAAATCGAATATTGATTTCTGCTCTCATTTTTGCCTGTGGTTCCGTCCGGCAGTAGCATTTTTTCCGCAACACATTAAGGCCATAATTTTCACACTATCTTCCTTAGTTGGTGAACAAGAAAGTAGTGAGGGCAATTTTTGAATTCCGAAAAAAATGGGGGAGATATGCACGTTTGAAATTTTAATAACTGCGCCGAACCGTTGGATTTTCACCAAATACTCCTTATATTTTTTAGGAATTTTTGATGAAATAAAAAAATTTTGTTTAGTAGGGAGAAATCCGATACTTCCTTGCTTTGCGAGAGGGACACCCCTTGGGCAGAAAGCCCATTATGCTGCTCCAGACTAGTATTTTTACTCTTCCTAATTTTAATTTAAAAAGCCACGGATTAATATAAATTAGTATGCTTAAAATTTAAATAGAAAAAGAAACTTTTGGTAAATACCTTGGTGTCGTTGACGATAAGCGCTAACTTGAGAGATCCGAGAAGTTTGTTTTGGTTGACGTGCCTGACCGCGAGATTGGCGGCGGCGAGTTCCCATTTCCCTTCTTTCCTCTCTTCATTTTTGACAGTGAGCTCGAAAAGTCCGAGGATCGTAACGACCGACCCGGGTTCGTCTTTAAGAGGGCATAAAACGCAGTCATCGAATTCAGAACTTTGGACATAAACGTTTTGTATCCTCTCTTTCTGTGATTTATCGCATTTTCCAGTTCCACAGGAGCTGTTTCTCGGTGGCGGCCTCGGGGCTCGACAGTGCAGTAGAGAAGGAAGGAGAACGATCAGGAGAAGAAGAACAGGAGATTGGCTCACAACTAATGATGTCATGCCCAAAATGGCAAATCAAGTACGACAGCATCCCCTCATAACTCCTGCAAAGAAAAAAGAAAACTCCATGTAAATACTCAATCAAAACTAAAACTTTTTCCGTTCAAACTTCTGGTGTATAAGGTCCTGAAAGGGACGTTTCAACAACCAAGGGTTCAAGGTATCCTTTGGGGTAATGAAAGGAGAGTTTCAAGGAACGTTTATAATGTGTATACGGGCTTAAAATTCAATTTATCTAGAAAAATTCTTTTATACTTTAAATTAATAAAATTCTGAAGCTTTTTTGTTTTATCTTTTTTTTTCCCCAACTATACGGAACAACATTCTATTGTTTTGAAATTTTAATAAAAGGATATGCAAAGTAAAGGGAAAAATGACGGATAGGCTCCATTGGGGATCAAAAATGACGCGTTTCCATATGAATGTCACAGGTCACCTATCATTTTCATTTAAAAAAGGTGGAAGATATTGAAATTGAGCTCTACTTTTTTTTAAAAAAAGAGAAAAACCTTTGATTTTTTAAAAAAAGAGTTTTCAGGAGGAAATATAGAAGCAGCATAGGTTTTAAAGAATCCTTGAGAAAAGGGACCAATTTTTGGTTGCAGTTTTTCGTCTAAGAACGACCGAAAATTGTTTATTTTTCATGATTTATTCATGCGGGTTAAACAGAAGGTGGATCTTCTATGTGAATAACTAATGGAAGGTTATTACAACTTGACGAACTTCGGATATTAGTTGGCTAACAGGCGAAGTTGTCCGTAAGAGCTCCGCCATTTTTACAAAGGACGCGAAAACTCCTTGATTTATCACTCACCCGTTTTATTACCTTTAAACATTTATGCGGGGGGGAGGGGGGAGAGAAAAATCGAAAATGAATTTCCGATGAAGAATTTAAATTTCATGAGTTTTTCCTTTTTAATCCCACATAGCTTAACTTTATTGTAGTTCTATTCAAAAATGCAAATCTAATCCAGGTCGCCTTGTGTTTTCCACTTTATTTCCAGAAAAGCTATTTTTCTTTAAAGACAAAATCTAATTCTCGTTTAGTACTTTTTTAATTTACAAGTTTAACATTAATTATTGAAAGCGTTCTTTAAATTTGACGAAAGTTGAATTCTCTTTTCACGATTGAAAAAAAATTTTAAATGAAAAAGGGCAAAACAAAAGAAAGTACTAGTTTGAAGAGCTTCCAACGAAAACTCTTCCAAAAATAGAAGTAAAAAATATAGGAGGGGGAAGTATTAAAGAGAGGAAGTATAAGGGAGGGGGAAGTATAAAGGAGGAGGAAGTATAAAGAAGGAGGAAGTATAACGGAGGGGAAATATAAGGGAGGAGAAGTATAACGGAGAGGAAATATAATGGAGGGGAAGTATAAGGGAGAGGAAGTACAATTTAATCAGACATAACTCCGCCATTTTTTTGAAATTCAAAAATCAATCGAATTTTTAGTGGAATCAAGGCATTTTCATCAGAATTCCCGATTTTTACAGACACATTTTTTTGTAATTTTTCTCGGTTCTTTGGTATAAAAATCCCATTTTTACAGAATTGTCAATAGTTTTTCTCTGCTTTTTGACTGAGAAAAACCATTTTTAGAGGATTTTTCCTAAGAAAACCCGTTTTTCAGAATTTTTTTTTTTCAGCGAAACCTCAGTTTAACAGGATTGACTGGGGGCTTCATAATTTCAAGAGCAAAGCAATTGTGATACGTCCGATACAACGCCCAATATTTACTTAGGACGGAATCCATAACAACGTTCAAAGAGGATTTTTATTACATCATAAAATGTACAAAAGATAAACGAATCATTGTTTTCAAGTACAATGGTAAAAACAGTGGGAAAAAAAATTTTTTTTCCTCTCCCTTTTATTGAGACTGAACAAAAAGGAGCCGAATGAATTAAGACCAATTAAATTGAATCGAGCGCTACTCTTTGAAGGTTAATCAGATTTTCCAGATGCATCATAAAGAGAGAGGACTAAACGATATAGTTTATTTAGGAAAGGGTTTCGCTACAACATAAAAGGGAATCTCCATTTTAAAATCGAATCCAAACAATTGAAATCTGATGAAAAACAATCGTTTCAATACAGACTATGGGTTTTTCGGTTTTCAACGATATAGCGGTAAAAACCGGTATTTTCCAATACATACGGCCCAAAAGAAGCCTTTTTCATTGGTTATTAAGGATTTTTCCTCAGTTTTTTATCAGAAAAACCACATTTCCTACTCTTTTTCCTCCGTTTTCCTCGGTTATTTGAAGTTCTTTATGCCAAAATGAGCCTTTTAATCGGATTTTAAGAGCGTTTTCTTCAGTTTTCGGCAAATTTTACCCAGATTTTGGGCCGTTTCCCATAAGGAGAATAAAATCCCCACAAAAAACCCCGCCTCGCAAAAATCCTTTTACATCAGCCGGAAAAAGTTGTGATATCAACTTCCCCGCCCTCAAATGAGCGAGAAGAGTCGATACGCCCGAGTGGTAGGTACGATGATGTGAGAAGCATGATGCCCGTGCTCCCGTTTTCAATGCTCCCCTTGGCGGCATCGCGAAATGCTTTGTATCAGTGATTGCCGTTATTTATCAAGCCCTGGAACGTCCTGGAACGCTTAAGAATTACTGTGTTATCACTGAGTTCCTAACTAATCACTAGTATACACCCCATACACATACATACACATACCCCCCCCCCGTACTCACACATGACACTACGCCTTCATCTACGTATGTCTGAGTGTTTGAATCATAACGATTTTTCCCGAAGAACGCACAGCACGTCTTAACTACGTCCCTGTAAACAAACATTTCGCGATGCCGCCAATTTGTTGATTTTTTTTTATAGGAGAAACATTTTGTTTTAAACTTAAGATCTTTTCAGTATTTTTAGGCATAAATTTATGCTTTTGAGATGGTTTGTCATACACCCCCCCCCCCCCCCAGAATTTTTTTAGGGAACTGGGCCCCTGGGTACATCCCTGGAAGAAGCCTTTCCCCTTGTAAAAATCGTCAAAAATTGAATTTTCTACTTTATTTAAATTCGAACGGAGGGAAAACAAACAAAACCCAGGCTAAAGAGATTTATTAAATCAGAACATTTTTCCATGGCCCCATCCGTCCCACTTTTTAATGTATTATTGATGAAAACAGATTTTTACCGTGGGACTACTATCAGACAACTTTAGGCCTCCCCGTATAAATTACTTTTGATATACAGCCTAAGCGATGTAAAGATTTATAAGAGTCCTTTCTTCATTGTCCACATACTTTCTTTGTGCCACGCAGCCTAAAAAAGGAAAATTTTCTAAGTTTTTTTATATGTATCAAGATAGAAATAATGGGCTTTCTGCCTAAGGCGTGTCAATCTCGCAAAAGAAGGATGTATCAAATTTCTCCCTACAAATTTTTTTTTATTACACCTACAATTCACAAAAAATGTAAGGAGTATTTGGTGAAATTTTTGTGAAAATAGGAATAACGGTTCGGAAGCACCAAATTTTTTAAAATTTCAAACAGGCGTCATGTTTTCGAAATTCAAAAATCGCCCTCGTTCCTTCCTTTTTCACGGGCTAAGAAAAATTGTGTGAAAATTTGGTGAAAATCGGATGAAAACTGTGGCCGTAGTGTTCCTGAAAAAATGCTACGGCCGGCCGGAACCACAGACAATGTTGAGATCGGCGTAGATCCGAAATTGAATTGACCCTACGGGGTCTGGAAGACCCTTCCCCAAAAACCTTCAGAAAAAAATAACTTCAAGAAGTTAAATCTCCTTATACCTCTAATTCTAAAGGTTCCAGATCATTGTTTAAAATAAAAATTTACCGAAATATAAGCAAAAAACGAATTTCCATTTTCCTACGATTTACACTCATTTTTAAATCACAAATCAACAAAAAAGATGGGTTTCTGACCCAAAGGTTACCACAAAAAAAATCTTTCGGGCGAACCATTTTTTCCACCGTCCCTTCCAAGCTCTCGTGCGGTGAGAAATTTTTTTTCTCTTCTATAAGCCCGATCGAGAATAGATAAGTGCCTTTCGACGTACGCTCAATAACTTTAATCCAGATTCTATCTGACCTTACTTTCCGACCATGAATAATCTCGTATTGGATCAATCTTCAATTCCTTTCAGCCCAGTATTAGGCCCCATGTATCGGAATAATCATCTTTTTCCTCTAATAGAATACACCGATAATCCTTCCACTATTCATAAAAATAAAAAAATTTAAAAATTAATTTAAATAATTCAATAATCAGATTTTTTTTTCTCAATAGTAAGGGATATGGTAAAAGAAGCGTAAAGGAAGATAATAATTTCCCTTTATCGTCCCTTGGTTCTGAATAAAAGAGAAGGATAAAAAATCGAACGATTCCTCCTTCTTGGTTGAAATCCTCCCTAAAGCTAGGGTTCCTATGTTACTTTTCATATTGGAAATATTGTACGATAACGAAAGGTGAAAAGGAAGGAGTAATTTTTTTTCTAAACCTTCGTACTGTTATATTTATTTTACTCAACTCCGTAAACACGGCCCTAAAAAAGGGGTCAGCTCTATTATACCTTTTTTTTTCTTTTCCTGTTTACCAGCGTAAATTCACGATACTAAAATACTTAAATAAATAATAAACCCGATTTCGAAAAAATTAGACTCATATGAAGAATTTGAAATTTTAAAAAACAATAATTTTAAGTTTAAAAGCCAAGGAGGTCTTTAGGATTAAGAGAAAATGTCGTTATCTATAATCTTGTTATCGTTTTGCACCAGCATCACTTAGGGACAATTGGATTTGGAAATTTAAAAGGGTTTTCTGCTATCTTATAACCGAGTTGATTGCAAACTTTCTACAATTGATACCAGCAACCTCAATTTCCCAAAAGACGGAAAGAAGGAGGGGGAAAAAAAAATTAACTAGCCTATGAACAGATTGGGTTTATTTGAATTTTTAAATTATTAAGCATTATTACTTGTTATAAATAACGTAAAAACATATTGGGGAGAGTCTACACTTCTGAAACACCGGGATGTCGTGAAGGTCTTACATAGTCTGTAGGTAGTCATACCAAAGTGAAGTTATTGTTTTACCCTCCACGACGGGTTTCTGGGGAAGGGTCTTCCAGACCCCGTAGGGTCAATTTTATCAAGGGTCTATACCTATCTTAACTTTTTTTAGCAAGCATTTTTTCCAGAAAACTTTACGGCCACATTTTTCAACCGATTTTGAAAAAATGGAATCATAACTTCAAAATTTTTTGAAAAAAAAAAATCCCCCTGCTTAAACTTCTCCTTCTTTCCACTTCTCCTCCTTTATACTTCCCCCTCCGTTACACTTCCACTCTTTAATACTTCCCAATCCGTTACACTTCCCCTTTTAATACTTCCCCCTCCTATATTTTCCTTCTTTTCAAGGAAGTTTTCGTCGGAAGCTCATCAAACTAGTACTTTTTTAAATTTTAATGGGATTTTTTTTACTTAAAAAAACTTTATTATCTTTTTACCAAGGTAATATTTATTATAATAAAAAGTTGAAATCTTTTAAAAATAGGTCAAAATCCAGCGTAATTTTAGAAAATATTAATGAGCAGGTAGCGTTTACCGGGTTTTAGAAAGTTTGAATTAGTGATGTTTAAGTTTTCGCGTGGGAGATGGAAGGTCGAGGGAAAATTTTACACCCGGGGCTTCTTCTTATTCAAGTGATTGACGGCTTCTATGTTCCTCCCTTCTTTCTTCACCGCTTAACCGGCTCCTCCCTTCGTTATTTTTTTTTTTACCCACCCCCACAACCGGAGAACGTGACAAGATAAATTCGTGCAAATGTGAGGAGTCTTTTGCAGTATAATTTTTTTTCTTTCTTTTTATACATTTTTAAAATTAATGCTCCCACACGGAGGAATTATATCCAAGTTTAAGTACAGAAACATCCCTCTTAAAAGTTTCCTAATTTTGCGCGGCTAGTATACGCCTTGTCTCCACTTTTAGTAAATCACAACAAAAGATCTTACAAATCTTGAAAGTGCCAACAAATGTACAAATTTTTTAAATAAAAGCTCAAATTTATATTATAAATATTCATCTCATATTAAATTAATATCTCTACGGTAGTAGGGACAGAAAGATAGATTTATTTCGTAGAAATTCACAAATCGCCTGATTTTAAAAACACTGATTTTCCCGGTTAAATTCGAACATATGAAAGTTACGACTGAAACAAATCTATTGCATCCAGCTGTTCCAAATCAACCCTGAATTCTGAAAATATCAAGTTAAAACGTTATCGAAACGTGGACATTTCAGTTTTGTCCCAAGACTAAGTTACTTTAAATAAAACAAAACTAAAAAATGCTTTTCTTTCATATTTGTTTTTTCGATTATCCAACAAAAATTGATTTTATTAGGAAGGTTATTTTCACAGGAAAATTGGGTTACTATCGCTTTATTTTTTTCTGGAGCGATTTTCCTTTAGTTCCTTTAAGAGGGAAAAAAAAGTATTTGGTAAAAAATTAACCATTAGCTTCCGCCATTTTTGCGAATTTTGCTTGTGTCGCCACCACAGTCTTTCAGAATGACTGGAGGGTTATACAATAACTTCTCTTCGAGAAAGTCACAAATTCCTTATATAGATCGATCGTGCTATTTCTGGGTGAAAAATACCGACTATCATTTATTACTTAGGCCCTTCTGGAGATCAAGATTTATTATCTTCTTCCTTTAAGAAAATATATTGTTTTTCCTTCATATTAAATACAGTTTTAAATTAAAGAAGACTTGGGGGAATGTTTTCGCCACCTAGAATAAAAAGTGAATCTTCCCGTCTAAAGTTCAGCAAAAAAAATTTAAATTGAGCGAGTCAAGGAAGTTCCCGTGGAGACTAGTAATTTTAGATATCTGCTCACACCCCAGGCTATAAAAGCCTTCCTTCGTGGGTGTTACAATTCTTTCTATAAGAAAATAAAAATCCTAAAATTTATATGAGGCGCTCCGGGTACGAAGGGCGAACTCAACAAAACGTAGTTTCGAGATATTCGCATTTTAAAGTTTTATGTTACGGGCGAACTCGACAGAAAAGTCATGCCCTGGAATGTGAAAAGGAGTGGGGGTTGTGGACTAGGATGTGGAGTTCGCCCTTCGTACCCGCTCGGATATCGCAGTTAGAGCTTTGCCGCATATCGGTTTTTACGTATTTAAAGGGGAAAAAAGGGAGAACTCAACATAAAAATTATATGGGTGAATTCACCAAGAGGTCTAGAATCTGAAAATGAAAAAAAAAATTTGTCCGATGTTGAGTTCGCCCTTCGTACCCGGAGCGCCTCATATTGTCTTATGAAAAAAGTTAAAAATCAAAGAAATTTATGATTCTATCATCACTTTTGAGGTTAATAGTTTTAATTATAAATGATGGTTTTTGGCTTAGGACGCTATTTGCAATCGGCAAAACAAATTTAAGGAATTCAAAAAAAAAAAAAAAAAAAAAAAAAAAAAAAAAAAAAAAAAAAAAAAAAAAAAAAAAAAAAAAAAAAAAAAAAAAAAAAAAAAAAAAAAAAAACCTTCTAAACCCTAGAATAAATCATCCCGTTTCTGACACCTGTCAACGATCTCCCGTTTTCTAAATATTGTTTGAATCGTCCAAAACAATATTTTCGTCATTTAAATCGGTGGAGAAAAAAAAAATTCAAACGAGAAAACCGACAACAAAAATACCTCCATAAAATAGATAAAAAATAGGAGTTCGATATTGGGTTTTGATAAACGCTAATGGCCACACCTGAATTGCTCCATATTTTTACACCACAGTAGACACCCTTTTGTAGCTCATCTATCTAAATTTTTTAACTTTTTATTTTATTGATTTTTAATTATGATAATTCGAGAGAGAATAAAAAGTTGAGGTAGTTAACTGGGTCATGTAATCCGTTGGAATCCTGAGCTGAACGACTTCAGGGGGGGTGAAATGTAGCGTGCTGCACCCGAGAATGTAGGGAGATTGCAGAAAACCGCCCGGAGTGAAATATACGGGAAAAACGAAAAAGAAAAAGACTCTAAACGCTCGGTAATAAAAGCTATTAACGTGCGAGCTCAAAAAGAGGTCAAAGCCTTATTTCAAATTTTTTTGAAACATTGTTTGGCTTTGATTTTACAAAATTCCAGCGCTTCAATTATTCTCTTCCGGACAAATAGATCGTGATTACGGTCATTTCAACGGACTTTCGTGTCTGTTTGTTATTTATCAGAGCCGACCCCATTAGTACGGGTAAGAGTTCAAGAGTTTTTTTCCCTACCTTACACAATTTTTTTGCGATTAGACCTCTCAATTTATAGGAAATTTTTTTCCCATTTCTGGTGATCATATTGCGAAAAGGAGGGTTTGGAAAGGGATGTCAAAAAACGAGTTTAATCAGTTTTTTTTTCGTAATCTCCAAAACTATGAGGTTTAGCGCAAAATATAAGGGGTGCCGGGAGAGCGTTAGAAAGTGGTTTTATGAAAAAAAATTAATTTAAATCAAAGAATTTGGTGGTGTAGTTTAAAATGCGTTTGGATATACAGGGTGCCCCCAACTTCGCTATTTCAAATAAGAACCCCTATTTTTTATTCCAGATTCGTAATCTTCGCAAAATTTCAAGTTGATTCGACTATTCATATGACCATTTTTGACAACTTTAAAAAAGGTTAAATTTTAGCGTTTTTCGCGCTAAAATCTGTTAAAATTGACCTAAGAGACTAATTTTTTTTTTAATTCTACGTCTTTTTGTCGAATATTCCAACTATCACAAATTCAAGCATCTCCGCATTCTGCATCACGAGATGTCGACGCTAACTATTTCAAGATACCAATTTTTATTTTTAGCGGTTTTTAAAGGAATTTTTCATTCAGACCATAATTTTGAAAGAGCTACAGCGTCTAATGTAGTTGTGCATCAAAAAGAAAAATTAATTTTCATTTCTGAAGTTGGAAATTGGGCTCACTTCAAAAAAGGCTGTTTTTGTCTTCTTTTTTGACGGTTCGAAACTTCAAATCCGTTCATTTTAGCAAGGTTAAGTACTGAGTACTTTTTGTAGGAAATTTAACGAAAAATATTTTTGTACTTAATAATTTTTTCGCTTAACCTCATATTTTTCGAGATATTTTTATGAATACAGCAAAAACCGCGTTTTAACAAACTTCACAAACCCCAAGGGTCAAAATGTCAGGAATCTTGTACACCGCAAAATTTAACTTTAATTGTATCCTTAATGAAAAAAAAAGCTAATAAATCATTTTGAAAGATATAAAAAAAATTTATCGCTATCAAATAGCTTTCCTTACCTTTGAAAGGAAGTAAAATATTAAAAAATCGTCATCTCCCTTTATACTGTCATAAAAAATAACTTTTTTATAAAACCCTCCATTGTTAAATCTTTAGATCCCTTAAAACCCTTTTAAAGTGCTAAAACAAAAAAAATACATTAAACCTTTTATTCAATCCCAATACTGAAATAATAAAAAAATTCGGGACAAAAGGACGGATTTTAGCATAGAATTTGACTTTCACATGTTCATTTGGTTGTAAACCGTGTTCTTGCATAAACATGACGAAATTTCGATCCTAATCTGAAGGTATATTTACTAATGGCAAGTTTAAACCTGGCTTAGGATGTTTACCTCGTTAGTAACCTTTATTTGACTAAAGGTTTTCAAGTTTATAGTATTTAAAATATCCGTCGGTTACTGGTAGGCCCCATTTCTGAAAGTTTCCTGAATGAAACCTTCATTTTCACTAAAATTTTGGAACGAAAATGGGTGTTCAAGTATCCTTTTATTTAGGTAAAGGAGGGTTTCAAGGAACGTCTTCAAATACGGGCCAAAGACTCGGTGGTTTAAACAATTTATTTTAAGTCAAAGGAAATTTTCTGGTATTTCACAAAGGTTTCTCTCAACATTCTTTGATATTTTGAAAAATTAAATAATTATAAAAGGACTTCAAAAGGATGTTTAAAAAATGAAAATGAGAAAAAAACATACGTTTTTTTTTTCATGGGATTTCATGATGAAAAAGTTCTTGTCGGTTGATTATCCAAGAACCGAATTACGGGAGAAGCTGGGGGAAATACGAGAAGTTACCGCGGTCCGGAAGGGAGAGAAGTACGAAATGGTAAGCTTTATTCAGTGGTTTAAAAAAAAAACCTTGAGTAACGAGTTGCTGTCGCTTTATTTACAAAAAGGGCTTCGCAACGCCGAGCAAGAAACTCGTTTAGTGGTAAAATCAGCCTCTAACTTCTTTCGTCAGAAAAAAAAGTGAAAATATTTATTTAGCCGGCCAAAATTTTGATAATTAATTTCTTGTCTCTATTCCGGGAGAATAAATTATTCAATATACAAAAGATAAAGTTGTACTTTAGAAAATCATATTTCTCAAAAATTTAAATTAGCAGGCATGTAGGAATAGGTTTTAGAAGGTCTAGCTAGACGGTACGCCCAATCAAATTTTGGATACCGCCAGTCACTTTAGAAACCGCAAAAACATATGATTAGACACCCAACAAGACATAGCTGCGATCCGAAGTAGCTGAGTCCTCGCATCACCGAATTTGCAGCGCTTTGGCATCTGGTTCAGCCTCGACACAAGCCTAGCATGTTAGGTGTCGAACCATATGTTATTGGCCATTCTAAAACGATTGAAAGTGGTCCCAAGCTTGTGCAGCCACAACTTGCATTTATTTTCTGAAATAATGAAAAAATTTTCAAAATTGAGGTTGAAAATATAAAGGTTTACCAAAAAAAAGAATACTGAAAGTGAAAATTTTATCGTGATCAGAGGGAATGAGATTTCCGGAGCCCTTTTTAAGCCCCTTCTAAACCTTTACCCGTGGGGGATTGAAAGTTCCCGTCTCCTCACGGCTCCTTTTTGCTAGGAGTGTTCAATTGGTCAAACTGATGGAATTAAAACTGCGTGTACAAGGGGGAGAAAAAATCACGTTCGCCGAGAACTTTACTAATTAAATCTCTGTTCCCAGGCACATTGAGATTTTAGGTAGAAAAAAAAGTCACCTCACATCCAGAGCACACGAAACGGGCATGAATATCCCTTTCTCCTAACTACCAAACTTGAAAAATTTTTAGTAGATTTTGTTTTTTATAACGATAACCATAAACTGCTTCGATTTGTTCATAAAATGTACGAAACGAGAAAACAATGGAGGTCCCTTTTTTCCCCTGTACACACCTGCGTCTGACGTAAACGAAAATTTCGCTCCATCTACTTCAAAATAATCAATCCGCTTAATAAACCCACCATAGCCCTTTTTTCACCCCAGCCCATATTGTTTTCTCGTCAGTATTTATCCAGGAGATAAAACCAGCTAAAAAACAAAAGGTGCCCGAAAGTGAAAAGCGTTTTTGCAATCTATCACCTTTAATTGGACCCAAAAAAAAACACGATTCGAATTTATTTTTCAGGCAATTAATTAACCGGATTAAAAGCCTTTCTGCTTTTCCCGACATTTATGAATATTCGCGAGTTTATGTTTTATTTTACAATGAATTATTGATTGAATTAAAACGTAAATTAATTTCTCACCCCGAGGGGACAATCTTAAAGTTTATAATCACTTGAGGGTCTTTTAATAACATCATTTTTATCATCCTCGAAGAGAAATGTGGCTCTGGGAAACCTTCCATACCACGAATTTTTGGGCGTTTTTCTCCATTTTTTGACCCAAAAAAACCCTTTTCATTACGTTTTTCCGGTCTTTTGTTTTATTATTGGGTCATTTCAGAAACAGATTTTTTTTTGTTTGTGGTGGCAACCGTCCGTCGCCATTTCCTTTAATTTTATTTCTTGCTTTTAAAATTCCAAAAAAAAGTGTAAAGAAAGGTTTTTTTTTAGTGCAATAAGACCACTTCTATCCGGCGACTTCCAGGAAGGAAAGAGAGAAAAGGAACCCAAGTCTTGCAATAAAGGTCCCAGATTTATCCACCCCTAAAAACTCAACTTTTCAAAAATCTTATAAACTACATTTTCCATCATTTTTTTAAATAATTATATGATTTTTTTATGTATATTTTTTTGACAAAGAATCTTTTTTATTGGACCTATTCAGTTCTTTTTTTAAGGAAAGAGAGTATCCTCTAATTTTGTGTTTCAAAGGATTTGTTTTTCCCTAGCATGAAGTACCTACAATACATTTCTCCTTTGAAAGTGATATTACTTTTTTTGGATTGACCCTTAAGAAAACCCTTTTTTTTTCTTCCTTGTTTTTATCCACTTGTTCAGCAGTTTCTTACATTGCTTCTGACATATATTGAAAAGAAAGTATATTGGATAAAATTTCAAATTGCGTTTTTACTAACATTTTGATAAAGATTCAAGTTATTAATTTTATGTCAAAAAGCCGTTCGTCAGTTTTTTTAATATCAAAAACTGTAGGGTTCAGCGCAAGCATTAATAGTAGGTACAAAAATAATCTTGAATTGAACAATTCAACAACAAATTGAAAAATTTTCAACAAAAAGTGTCCAAACTTGCTAAAGTGAAGGGTTTCGGAGTTACAAAATGTTGAAAAAAAAATTTAATTAAGTATGAATTTTAATGGTTAGAAGAGCAATGGGCTAGAAGCCCAAAGGTCGTAGGTTCGAATCCCACCGGGAGCCAAAGTTTTTCCCTTTTTTTCCTCCTAATTTACTCGGTTTTCATTAAAAGTGAAAATTCAGCATTGGTGAATGGCCAATAAAACATAGACATCCGAAACATTGTTCTTTTACTTTAGACATATCACCAAATAACTCGAAAACCACTGATCTTGGCGAGATAAAAACAAAGTACAAAATTAATGTTTATACAATTTCCTATAGAAAATGACTAATATATTTTTGTCGTACGGTAAATAGTTTAGGAGATATGGGCAATAAAGCAGTGTAATTTTAGATGTTTGAGAAATCCTAGTTTTTCCGCGAGTTCAAAGCTCCTGCTTTGAAACCATTTATCCGACGGAGTCCATACTGGGCTCGTTTCAACTATAATGAGATGAGACTCTTTTTCATTGCTTACTTTGCTGAAAAATCTACCCACAAAAAAAAATTTTTTTCTTTAAAAATAATTAAAAACTATAATTTTAGGGCTAATTTTGTATTCAAGGGTTCTGAATGGCTTATGAATTATGAGAAACGATGATAAGGGATTTCCCAGAAGTGAAGGCGAATCAAGGATGCTGATCCATATGAAAATAGCGATCTACATAAAGGTGCTAAGGGATCCAGCTTGTCTAAAGGGATTAAGTCCCTTATTATATAAATTCTTTTACCAAAAATTTTTGTTTGAAAACTTAAGTTCGCTTCGTTGGCTTCAAAGTCACTGGTAAATTCAGGCGTTAACTCTCAACCAATCAGAAATTAATTGTTTTGTTTATGTTCAACGTTAAACTCGGGCTTCCGTGTCAATCAAAGCTCATTGAACGGAGAATTTACGCCCTGAATTTCAAAATTTAATTCCATCTCTCTACCCAGGGTTTTATTTCATGGAGGACTTTCTCCTGACCTAAAAATCAAGAAAACACCCAAAAATCCAGAAAAAATGGCGATTTTAACCAAAAAAACTGTGGAAAACAAGGAGGTATCTGAATTCTTATAGCTTCTAAATGACGGTTTGTCCTAGGGCATAAATGGAGCAAAAATATGAATGTTAATTAATTAAATTACTATTATCTACAAGTTCTTGGGTACCTCTGAATTCCTGTGATTTTATGTTTGCCAAACTATAACTTCGCCGTTTGAACATCAAAGGAATATCTCGGGGTCATACTTGAACGTTTTCAGACTTCACTTCCCCCTTGAATCCAAGGTCAGACTATATTTTGTATCGGGTATAATAAAGAAAGTAGGTTAAGCAGCTTAAGATTGAAGACAAACGACGAATACTTCATTGAGATTTTCTCTAAGAAGTATCGGTTTTCCAAATAAATTCCTTTCTTATCTTAAGCCTAAGTCCAAAAGGGACATACGAGTGCAATACTTAAATACAAAAATAAAACCGAAAATAAATTATAAACTCGAAGTTTTTTAGTCCCCAGGCAAATTTTTATCGGATTTTCGACAATTTTTCTCCGTTTTTGGACAAGAAAATCCCACTTTTAAAGAATTACTGCGTATTTAATTACTTAATTACTGCGGGAGAACATCGTTCAACATAACGCATTTCACCCTAAAGCAGTTGAACATATATAATCTGCATTTCGACATAAGAAATCTGTAGTTCACCATGATTACATAATGAAATTGAACATAAAGCTCTCAAACGTTCATTTCGACGCATTATGCGTTACAACATAAAGCGTTTCGCTATAAACGACTTTTTCAATAAATGCAAGTCGACATAAAAAAAAACCATAAAGCCTCTCTTTAAACTTGTTGTTAGCAAGCATACTTCAACAATTACTAGCAACTAATTCAACATAAATCATCTCACCATAAAGTAGGAAAAGCGAGCAGGCAGCCAATGGGATCAGCTCATGACACAAGGGGGTAATTTTTTTCCTCTCGCGAGGATGTGCGAATTATGGTGAACTGTCAAGTTTTAAGGTTTTTGTCATGGCAAATGACCCATGTGGTTGGGCCGCCACAAAAAAAAAAAAAAAAAAAAAAAAAAAAAAAAAAAAAAAAAAAAAAAAAAAAAAAAGGTTTTTGTCATTTCGCCATAATCGCGTTTTATACGGCGAAAATAGGCTTGCTCTTTGGCTGTCCCTAGTTTATGGTGAGACGTATTATGCCCAAACGACAGAAATATTTTTATGGCTAAACGACGAGTTCTTTAAAATGAAAGTTTCCTTTATGATCAACTGCGTTATGTTGAAACGAAAAAAATTATGAGATGTATTATGTCAAAATGCAATTTGATGAACATTTTCGACCATTCTCTTTTTGTCAAGTTGATCGGTAACGCGATTTCTGCTATTTTAAGGTCAAATGCATTATGGCGAACCGCATTATGTCGACACGTATACAATCAATTTCTGCCCTTCAGGAGTAACAAAAAAAATTATTTTTTACAGGAATTTTAGGAGTTTTCCTCGGTTTTTTTCAGATAAGCTCTATTTTTATTGAATTTTCTGGAGTTTTTCTAAATTTTTGGACAAGAAAACAGGAATAATTACTGCGTGAGTGACTAATTTAATGGGAAACATCTGAAAAAATTTTTAATGAAATTTTTATGGTAGTTTCTTTGGCCATTTTTTGATAAATTATGTCAAAAAATTTTCATCGCGTTTTTTGCATTTTTGTATTTTTTAGCGATTTTAATAATTATAAATTAGTTTTTAAGAAAAAAATTTTTTACTTACAAAATTTGAATGAAACGGTCGCATTTTTGACTTAGGCGATGTTTGGGGTTGTTTATTTTTGAGTTGACGCGGCGGGTTGGAAACGAAGACTGATGTTACTTCCTACTCGGTGAGCGGGTACATGCGCCGTTCGCTCGAAATCCGGTGGGTACAGAGTCTGAAGTAGGTACGTCCTTAAATTCCCTTCCTCTCTCCTCAAAATCGCATACATTTTAACCGCTTACAGGATGACATCCGCGGTGGAAGGGGTGGAAGTGTCAAGTGCCCCTCAGAAGCGGGCTCGCGGGTGTTCATCTGTCAACTACATCCTCTTCCACTTCCGATCTTAAAATGCTGAGATTAATTCCAAAATATATTATAAGGGATTGAAATTCGATTGAAACCGTCATGGAACTCCCTGAGCCCCTTTGAGCTACATAAAACCCGGATAAAGTGTCAAAAGAGATCAACGGAAACAACCCTTTGAATATAAAATATCGTTTTTCCCAAAAAATAAAAACTCAGGGCTACGGAAGGCTGGCCAGGATGGTAATTTTCTCGATAAAAAGAAAAAAATTTACCTTTTTTTTTTTTTCCTAACTTTCTTATTTTCGTAGGTATACATAAGTCTGGGAGAGCGTAAGAAAGTGGTTTTATGAAAAAAAGTTAAATGTAAACCCCCCTTAATTTAAATCAAAGAACTTGATGGTGTAGTTTAAAATGCGTTTGGATATACAGGGTGCCCCCAAAAGAACCTAACTTCGTTATTTCAAATAAAAACCCCTATTTTTTCGTAATCAACGCAAAATTTCAAGTTAATTTGACAATTCATATGACCATATTTGACAACTTTAGAAAATGTCAAATTTTAGCGTTAATCCGTTAAGAGACTCATTTCTTTTTTTAATGTAACTTCTTTTTGTTCTAAGATTCCAACTATTGCAACTTCAAGCATCTTCGCATTCTGGATCACGAGATGTCGTCGCTAACGGCCTTTTTTCAGGTTAGGACCCCAATTTTTATTTCAGAAATGAAAATGAAAATGAAATATGCGGTTTTTAAAGGAATTTTTCCTTTGCACCATAATTTTTGTAAGAGCTACAGGGTCTTTAGTAGTTGTGTATCAGTACTGGTTTGAAGAGCTTCTAACTCCTTAAAGAGAAGTATCTATAAAGGAGGGGGAAGTATAACGGAGGGGAAGTAAAAGTAGGGGGAAGTATATGGGAGGGGGAAGTATATGGGAGGGGGAAGTATATGGAAGGGGGAAGTTTAAGTGAAGGGTAGTATAATAGAGGGTGAAGTATAACGGAGGGGGAAGTATAAGGGAACGAAAGAACGGAAGGGGATGTATAAGGGAGGGAAAAGTATAAAGGAGAATTTTCCAAGTTTGTTTTTTCGAAAAATTTTCTAAGTTTATTTTTGAAAAATTGTCCGAGTTTTGTTTTTTCCGAAAAATTTTCCGAGTTTTTTTTCAAAACATTTCATAAGTTTTTTTCCGAAAAATTTTCCGGATTTTCCTTTTCTTTTCTTTTTTTTTTTTGAAAAATATTTTAAGTTCTTTTTTTCGAAAAATTTTTTAAGTGCCAAGGTAGAAATAATGGGCGCTTTGGCCTACGGATGTGCCTCTCGTAATGGGTAGAAGTATAAAATTTCTCCCTACTAAAAAAAATGATAATTGAAAAGTGGCAATTTTTTTACACCAAAAATTCTTAAAAATATAAGGATTAATTGGTGAAATTTTGGTGAAAATCGGATTGACGGTTCGGCCGCAGCGAATTTTTTAAAATTTCTAACAGACATATCTCCGCCATTTTTTCGAAATTCAAAAATTGCCAACTTTACATTCTTCTTCACCGGCTAAAGAAATTTGTGTGAAAATTTGGTGAAAATCGGATGAAAACTGTGGCCGTAAAGTGTTCCGGAAAAAATGCTACGGCCGGACGGCACCACAGACAAATTTGAGATCGAAAAAGATCCATCGATTTGACCCTCCAGGTCTGAAAGACCCTTCTCCAAAAACCCGACGTGGAAGGTATCACAATAACTTCTGTAAGGAAGTTAAAAAGCTCTTGTCATTTTCAAGCTAACTACGACAGAAGATTCTATAAAAATTGACGCTGTGAAATGTTCCGGTATAAACTGGCCTAAAAACTGAATAAGGCGGCAGAAGTAACAAATAATTTAACAATAATTAATATTCATAATTTGAAACCCTGAGAATTTTTAGTCACCCTCAGAGTTCACACAACCAAAATAATTACTGCTTCGAAAGATTACGATCATATTATTTACGAAAAATTGTGAAAAAAGAAGATAAGGGAGGGAGAGTCTAGAAGGGTCTGGTAATTTGGTAATCTAGATAAGCATAGATTTCCATCAAATTAATTTCATGTGATTATTTAACTATAACAAAGATTTATAATTAATAATTAATGTAAAAAACTCGCCAAAAAAAAGAAAAACAACTAAACCTCGAAGAGAAGAAATCCAGGAGAGAATCAAAAAGGACTGTGCTTGTTGGAACTTGAACGCGCAAGCGCTTTGTGATTTTCCCGCTCCCCCCCCCCCCCGTAATAAAATTTTATAGCAAAAAAATAACGATACAATAATTTCTTTAATGAAGTTTAAATAGTAAGAGCATTTTTTTATTTATTTCTTTAATAGGTGTAAGACGTAAAAGACGATATTTTTTTGTATTTTATGGATCAAAATCGAGAAGGCAACTTGAACGCGCAAGCGCTTTGTGATTTTCCCGCTTCCCCCCCCCCCTGTAATAAAATTTTATAGCAAAAAAATAACGAGACAATTTTCTTTAATGAAGTTTAAATAGTAAGAGCATTTTTATTTATTTATTTCTTTAATAGGTGTACGTAAAAGATGATATTTTTTGTATTTAATGGATCAAAATCGAGAAGGCACTGGTTTCTTTCAAAAGGGCGCTTTTATCCCCCCCCCCCCCCCAATCCTGTTTGATTCGGTCCTGAATTCAGAATCTTGGCCATCCGTTTTTCAAAAGGTAAGTTGACTTCAAATTTTTCCTATTTTCTTATACCTTTCTTTTCTACCATCACATTTCTAGTCTTTAGTACTAGTGGATTTTTTCTAAAAGAAACATTACCTATCAAAACTTTATTTTGAACAAGATGAAATATGAAGATGAAAAGTTTATCAACTTTTTTTTTTTCCTTTTGTATTTTGAGAAATTCAAAATGTCCTGGTTGGGAAGAAAGCCCAAAAGCTTCTCCCTCAATGTAGAGTTCTGCATCTTTCCGTCAAAAAACTATATAACTAAATTTAATTTAAATTTGAAGGGGGGGGGGGTTATCCCTTCAAATTTAAATTTAATTTAAATTTACCAGTGGTTGTTATCCACCAAAAATTTCCATTAGATGTATCATAACTATATAACTATTTTCGTTGAACAAGTTCTTTTGGACATAAGCTCATTTTAAACTTGAAAATTGGCTCATTTTGTACGTAGATCAGGAAGTTCTAGGCAGGTAGGTATATTATGGCAGATCGCCCTCTCAAAAAATTGCAAAAGTATACCTACATAATTTATTCAAAAATCGTATAAAAAGTATGTGCTTTGTTCCAACCGCAGTTTGAAACTGGTTTGAAACTCCTGGAGTACGCGCAGAAGGATCTGCACGTCAAAGTTGACATTTGACGTCCATCAAACTATTTGAACGACGTCTAATTTGACGTCCAAATCCTTCTGCGCATGGACCAGAAGTTTCAAACTGCGGTTGGAACAAAGGTATGATTATTTGATCAAATTATTTTCACCATGATTTTTTTTTTTTTCAAAAATATCACTAAAAAAGCGATTTTCGCGATACGCCCTACTGTTACCAACAACATTCTCTTTCTGGTGGCGCTCCCTACTGAGGTAATTTAAAAACTCAACATTTTTCGGGTGTTCTACTCGGCCTAACATTTTTAAAACCCGTTCATTAAACGTCAACGTCCTTTCCCAAGGCTCCTGAAGGTCAATAACGTCTTAAGATCCGTTAGGTTCGACGTATTTTCAACAGGAGGTCCTAATGAAAAAAGCATTACAAACCATCAATTAAAAAAAACTAAAATGTTATAGGGAAAAAAATAACAAAAAACAAAATTCCATCCATGCTGCTGTTTACTTCATATTTTGCACAGTTCATATGTTATTCCAAATATTCCCATCTTTCCATGCTCAGCATAAGAAAAAAAAAGCCTTAAAAACTTAACGATTACATAAATGGACAAAAAAA
Source organism: Orius insidiosus (assembly GCA_014119065.1). Taxonomy (NCBI): domain Eukaryota; kingdom Metazoa; phylum Arthropoda; class Insecta; order Hemiptera; family Anthocoridae; genus Orius; species Orius insidiosus. Next base: position 99,564 of record JACGAQ010000098.1, read on the forward strand.
AATTAATACCAAACCCAAAGGGTTTTAAAAACTTAATTTAACCTTAATTTAAATGAGGATCATCACAGGGACCAATCGAACATTTTTAACTAAAAAAAAAGTATTTTGTCTTCAAAAATTGCACTAAAGCCCTAATGTCTTTCATACTGGAATGTCACTGAATTGGGCCCTTTTTATTTTATAAAATCGACTAAAAGCAAATTAATTGCACTAAAAGAAAAAATATTTACAAAAGATAATATTATATACACAACATGTAAACAATTGTGAAAATGGTAGAGTAACAAAATAGAATTTTATTATTTTAAAAAAATTTCAACTATTTTTCTTAGTTTTTTAAATGGATTTAATCCATTTATAAAAATTTTATTTTTTTTTAGATTGGGCCGTATTCATATTCATAAATATTAATACACTCATGCAGCCAAAACTTACGAATATAATACATTTAATATCATATCCACATTGCTATTTTACAAGAAATTCAAACTTACTATTAGTTTTTTATTTCTAGAATTTCAAAAAAAAAAAATTCCTCAACAAAATTAACCGCAAATTAAAGAATTTCTGATAGAAATAACTTCATATTTAAAGTTTTAACGTATTCATAGTAATATTTATGAAAATGAATACGCCAAATTGTATTTTCTACTATCCAATATCCATTAAAAACGCCTATAATGTTACTCCATGATGTGTGAATAACATAATGGGATATAATAAAAAAATAAAATTTATAATAATGATTGAATTAAAAATAACAATTTTTTTTTAAATTAATAAAATTTTAACGATAAAACAAATAAATAATAAAAATCACATTTAAAAAAATCCTTTTTTTTATACTTAAATTTAATAAAAGAAAATAAAACCCGCACACTAGAAAGAAAAAATAATAAATGCTGATAGACAATTGGTCAAGTGTCTAAGTAAAAAGAAAATATCAGTCTGTGATTTTTTTGTTTTTTGTTTTTAAACTAATAGTGCCATAGGAACTGAGCACGAGAAAGAACAGCAGCAGTTACTTGAAAAGGAGCAGTTACTGGCTTTCTTCACTGCTAGTTAGTTCAATTTCGACGATGTCGCTCGGAGATTCAGGTCTCGTTTTGTTTTTGGTGTTGAACGAGACGAAGTCTTGAGGGGGCGAGTAAGGACGTTTTGGCGGCGGCCAGTTATCGTCGACCGGCGGGACCAGGAAAGAGCGTGAGCGCTTGCGATAGCGCGGATGCGTATAATCGTGGTCATGCTGCGACGGAGAAATTCTGAACTGAAGAAGTTCCGCTAGTTCGGTGAAGATTCCCGTCTCTTCTTCTTCTTCATCGCTCATTCCGTCTAACGGCGGTTCCAGAAAACCGTTCTCCACCGGTTTATGGACTTCCAATAGCGTCCTCGTACGCCCAGCTACAATCAAACAGAAAATTAATCATTCTAATCAAACAGAATTAGTTTTTTTACCAAGTGAATTTTTGGCTTCGGGAATGGTGATTTCATTTTGTTGGCTTTTGGCGGCACTTCTCATATTCGGAGCCATGATAAGCGCTAGTGAAAGTACCAATACCATAAGGCAGGTGGCGGGTTGCGCCTGCTGCGGCGCGCTACGAGCGATAACTGCCTGAAGTCGCTTCAACTGAGCGCTCAGCGACTGATTTTCATTCGTCAACGCTTTCACCCTTTTCATCAAATTCGCATTTTCAGCCGAACATTGTTTGACCCTGAAAAAATCAAGATCAAGGAAAATTAAAAATAAATTTGTGCCAATAAACTCACAACCTTGACTCCCTTTCTTAACGTAAAAAATTTCATTGTGAAAGTTAATTATCATAATATAAAAAATATAAAGAAAATTAATGAAAAGTTAGCTCTTCTTTTTAGATAATTAGGTCAGGTTTCTGCTTTAGTATCACTTTAAAATTTAAAAAACAGAGTAAGCAATTTCTTAAATTTTTTTTAAAGGCTGACTTTTGATCCAGAAATTTATCAAAAAAAATACGCACGAGTACTGGGAGATAACAAGCAAAAAAATGACTGAAAAATTTTTTTTCTAGCATTTTATGCAACTAGTCAAAAAAATTTATCGTAAATACTGATGAAAAAAAAACCAGAGATAAGGCAATATTTTGAGCAGATTTTTCAAGAAGATTCAATCCCATCTCCCCAAAGCAAATCCTATTTTCCATATTTTTTCGAGGTTTATTGGCATAAAAACTTGAATTTTATAAGATTTAGCCTTTTTTTCCTCCTTTTTGCAGCCTGGATACCCCTGTTTCGCTTGTTTTCTTCACTCTTTTGGCTGAGAGAACCCCTTTTTACCAAATTAAAGGATTTGAAGGAATTCCCACGGTTTATTGGCCCAAAAACTTTTGGATACAATTCTAGGAGGTTTTTTTGCTCTGAGAGTTATATTAAATTGACAAAATGTACCTGTCTTCCAATCCGTCGACGTATTCCTTCTTCCTTTTTCGAGAATCTTGGGCGGAGATTTTATTTCTGATTTTCCTCCTGATGCGTTTCAAATCCCTTTCTTCTTGTTTGGTGAGTGGGTAGTGGGTCGGGAGAGAAATTCCTTCTTTGATCATAAGACGTTTCTCTTCATCGGTGAGCTTGAGACGAGGGTAAATGTTGTTGACAGCTCGTTCGCTTTCTTCGCCTTCTTCATCACTCGAACTCCTCGCCTCTTCGTAAATCGGTTCCACTTTAATCTGCGGCTTCACTACGTTTTTACCAGTTTTTATAATCTTGATAGTTTTTAGGCCGTTTCTTCCTTTAACAGGGATTAGAATTGAACGAGGGTTATTCTGAATAGAGGAGAGATTGTAGACTTTTGAATTTCTTGACACAGACGGCTTAACACGAACTACAGGCTTTTTCTGTTCCACAACAACTAAAACAAATATCCAAAAATAAGCATCTTGCCCTATTTCTTAAAAATAGCCTTAGATGGACCCCCACAAAAAAATTACCTTCTTCATCTTCTTCCTCGATAATTTCATCTTTGATGGGCTGAACACCGTCGACCGCATCGAATAAAGCGATCGGGTCGATTTTAATGTCGTTGGAAAGGCTGCTTTCGTGGTCGTCGGTCCCTTCGAACGACAAAGGCGACGGCGACATTTGCTGGTCGCTCGACAACCCGCTGTCCGAGCAAATACTTCCTGAAGCATTGTTCAACTCGTGCGGCTCCGTCAAAAAATCACAATCGGGAAGCAAATCCAAATTCTGCGTCAATAAATTGTCCAGAAAGTCATTTGTCGTATCCCAATAATCCTAAAACAAAAATCAATTTTTATCCAAAAATATTATTTAAACAATTAAAAAAACACTTCAGAAGTGTACAATTGACCAAAATAACTTCACCTTGATACATAAAATTAAAAATTTGTTTGCATTTTTTTTAATACATACAATCAAACAAAAAATCAAAACAAACATTTACTTTAGAAAAAAAATAAAAGTAAAGGTTTTAACCCTTTGACATGTTAATCCCAAAGCTGCGTTTTAAATTATTGCGTAAAAATTAGTTAAACAATAATTTAAAAAAAAAATTTTTTAGAGTTATTGCATAATGAGTAATGTTGACATAATAATTTAATGAAGGATTAAAACCACAAAGGAGGAAAAAAAATATTATTAATTTTTAGAACCAAATTCTAATACATTTTATTGTCAAACCGAACCATAAAAAGCAATCTTTTCCAGATTTTATAGTTTTCCAACCCATAAATACCCTCAAAAACCGAATTTCCTGACACTTTAAATTTCAAGGAGTTTTCTTCCTCCAAGCACACACGTGACCGGCGTTTTCCTTCATTTTTCGACCAAAAAATACCGTTAAATGGTATCTAAAAATTTTCAAAATAAATTTTCATGTCTAAAAATACCATTTAAAACGAACTTTAAGTTGCTTTCTTCGACGCTTTCGACGCTTTTGCCATAGAAACCAGATTTTGAGGGGTTTTCATATCCAGATACCCACGTGACCGAATTTCTCGGGTGTTTTCGTCATTTTTAGACCCAAAAAAACCCTTTTCTTGAGGTTTTCTCAGTTTTTTTTATTCTTTTATAGTAATTCATTCAAGAAAACGACGGATTTTAGATTATTTCCCTCTTTTTATTGGCCACATAAACCCTTCTAACCAGATTTCAGGTACATTTTCCTGGATTTTTAGAAACCCTAGATTTTAAGGAATTTTCCTTCCCTTAACACCCATTATCGAGCGTTTTCCTCAATTTTTCGACCAACAGACTCTTCTGTATTATTCATCCTTCTCAAAAAGATGTATTACTCTCCATGGACGGTTTTTGGGAAGAGAGGGTTACAGAAAAATTTATGTCTGATCTTTAACGATCATAAGCTCGTCTATGGTGCCGGCCGGCCGTCGTTTTTTGTGACACCTCACGGCAACAATTTTCATCCGATTTTAAAAACTAAATAAAGAAGTAATATATCAACATCTCAAAAAAAATTAATGTAGGTACCTAGATAAAATAAAAAATAATATAAATAATAGCCACTTCTGATGTCAGAAGCATATACCACTTCTGATGCCAAAAATCCCACTTCTGATGTCAGAAACATGACTGTCCTACTTCAGAAGTCAGATTCGAAAGTAGGCAGGGGACTATAAAGATACCCTAAAAATTTAAAACCACGTGGGTGTCTTTGAAGCCGGCCGGCCGTCCAAAACTCAACCCGATTTGTCAGATTTCCCACCTCCGAAATAACCAACTTTCAGTTTTCACTCTTTCAGAAAATTGACATTTACTCCTAGAAAATTCCTAGAAATAATAGTGAAAACTTAATAAAATACTATTTATTATCAAATGTTCAAGAGGCCCTTGAGGTGCCGGAATCCGTTCCTATGAAAGTAAAATGTCAAGTACCGTTAGAATAAAAATATTAGATAAAAAATTAGGGTTAATTTTAAGTTTGGTAAAAATGTTTTTTTATGGTTAATTAACATAGATAATGATATAAAAAAATGTTTAATTTATAAGTTGGTTGGGAATATATTATGCGCGATTGGAGAGCCATGTGCTCTACAATATGGTAAGTCGGTTGACGGTGAAAAAAAGGTTTCTTTAAACGTCAAATGTCAATAAAATCGGTTATTGTAAAAATCGGTTGTTTAAATTAGATAATACGTACGTTTTGTTTATCTTCTAGTTTAATGCCGTCGTTTTCGTTGTCGTCTTTGTCGAACAGAATGTCCATAAGACTAAAATTCGAAATCGCGGACATTTTTTATTTTGCGGCCTCGACCGCTGGAACGATAAAAAAAGGTTGGAGAACAAAAAAAGACACTTTTTGAGGTAAAAATTTGAGGACAACGAAAATAAAGTCGGGGACACGCACAGCCCGGGACGCTCGGCAAAATAAAACTAAAGGGACAGTTCGAGTCTGACGGGTTCAACGAACAGCCGCATTCCCACTGCTCACAAGCCGGGGGACTCAAAAAAAAACTTCAACTTCTCACAATCAAATAAAATTTCCGATTCTACAATTATTAAATTCGAAAAAACTTTGAATTGATAAAAATTGAGCGGTAAATTGAATTTGAGCGATATATTTTCTCTCGAGTTCCACGTCGGCGAGTTCCAACGTGGAAGGCAGAAAAGTGGGAGTGGTACCGTTGGTTATCCGTCTGGCTTTCGGCCGTTTCGGTGAATGGGCGAAAGGGGATTTCCGAGTTGAGCGAGTACACTTGCACGTTTCTCATTGGAGGAAATTTTACTCCCACCATTTCCCTACAGACGTTCCCTCCTTATCTTTGACATTTCAAAATTAAAACGCATTATCAACTGGTTTTGTTGTTCGCCTTTTTTTCTGTTTGAAGTGGGATTTAAAGGGCAGATTGTAATGGCAATGACAGATTTTGTTGCATCCTAAAAGCGTAAAAAGATAACTGTAGTTTTGTTAATTAAATAAATAAGCACGGTTAGAAAAAAAAAAAAAAATTAGGAGTTTTTGTTGCTTTGGTGAAGAGTTTCTGAAATTAATTAGGACGGCCTGCAGGTACAACAGACAGACTTTGTTGACATTTTGACCTCTCTCCCTCCCTACTTAAAAAAAAAAGAGGAAACATAAATTCCAAGAAATAATACTACAGCTTCCTTTAAGGAGGTATGATGGTTTTTAAGTGAGTTGTTTTGCAAATTTTTCGTTGTTAACAACGGTTTTCGGTTTTTCCCTTCTATCTCGGAAACCGTCGCTCAAAACAAAAAAATGTCCTAAGTAAAAGTTGTAGGTACTGAAATTTACTACATAAAATATCTTATTAGTTTTTACCGTCAGAGCAATACTTTAGGAGATATGGAAGTATTTAAGTTGGTTGCTTTGCAAATTTTTCGTTGTTAACAACGGTTTTCGGTTTTTCCCTTCTATCTCGGAAACCGTCGCTCAAAACGAAAAAACGTCGTAAGTAAAAGTCGTAGCTACAAAAATTTCCTACAAAAAAGCCCTCATTGGTTTTTTTTTTGTCAGAGCAATACTTAAGGTGATATGAGGGTTCTTAAGTGAGTTGCTTTGCAAATTTTTCGTTGTGAGCAACGGTTTTCGGTTTTTCCCTTCTATCTCGGAAACCGTCGCTCAAAACGAAAAAATGTCCTAAGTAAAAGTTGTAGGTACAAAGATTTCCTACAAAAATTTATTTGTTTATTATTTGCGTAAGAGCAATATTTAAGGAGTTATGAGGTTAAAAGTAATAATCCTACAGAGCCTGTCTGAAAACTTAAAACCTTTATATCTCCTAAAATATTGCTCTGAAGGAAAAAACCAATAAGCTATTTTATGTAGTAAATTTCCGTAGCTACAACCTTTACTTAAGACATTTTTTCGTTTTGAGCGACGGTTTCCAAGATAGAAGGGAAAAACCGAAAACCGTTGCTCACAACGAAATATGTCCAAAGCAACCAACCTAAAACCCTCATATCCCCTTAAAAACGTAAAAAGATATCTATAGTTCCATTACTAATTAAATAAATAAGCATGGCTAAAAAAAGAAAAAAACATGAGGATTTTTGGTGCAGAGTTTCTGAAAAAACTGGCGACCGCCGGACAGTATACAACAATTTCTTATTGAGGAAGTTAATGAGCGACGGCCAGCAGGTACAACAGACAGAGTTTGGTGCCATTTTTACCCCTCTCCCTCACTCCTTAAAAAGGTGAAAAGATAAATTCCAAGAAACAATACGACAGTTTCCTTTTGAGGAAGTTAAAACGTAGAAAGATAACTGTAGTTCTGCTAATTAAATAAATAAGCACAATTTCCTTTTGAGGAAGTTAATTAGCGACGGCCAGCAGGTACAACAGACGGATTATTTCCTTTTGAGGAAGTATAAGCTTCTAATTTAACACAAAAATCAAAATCTAGGTCAAAATGCATTTTTCCAGTTTATAAATAATTATCGTGTGAAAATACTTTTCCGTCTAGGTAAAACGAAGATTTAGGTGAGAAGATTTTAAGATTTTAATCCTCGACGTTTACTTTCTCAAAGTTATAAGATTTTTCTTTCATTTCAATTTTATACAAGGAGTATTTTTTATAAAATTGGATAGTACGGCCTATGGTCCGGCAGATCTCCGCCATTTTTAATAGCTTTGTTCCAACCGCAGTTTGAAACTGATTTGAAACTCCTGGAGCATGCGCAGAAGGATTTGCACGTCTAATTTGACGTCGTTATCTTAAGTCATCTGACGTGCAAACCCATCTGCGCGTGCTCTAGAAGTTTCAAACCAGTTTCACACTGCGGTTGGAACTAATAACATTTTTTGCTTCTCTTTGTCAGGAAGGCCCTGCTCACCATGCTTCCCTTGGGGGCCTACTGGGTCCCACTTACCCCAACGATTTCCGAGATAAAAAGCGATAAAAGAAACTTATTTCCGCCGTAAGAACCCCCATAAAAAGAACAAAAAATAAATTCTCGTGGCTTCTTATTTTTATTATTTTTTCCATAGTGATTAATTAACAAACAAATAATGACAAATTAACGACTTTTTTCTTTTAATTTTAGATTGTTTTTCGGGTTTTAAACAATTTAGATTGCCATGTTTTAAAAATTTAAAGACCCGAGGAAAATCCTCGAAGTTATGTGAAGGGATAGAGAAAAAGGAGCCTTTCTTTTCGTTCTCTTTTAGTACACGATCTCCTTTCTCCTCTGGGGAAAACCATTAACAATCCCATTAATAAAGCACCTGGAAAGATTAACGAAAAAAAAAAAAAAAAAAAAAAAAAAAAAAAAAAAAAAAAAAAAAAAAAAAAAAAAAAAAAAAAAAAAAAAAAAAAAAAAAAAAAAAAAAAAAAAAAAAAAAAAAAAAAGAGGTAAATGACTTTTCATTTTCATTTATTGAAGGACAGGAAAGCCTGGTTTGTAATAAAAAAAAATATTTACAAAAATTGAAGGTCGTGATATTATATTTAAAAAAAGGAACCTAAAAAAATAATTGTGACCTATAAATGTAAACTTAAAAAATATAACTTTCGTCTTCAATAAGGCGAATTCATGTTCGTAGTGTCTTCATATAAAATATGAATGCACCTATTCGTATTAATAATTTCTACCTTAATATGAATACGCCTCAGAAAAAAGATGGCTGGATCTTAAAAAATGAAAACCTTTCTCTCAATCTTGGCATTTTTATTTCGCACTTTTAGCGACCTTCCCTTTTCTCACTCTCATTCCGAGAAGGTTGATTCGAACCAGAACCGCTTTAGGACTGGTTTTATTTTTAAGATTTTTTTTTGTTTTACTTTCTCTTTCACTACCGGAAAAGTACTGCGCCATTTAATTCTTCTACGCTTTTTAAAATTTAACGACCAATTAAATTTTAATAAATCTAAGTATCGTGGAGAAAAGCGTGCGTTTTATAAATGGATGGATTTGACCTGATTTTTATCGCCAGAAACACCTTGAAAACCCACAAATTTGGTGAAAATCCGATGAAAAATGAGTCCCGGAAAAATGGCGAAGCCGAAAATCAGTACGGGCAAATTCTTTTTAATAAAAAAAAAATCTTTTCTCTGCAAAAAGTCTTTTTAAAAAAGCCCAAAAAACCACCATCCTAATATAATTTAATTTCTTCGTCATTAAATTAAAAAAAATTATCTAAGTATTAAGATCGTGGATGAGCAGCGTGCTTGACTTTCTTAAATCGTGAGAGGTAGGAAAGAAAAGGTCTTTTCAATACGATATTTCTGCATAAGTTGACTTTCGTTCCGATTTCACTTTTTAATCTTTCAAATAATTTATCATGAAACCCATGAGGGCTTTGCGGCTGCATTTTTTTAAATAAGAAAAAAAGAAGGGAGAAAAAAAACCCGTTTTTGACGAGAACTTTTTATTTTTTCATTAATAAGACCTTAATTTTTGCGAATTGCTTATTTTATTAGATGTACAAAATGAAACTCGGCTAAAATCTACAAAATTCAAATTTACCCTGTGGCTGAGTTTCATAATTAAAAATTGTAGGAAATTTAATTCTCTATAAATTTGTACTTACATAATTATTTTTTTCTAGGATGCACCATTTTCGGAAAATAATTTTTTTTAAAAATAAATTTATCTTGAAAACAGTGCGTCCTAGAGAAAAAATGATTAGAATAAAAATTAAAGAGAATTGAATTTCCAACAGATTTTATTTAGTGCATTTTTTCAATATCTGTAACGGTTTACGATTTACAAGCTTTTAAAAATTAACTTTCTTATTGGTTATACTTCAATAACCTTCTTACACGGAGAAGGTCGACTATTGATGGACTTTAACGCCTAAAATGTTCAAAATTTTGAAAAAATGAACTACTAGGTGTACAAAATGAAACTCGGCTAAAATCTACAAAATTCAAATTTACCCTGTGGCTGAGTTTCATTTTGTACACCTAATATAATTGTTCCAACCGCAGTTTTGAAAGTCGTGGAGTATGCGGAGGATTTGGACGTCAAATTTTGACGTTCAAATCCTGCTACGCAAGCTCCAGGAGTTGGAAATGAGTTTCAAACTGGGGTTGGAACAAAGCTAATAAGTATAGAATTGATAATTGATTTTAAAATTTCCATTAAAAATAATGGAAACTGGTGCTACATGGATAGATGTGGCGAAAATCTTTAAAATTGAATCGAAAATTCCGACGAATTCTGTAGGTAGAGTTTACCTAGATAATTAGGAAGGAATCCGTTGACTCTTTCTTAAAAAAAAAAAAGTTATGTGTAGGGTCAAAAGCCCGAAGCCACTCCCCTAACCGAGAAGGCTCTACGAACCTTTTTTTTTTTTTTTCTACAATATTTTTATACCTAATGAAAAACTAAAGCTTAGGGGAGATAAGGGACGCCTTTTATCACTTTGTACAAAAATAAAAAGAGAGGAAAAAACGACAAAAAAAAAATTAATATCAAGGGCGTTGCATCAAAAAAACCTATTAAAATAATTTCCATGAGTGATAAGTTCCTAGAAAAATCTGGGACGGCCAGTTTGGGGGAAATGCAGTTGAAATCTATGGTTGGAATGTTCGAAAAACTGTTCATGGAGGTTATCACAATTATAGAGAGAGTTAAAAATAATGGCTGCCATTAATAAATCGGAAAAGATGCAATTTTGTCGGTATGAGATGTTGTGTTCGATACAGACAGCTGGTCGTTTTGTCCCTCAAAGTCTATTTGAGGCGCTCCGGATACGAAGGGCGAACTCGACATCGGGCAAATTTTTTAACTTCCTTATAGAAGTTATTGTGATACCCTCGATGCCAGTTTTTTTTTTCATTTTCAGATTCTAGACCTCTTGGTGAAAACACCAATATAATTTTTATGTTGAGTTCGCCATTTTTTCCCCTTCAAATACGTAAAAACGGAAACTTTAAAATTGTCGAGTTCGCCCTTCGTATCCGGAGCGCCTCATTTCTTAAAACCGAATTCTCACATGTAAGACTATAAGCTTATCCCGTAAAAAACCAGGGGAAAAAATTATGTGGGTTTTTACAGTTAACAGGAAACGTGATTAATCCACTCCTTTCATAAAAGAGAAATTCCCTAAATGCACGTGCTAATCTGTTGCGTTGGCTAAGCTGACTACAAGTAACAGCTTTTGAGGTTACAGAGTGTTGTGATTTTTTTTAAATTTTATCTTTTCTTCGTTTATTCGAGATGGTTACTTCTGGAGAAGTTCAGGCGGTCGTGATGGCCGGAGGGAAGGGCTCCAGGATGACAGAGTTGACTGCAAAAAGGCCCAAATGTCTTCTTCCAGTCGGAAACCTTCCGATGATCTACTATCCCCTCGATCTCCTCGAAAAGTCAAGATTTCAAGGTATGCAGAATGTCTATTTATTCTAAATAAACTTTTTTTAGATGCTATTGTCGTCGTTCAGGAAGCAGCTAAAAACGAAATTCAATCGGCCATCGACAGGAGCGGACTCAAAATCAAATGCGACGTTGTTGCGATACCCTCGGGCGAAGATTGGGGAACCGCTGACTCTCTCAGATATTTGGAAGAGAACAACAAAATAAAAGTAATAAATTTTTAAAATAGGAGACCTGAGAGCCTCCAAATTGCAGTCTTTTTGCCCCTTTTGATTTTTTATTAACTTTACTTTTTTTTCTAGATGGACGTTTTGGTCATAAGTTGCGATTTAATTACCAACATAAGTCTTTCTCCAGTTCTTGAAATGTACAGAAAACACAATTCTGCCATAACAGCCGTTTACATAAAAACACAAAATGTCGACAATTCTCTCCCTACTCCTGGCCCTAAAACTAAAAGCAAACTAGGTAAGAATAAAAATTTTTGACCTTTCTATCAGTGTTGGGCGTAATCGTAATCGCAATTACGATTACAATTGTAATCACAAGTTTCTTAATTACGATTACGATAATAATCGTATTCGTATTTTTTTAACGATTACGATTGTAATCGCTTTTTTTTAACGATTAAAATCGTAATTGTATTTTTTTTCTGCGATTACCATTATAATCGTATTTTTTTTGCAATTAAAATCGTAATCGTATTTTTTTCTGCGATTACAATCGTGATTGTATTTTTTTCTGTGATTACCTTTATAATCGTATTTTTTTCTGTGATTACGGTCGTAATCGCATTTTTTTTCAGCAATTACGGGCGTAATCGTATTTTCGTTAGCTTTTACGGCTCGTATACATAATTTATATTGACACAACTAAATTTAATACCGTCATTGAAAGCAATTTGGTCAGGTAATCTCAGTAAAAATGTCATATACGAGCCGTAAACACTAACAAAAATACGATTACGACCGTAATCGCTGAAAAAATACGATTATAATGGTAATCGCAGAAAAAAAATACAATTACGATTGTAATCGCAGAAAAAAATACGATTACGATTGTAATCGTTAAAAAATGCGATTACAATCGTAATCCTAGAAAAAAAATACGAATACGATTGTAATCGTAATCGTAATTAAGAAACTTGCGATTACGATTACACCCAACCCTGCTTTCAATATATGGGAAAACGCTAAAATTTGGTGTTAAAACTCAGATTTGAGCCGCAGCGTTGTCCCTTCCCTAAATTGAAAGGCTCCTTTTTTGGCCTGGCGTATTTTTTATTTTTATTTTTAATTCTAGAAAGAGATTTTGTTGGAATTCATCCTGAAACGTCCAGATTAGTCCTCCTCGCTTCAGCTTCCGACTACGAAGAAGAACTTCCAATTAATGCAAGCCTAATTAAGAAATATGGAAAGTTTACGATATATTCTAAACTTTTAGATGCCCACGTTTATATAATAAGCAAATGGCTTTGCCAATATCTTGTTCAGAATCGGTTAGTTTAAATCAAAAAACGAAAATCTCAAATTGTTTTTTAGAACTTTGAGTACTTTGAAAGGCGAGCTTTTACCGTATGTCGTCAAAAAACATCTTTCAAGCGTTAATAAAAATGTTAAAGTCGAAGATAAGGCTTCGATTGTTGGAATGGATATTAAAACTGGTATTTATAATTTATTTTTTAAAAAAAGCTCTTTAGCTATGTTTTTTCAGAATTGTCGCAGTTTGCTCAAGAAAGCGATTTGACGAGAAAGATTAGGCAGATGTCATGTTTCACCGATACAAGATGTGAGCCAATCTACAACGGTGACTTGATCCAATGCTATGCTTCAGTCTATGACGGAAATTTCGCGATTAGGGCCAACAGTATACAGCAATATTGCTTAGCGAACAGAAACGTTTTGGAAAAATGGCCTGAAATAATGATGGGGAAAGAATTAGTTCAGACTTCATCATCCGCTGTTGTGAATTCAACGCAGATCGGTTCAGACTGCATAATTGCTGATAAAGCTACTATCGCTGAAAAAACATCTTTGAAATCATCTATGGTTGGAATTGGAGCTGTCGTCAATTCAAAAACCAGCATCAAAGATTCCGTTTTAATGGCAGGAGTGACTATTGAAGAAGGGTTGGTCAAAAATGTAGTCTATTCATTTTAATTTTGTTTTTTTAGATGCTCTATTGAAAATTGTATTATATGCGAGCAATCAATGGTTGGCGCTAATAGCAAATTGAAAGACTGCATTGTTGGAAGCCATCATAAAGTTCAACCAGGAAGTAAGCTTGTTATTATTATTTTTTGTTTACTAATCTCTTATTTTTCAGGTAAACATGCCAATGAAGTATTGACTGATGTCGATAGATTGATGGAAATATAATTTTTAAAAAAAGGATATCTGTTTTTTATTGTACAAATATTTTACATCTGTAGACATAAATTTAAATGAAATTTTCAAAAACATAATTTATTCTGTGATAATTGCTTGGGATGTTCATTGGGTGTACTCCTGCTTCAATCCATTTTCAGAATGGTCACTTCATCACTCAAATAGAACCAAAAGACTTCAATGGATCGAGAGGTAGAGTACAAGTTGCATTTTGTTTCCCTAAAAAAGAATTGTACCAATTAGCGTAGGTTGCCCACAGATTGGTCTACTATTTTTTGGAGTACCGTTGGGGAAAAGAAACTGTTGATGCTTTTCCTAATCATTTGTTGTAGCAGGAACAAAGACCGACGACTTCAAAGGATAAATGGACATCATCCTTGACGGACTTGAATGATAAGAGACTTCAAAAACGAATACAAACGGAGGAAACCCGTGAAGCTCGCCATCCTCTATACCCTCGAAATTCAAACAGCTACACCAAAGTGACCATCCGACAGGGTAAAGGCTATCGAGAGTTCCGCATCCATCATTTGTCGAAAAGAAAAACTCTGGTGATCCCCGAGGAGTTCATTTGTGAAGAACTAAACGTTTTTTTCGACCCGCCTTATCTCGCTTTGTACATCGGAGAGCAAGAATTTTACCCTTTGGATGAAGGGCGGTTGACTATTCCAGAAAATGAAATGAAATACAGGATGACAAGTCGTGGACCAGTTCTGGAGTTTACGCTAAGACCTTTTTCAAAAGATCAAATTTATTGCCAAGGGCCACATTGCTTACCTGCTCATCATGTTCCCATAGTGGATCTTGAAAAAGATGTTTCCCCAACACAAGGGATTTCCGTCAAAGAATATAAATCCCCAATGACGTTTTTAAACAGAGCACATTACAAACCCAACTCTCCAAGACTTCGCTTTAAAGATGACGGAACCAGAAGGGTTTACTTGAGTGAGACCGATTTAGAAAAAAATTCGGATATGTTTTTATCAGACAATGAGTATGATGTTTATCCTCCTTATAGGAAAGAACGAGCCATTCAAAGACCTCAAGAGTGGGAAAATGGAGCTGATTTTGAGCCTGATTTTCAAAAGTGGCCTAAGGATGAGCCTTTGAGCTATAGTCGTTCTAACCAAGATTATCACGACCACTTTGGTCCACCTGAAAGATATCAAGAATACTCAAAGGGGCGTTATCCTGAATACAAAAGGTCTTATTCAATGTCTCCTCATCGCAATGCACCAGAGAATCTTGGCGAGCGTGCATCCCCAACACGAAGAAAATCGATACATCCGTTTGTACGGGCACCGGCTTCTTCAGTGGAAACGTCACCTCAATTCCCGATGGGGCGCTCTCCGCGTACTCAATCGCCTACAGTGGGAATTTCTCATCAATATCTACCTGACCCTCCGCCTCCTGAAGAAACACCTCTTTTGTACGTTAGGGGGCGTACTCAATCGCACAGACCAAATGAGCCATTGTCCCCTGATCAGTTTTTGAGAGAACGCACTCTCCCACACTCTCCTCAAGATTATCAGTTCGAAAAGGAGCGTACTGGACCAAATGAAGCAGTTCAGTTTTCTCCAGTACATCCGCTTTCTCCTCAAGAAACTACATCTCCTCATTCCGAAATGCGACGTACTAAATCGCCAACTGTGGGAAATGAGTTTAAGGCTCCACATCAATTTTTATCAGAGCGCACCATTCCGCTTTCTCCTCAAGAAGAAACTTCTCATCCATCCGAGATAAGGCGTACTAAATTTCCTACTGTTAGAATGAATGAATCGAAGTCTCCTCATCAATTTTCGCAAGAGCGCACTCTCCCACATTCTCCTCAAGAAGCATATCTGTTCAAAAAGGGGCGTACTCAATCACCGATTCGACCGAATGAACCCATGTCTCCACAGTTTTCACGAGAACGAAACCATCCGCATTCACCTCAAGAAACGGCTTCTCCTCATTCCGAAATGCGGCGTATTAAATCTCCAACTGTTAGAATAAATGAGACAAAGTCTCCTCATCAGTTTTCGCTTTCTGCTAAAGAAATTACGTCACCAAACACACGAGCACGTACGCTGTCTCCTAATCTTAGACCAAAAGAATCAACTTCACCTAATCGATTAACACTTGAACGTACTCCATCACCTGTTGGCCAAAATGATTTAGCAAATCAATATGTGCAGAATCGTGCTTTATCTCCCACTTTTAAGCAAACAGCTTCTTATCCTTACAGCGAAACTCCACTTACTACGGAAGATTCGGCACCCCCTTCTCGTGAGTTACCCTCTAATCACTCGAGTGAAACTTTGAACTCGGCTCGTCTCGATTCACCAACTTACGGAATGGTAAAAGTTACTCACTCTTCCACTGAAGTACGTCCAAAGACCAAGAAGAACCCTACTTCTCCGGAAAGGCGAAAGTCGATGGACAAAGTCCTCCTTCGGATTCAAGAAGAGATGGATCCATTAAAAAAGCAAATGGTTGAGTTGCATCAAATGTTGAAAAAAGAAGAAAAGCCGAAGAAAAAAGTTAAAATCCGTCAAGAACCTCTTTCTGCGGCCCCCTCTCAACTACATCCGAAGACCAACGCGCGGTTCCCAAGCGCCGCCGAGTTGGTCGAAGAGTTTTCCAAACGCTGTGTCGCCGGGACGAAAGACACACGCGGGAAAATCGTCAATTCTGAAAGAAATTTGAAAGACTACAACCAAAGCCTCTCACGAGCACCTTCTTCCTCGCGTTATCACAAATCCTGTTTACAAAGTCCAGAAGCAGTAAAATTGAAAAAAGATAAAACCTGAATTTTAAATTTTGCTCCGCATTGTGTCCGCCAAACTGTTTCCGTCCTAAACTCTTAAAATAAAATTTCATCAATTTAAAAACAGATGTTTAAATTTAACACAAAATGCTTTCACAACAGTAATTTATTGTAATGCATCACTTGAGGATATCTTCGGACCATCTTAATCTCCCAGGGAATCGCTTGTCAATGGATCAAGAGGTTTAATCTTCTTTTATGAAAATTTAGAATAAAATTTGCTTGTTTTAGGAGGTCAATGAGGGTCAGCCCAGTAGAAGAAAAAGGCTGAGTGGGCACTGGGGAGGGAATACCGCAATTGAGAGCCTCTATGGAAAGACAAGCGAGCAGAGAAAAGACAACATACTTGATTACATATTCGAAGGCTATGAGCCGAAAAGCAAGAAGGACTTCTACGAACGAAATGAGCAGACCGACCTCGTCCTTACGGATAAAAGTGACGCTTCCATCACCCGCATCGAGGAAGAATTCTTTTACCGGAGGCCCGACGTGATCGACAGTTCTTCAGAAGCGTTCACGAAGCTCTCCCGCTCAAAAAGCAAATCATTGGTAACCTTCAGTGAAATCACGATAACGTACGATAACCAAGGAATCGGCGTAAACGTGTTTCATTTTTTAAAGAGAAGAAATCTCTACGTTCCAATTAAAGATCTTAAAAAAGAAACTCTTCGTATTGTAGTCTTTCCTCCTTTCATCGAATTGTATTTGGGTAAAAATCAAGTGTTTCCGTTCGATTTTTCAAATGTTCTCGGCCAAAAAGTTAAACGTTCGTTTGAAGAAAAGAGCATGGAAGTCTTCCAAAGGATGCCTAAAGTTTTTGTCATCAAAGCCGATAAGAATACTAAAGTCCTTGGGGAAGTTCCGTTAGTGGACGTGTCGAACAGAACGGAGAATATCGAAGACTTTATTTTTCGTGATAAATACGACTATTTACCAACAGGGACGTCGAAATCAAAAACGTTAGGCAAAGATTTCAGTACGAGAAAGATCGTTTTTCCAGATTCCAACAGGACAAAGTGCCTACAAAGAAACTTGGCCAACTTTCACAAACCTGAGTTATTCGTGACTGAATCGCAGCTTTCATTGGAACAGAAAAAACCCGAAAAGGCGAATGTTTGTGAGAAAATGAAAACGTTTTTCAAATCAACACCTCCAGAAACTCCTAAATTTAAATTTCGTGAAAGTTCTGATGAGGGCACATTATTTAAACCTGTCAAAAAAATTGAGGCAGAAATCGAAACGGAAGTTCAATTTCATAGGAAACATATAAATGACTCGATTACGTTGACGCATAGCAGAAATGCTGCCAAACGCCAGCAGATTTAGCCAAGGAACGAGCAAGTAAAGGAATGCCGCGTTCTACGATGGCATCCAATACCAGCTACCCACTCCCTCCTGCCCGTTCCAAACTTCCATCAGAGCAGCCTAAATTGACGAAAAAGGAAATAAAAGGCCTAAAAATTAAAGAATTTGAAAAATTCCTTTTGGGCTCTGATGAAGACGTTCTCGAAGAACAAGAAGACTCTCCTATCTTGAAAAGTAGTTTAAAGAAAAGATTAAGTTTATACGCTGTTCCAAGTGCGTCTAAGGCAGCGCCAGAGAACAAAGGAATTTTAGGAAAAATCAGAGAGCACACAAAATCGATAATAAAGACGACCAAATACAACGTCCCTATTCCCAAGAAGTCCGAAGTTTCTTTAGACGGCGATAAAATAGAGGAAAGAAAAAAAGAAAAGCCCAAAAGTATACAGTACGCGCAAGATACATACTGGGATAACCTTTACGACGCTTCGAAAAACTTACACGATGATGAAAACCAAAAACCGAAACGTTCGTTTTTAGCCGATCTCGCGAAAACCTGGCTAAAAAGACGAGTAGCATTTTGGATCACATTAAACGTAAAAAAAGGAAAAAGTCTTCGAAGGTACAGCAGAGCTCCGTGGAATCTCTCATGACGAAAAGCCCGCCGGAAGAGAAACAAGTTTCAAAAAAGGACGAGGACAAAAAGGTCAAAAGCGCTGCCCGCTCTTTTACTCAATACGAGGACGGTATCTCCCACAGTTCAAACGGTCACTTACGAAATGAATCTCCATCAAGTGAGTCTCTGAAGATTTAAAGGGTCCTTTCTGTGTGCAGTGATGACTAGCAACAGATAAATTGTGAATTTGCAAATAAAATTACATATGAAAATCAATTTAGTTAATTTTTAAATTTTTTTTTCGCTGTTGAAAAGCTCTATTATGATGAAACATTCTGTTAACCATTCAGGACAAATTCGAAAGGTAGTGAATAATCAGAAAAGTTTTAAATTTATTATGTTAAGAAAACTGTTAAAGTTTTATTTTCAGCCCAGGGAGAACGTTCGAGACATTTTCTTGTATAAAATATTCAAAAGCCGGCGTAGCAAGTTGGAAAGTGTGGCGTCTCCTCATCCTAAGAAGAACAAAGCCATCCACAGCGTCAAGTCTAAACCGAAGAAGAACCTGACGAAACGCTGCAGGATAGAAGACGACTCGAGTGACGTCTTCGAGGACGCCTTAGACGAGTTCGAAAGCGAGAACCTCTTCAGGACGGACTCGATTCGTATTCGTATACTTCAGAAAGATTCACTCGTCGCCGAAATTTACGATCCCAAGTTTGGAGTGAGGAAGCTCGAGTTCACCAGAGAGCAGCTCGATTCAAACAATTTGGAGTTCGTCTACGAGCCGGAGGCGAAACTCGCCATACTTTTGGGCGACTCGACCATCTACGCTGTGAACAAAATAAAACAAATTGATTTTGTTAAAAAAACAGATGTCGCGATTCAGACGTTTTGGCCAGAGCCGGAAGGTCATTCGGCGCTCATTGAAACAACTGGGAAACAGGTCTCTTTTGACGAATTGCCATACGATGAGGCTTCTTTTAAAGGCTTTAGCTACCCCTTAGAAAAGAAGAGACCTTCCTCGGTTCTTCCTTTCACTCGACCTCTCGCCAACAAATTAAGAGCAAAATCGTTCGCCAGCTTGATAAACAATGAAAACTATTTATGCTCACCACACACAACTTCTTTGGTCTCCTCAATCCCATCTGAGGAAGTCGTCCTTCAGCCTTTCCCTCCATTGAGAAAATTCAGCATGAAAAGGTCCTTCGACGACTTCGACCGTTTCAAAAACGGACTAATAAACAGATTCTCCGAAGTTTATGTCGCGGGGATTTTACAAAACGTGAAACCTATCAATCTATCCGAGGAACAAGAACTCAACAAAATTTCCGACGCGAACGCCTTATGTTTCATCAGTTCTAGCTCTTCAGTCGATTCGTTACGCGTTTTTTCTGATAAATCAGAATGCTCGGAAAAGCCCGAAAGCCATGATAAAGGAGACGTGTCTATTTCAGAAGAAAAACGTGAAAAAAAATTACCGATTTAAACCCAACGGAAGAGAAACCGATAAAAACCGGCGACTGCCTATCTCCCAAAGAACGGAGTCAAAGCAAAATCCCGAAAGTATCAAAAACCAGTTCAAACACGTCGAAAAATTTCTTTTTGCCTGAAGATGAAGAGGTCTATTCAAAAATGAAAGAACCTGTGGACCCAGAAAAGTTTTTTGGTAAAAAACCACCAAGTCCGATTGATCCGACTGATATAATATTTGAAAAGCCTGAAATTAAGACAGAAGAAAGATCGAGGGTTTCAGGGTTGAAAACGAAATTTGAGCCTGTAAGACCTCGCACATCGATTTCTCCCGATAAAGCTCCAGTAATCGAGCGTCCCATGACATCCGTCTCGCAGGCCTTAAGAGGCGTCGAAAGCGCCCTCAAACCTCTTCAAGATCAACTAAAAGAGATCCGAAGCAAAATGGTCAGTTTAAACAGCCCTTATGAGTTCGAAAACGAACCAAAAGAAGAAAAGTTTTTACCTTCGAAAAACCCTTTACCTTCCAAGTTCATGGATAATCGCATGGTCGGAAGAATAAAAACGTTTTTGGAAAACAAAACGGCATCACCTGTCTCGAGAGACTCCCGAAATTACGATGGGCTTTCTATCTGGACAGAACCTGAAGATATAATTGGAGATGCGTCGCCATCTTTGAATTTTCCTTTCATAACGAAAAAAATTTCAAAATAAATTTTTTGCTCTTTTATTTGCTTTTCAACAAACCTCAGAAATTTGGTTTCAAAAAATAATAAACTTTCTTTTTCAATCCGAGAAAATATAATCAACTCGAACTTTTAGAATCTACCTATTGCAATGGGTGCAGTATTGGCAGAATCAAAAAATTTTGTATACTTTTTAAAAATAAATTTTTCTCCCTTAAATATCCCTCAACGTAAACTTCTTATTGTTTAAATAAAAGAATTACGGAGATTTAAACAAAAAGAATGAGAGCCTTTTTGTACGCGTCATCTGTTTCTTCATTGAGTTATTGAGAGCAGTTTGGCAGCATATGCCTCCTTCCGAATACAAAAAAAAAAACTTTGATATTTTCTTCGTAAATTCCAAAGTAAATAAAATAAAATAAAATTTATAACAAAACGGCCATCTGCTCAATAAAATTTAAAAGATCAGTTATCACCAAAAATTTCATCATTTTTAAACTGCCGCATTTCCTGATTAATTTTACTTCTAAGGAAGTATAATCGATTTTCTTTAAGAATTTGATAGCAAAAAAGAAGAAAAAGTTGAATTTCAAAAATTAAAAAATGTCAATTTTTTGCTTTTTTAGTCTATACTCCTTGATGTTCAATACATACTCAGGCTCTGATTCTTTTTTAGTTAAACCGCCACTCGGTTGTCAAAGGGGCAGCTTTCCTTTAAACTTTGTATGGACCCAGGGACAAAGGTTCCCTTGAATTGAAGGCATTCCTATCTCTCACTTTCTCAATTGGATTCCCCCCTTTAATACTCTGGAATTTAACGTTAAATAATTAAACAAAAAGTCGTTAGAAGTTACAAGTCGTCCGAAATATTAAAAAAAAAAAGGTGTAACATTTGGGTGATCCGAAAGAAAATCGCGTCAAACATTCATCGGAACGAATTCGAGTGGGTTCGGGCGTCGAGGGGGCGGCTCCAGATTAGTTTGACAGCTGGCAGCCACCCCACACGCTTTTTAAACGCGACAAATCGGCTCGGCTCTGCGTATCAGTCACAGCGCGGGCATGTCACTTATCCCGTGACCGATACCTTAACTAATTTCACCCTCGCCGACAAAATTACCGACGCAAATGAAAAGGTGAAACGACCGTAAAATCCAAAAAGCCTGAATCGACAATTAAATTATAAAACCTCTTTTCTCTTCAGTGTTTATTTTATTTACAGTTCGTGTTTAAATCCTGCGAAACCTCTCACGCAGATTGATAGGCCATTGAGACGATCATTCCACAAGTTTAAGTGCCCTTCAACTAAGTCCATTCAGCTGTTCGAATCCTTGCGAATCTTTCAGCTAAGAAAAAAAGAGGCTTTATAAAATAAGGTTTATTATAAAGAGAATCATTGTAACCAGACTCGCATATAATTAGAAGAACATGACATATCTAGGCCTGAATATGCAAATCCGTCCACAAAGGGATGACAAAAACATTAATTAATTCTCACAACATGGCTTTTCTACAGACAGTCCATTTGTCTAATCCTTTGCTCTCTTCAAACCACTCAAAAACCCGCGGATTTTCCCTTTTTTTTCACAATTTTCATCGATAAGTGGACAGGGTGACAAATGAGGTAGTTTCGAGAGGTTCTCCAAAGTTTACTTGTTTCATACTTTAAAGCTTCGAGTTATTCTAAAGAAGTTGGAGGAATAGTAAGGAATAAATTTACTATAATTACAAGACTTGAGGGAACTTTCCGACCGTTTGAAACTCGGGTGAAAACGGAGGTAATCTTGAATATAAATATGCATACGGTTTATAATACCTAACGTTTGTCAAGTCTACAGATGCTAACAGTTATGAAAACTTTTAAATACATTTTATCATTTCCGTTGATAATTTACGACGGAAAAAGGAAGTTATATTCGGACCATTTCTCCCTCATTGCCGAGGATGCTTACCTGGCATTCGGCCTTCGCGCAGGAGGAAAGACGGACGTTTCTTAGCATCATGCGACGCGGGAGCCACTTGGGCATATCCCCAGAAAAAAATTGAATGATTTTAAATTTTCTTTGTTGTCAGAGGTTTATTTGAGGAAGTTAAATGTAAATCGAAATCGAGTTGAGTTGTAAATTGAATAAAAGCTTTTAGTTTTTGACCGGTCAAACTTGGAAGTCTGCCCCACTTTTTTTTTTCTCTCTCTCTCCCTCTCCTTTCAAGCGGGTTTTTTCCTCTTGGCCGGCGGTTTTTCAATTTTCCCTTCGGTGAAGGCTGTGAATTGGATGCCATGCACGTCCGTTTTCACCTTTCCCTTTGCCTCCTAACATTGTTCCCGGGCGACTGTTCATATACCTTCACCTCTTTATACCCTTTCGCTCACTTCACGAGAAAAAAGTTTCCAGGCTCCTTTACTTTTAACGTTTCTTTCCATTATTTGATTTTTTCTAAAAAGAAAGTTTTTTCTGACTATTTGAAAGGTTGAATATACGAAAATGGGAAATCCATTAGGAAATTTTTTTTTCGGCATATCGCGTGAGTGATTTGGGTTCATGGTACGATTTCACTAAAGACCCTCACCGTTTTTCTCTTTTCAACGATCTAACTAAAAAGGAAACAGAAATATTCAAACCGCATTCATTTGATTAAAAGTTAACCCTCTTTTGTTGACTCAATCTCCGTCCCTGGATATTCGCAAAAAGGTGACGATTAAACAAACTTCGTTTTTTACCCTACTTTTTTTTTACCGGGAGAAAAATTGGCTTGGCTCAAATAGGAAATCGACGGAGGAAAGAGGAAATGTGAAAGCCAATATCAAGTATATTTATGAGAGCAATTGGAGACGACAGTAAACTTTTATTGGGATCAGACAACGTCCAGGTCTCGCTTATTGAACTTCCTTGTTTCAAATCAAAACAAAGTAACTTATCGACCCCATTTTCCTTAGGTAATTATAAATTTGTACAATATTAGAGGAAATTAATCTCGTTTTTCAAAAAGTTTTTACCTCATTACCTGTTATCTTTGGTTTTTGTAACCGAAACACCCATTTATCCCTGATTTTTAAGGGTTTTTCTAGCCAAGGGGTTTAAATTATTTTGGAGAGCCATTAGCTTTGTTCCAAACACAGTTTGAAACTGATTTGAAACTCCTGGAGCATGAGCAGGGGGATTTTTTACGTCAAAATTGACGTCAGATGACTTCAGAGTTGACGGACCTTCTGCGCATGCACCAGGAGTTTCAAACTGCGGTTGGAACAAACTCAATTCTCCCTAGAATCCGTCTAACCGTTGCACAGTGGGGCAAAACCGAGAAACTGCGCTTAAAACTCTTTCAACCGTCAGGATTAAATGCTAGAAGCTTGAACAGAATGTAATTTCAAGGATTTTTCTCGCTGAATACGATGGTGAAGTCAGATTTTCAGAAAAGTACTCTGGAGAGGGTCAAACATTCAAAACAAGCCAAAAGATGTATGAAAGGCTATAGCGGGATAAGGGGGGCAAAGCGGCCCTTACTCCGATTTGGCCGAAAAAATTCTAAAAGATTCCTCTTTATGTGAATAAGAACTGACATAAATTTCAGATCAAAAAACCGAACGGTTTTCGAGAAAAACGGGTTTATCCTTTATAGAAAAACCTCAATAACTCGAGAACTAATGATCCCACAGAGCTCAATTTTTTTAAAAACTGTTTAGCATCTAAAGACGAAAAAGCTTTAACAGGCAGCCAACTTTTTTATCTGGTGATTTTAATAATTCGACCACCAGGTCTCGATTTTTCACCTAAACACTTGACATACTGTCTACCGCACTGTCACTGCTCAGAGATGTGGAGATGACCGATTTAATGATAGCAAAATAAAAAGTAAATAAATATCAATGTTAATCCCTTTTAGGAGCATTTTATTGACTTAGGCTTTACGTCCAACTACCTCAAGGGATCGTCTTTCCATTGATATTTACATTTTTCGAGATAAATAATCCCGTGCCCCCTGAGAATTCGAACCCATGTAAGGATTAGGATTTCTGCATTGAACGTTCATTAACTGGCTGAAAGCCACATGAGTGGGAAAAATCCGCTGACGCGGGGCGCAGAGCGTTAAGCTCGACCGACCTCGGCAGTCTCATGTTTTTCCGATATTTGCTGTCGTGGGCTCAAGGGCTGCACCTGGCTGCAGCTAATTCTTTCACAGGCTCATTCTGCAGACTATTGGTGAATATTTGGCACCATTTCGTAGGTGCGCAAGGATGCGCAAAGAGGATACGCTCCTCTTAAGTTGAACTACTATCGAAAAACCGTGCTTTTTGATCCCAATAAAATGACTTAGGTTTCCTGACTTGAAATTAAAATTTTTTTGTACTTCTGATATGACTACGGAGCTATGAAAAAAATTACATCGTTCCAACTGTCAAGCACACGGATCAGGAATTTTCTTTTTCTAATTAGTTTTTCAAGTAAATTTTCACGATTTTTGTCAGATTTACAGCTCCTGGAGCTGTGATTGGCACCCTAAAAGGCTGAAACTTGAGTAATGGCCTCTCTAGACACCTATAAATACGTAGATTGTGCTGATTTGGTAAAATAAAATACTTGAAAATTTTGAATTATAAGCGCTTTTTCCCGATTTTGCCCCACTGTGCGTTGGTCAGATTTTCGCCAAATCTCCAAGTACACCTTATAAATTTAAAAATTTTAGGTGGAAAAATATTTTTTTTTTTTTTTAGTTGGGAGAAATTTAAGACTTCCAACGATTGCGAGAGGGACATCCCTTGGGAAAAAAGCCCATTATTTCTACCTTGATACTTGAAAAAGTTTTTGAAAAAGAAAAATACTTAGAAAATTGTTCGAAAAAAATGTGAGGAAAAACTTAAAATTCGAGAAAAAAACTTAGAAAATTTTTGGAAAAAAAAGAGAAAATTTTTCTAAATTTAAAAATAGGTGCTTGAAATTATACATCTCCTCCTTTAAACTTCCCCTCCTTATACTTCCTCCTCCTAATACTTTCCCCACTTTGATACCCCCCTATATTGTTTCTTCTCTTTAAGGAAGTTTTTGTTAGAAGCTCTTCAAACTAGTACTTTCAAAAATACTTAAAATTACACACCTCCTCCTTTAAACTTTCCCCTCCTATATTTTCCCCTCCTTATACTTCCCCTCCTTAAACTTCCCCTCCTTGACACCCCCCCACATTGTTTTTCTCTTTAAGGAAGTTTTTGTTAGAAGCTCTTCAAACTAGTACTTTCAAAAATACTTGAAATTAAACATCTCCCCCTTTAAACTTCCCCTCCTATACTTCCCCTCCTTATACTTCCCCTCCTTGATCCCCCTCCCTATTTTGTTTCTTCTCTTTAAGGAAGTTTTTGTTAGAAGCTCTTCAAACTATGTAGTACTTTTAAAAATACTTGAAATTACACATCTCCTCCTTTAAACTTCCCCTCCTTAAACTTCCCTCCTTGATCCCCCCCCTATATCGTTTCTTCTCTTTAAGGAAGTTTTGTTAGAAGCTCTTCAAACTAGTACTTTCAAAAATACTTGAAATTACACATCTCCCCCTTTAAACTTCCCCTCCTATACTTCCCCCTCCTTATACTTCCCCTCCTTGATCCCCTCCCTATTTTGTTTCTTCTCTTTAAGGAAGTTTTGTTATAAGCTCTTCAAACTAGTACTTTCAAAAATACTTGAAATTACACATCTCTTCATTTAAACTTTCCCCTCCTATACTTCCCCTCCTAAAACTTCCCCTCCTTGCCCCCCCCCTATATTGTTCCTTCTCTTTAAGGAAGTTTTTGTTATAAGCTCTTCAAACTAGTACTTTCAAAAATACTTGAAATTAAACATCTCCCCCTTTAAACTTCCCCCTCCTATACTTCCCCCTCCTTATACTTCCCCTCCTTGATCCCCCTCCCTATTTTGTTTCTTCTCTTTAAGGAAGTTTTTGTTAGAAGCTCTTCAAACTATGTAGTACTTTTAAAAATACTTGAAATTACACATCTCCTCCTTTAAACTTCCCCCTCCTTAAACTTCCCTCCTTGATCCCCCCCCCCCTATATCGTTTCTTCTCTTTAAGGAAGTTTTTGTTAGAAGCTCTTCAAACTAGTACTTTCAAAAATACTTGAAATTACACATCTCCCCCTTTAAACTTCCCCCTCCTATACTTCCCCCTCCTTATACTTCCCCTCCTTGATCCCCCTCCCTATTTTGTTTCTTCTCTTTAAGGAAGTTTTTGTTATAAGCTCTTCAAACTAGTACTTTCAAAAATACTTGAAATTACACATCTCCTCCTTTAAACTTTCCCTCCTTAAACTTCCCCCTCCTATATTGTGCATTCTCTTAAGGATTAAGTGGCTTGAACTATACTTATTCACTATTAGTTATTTTGTGTTAGGTTAAGAAAATCGATATTTCTGGCTTTCTAGGTAAATAAATCTTTATCGAGGCCTCCCTTTATGTATTTTTAGGCCTCCGTTTTTAAAGTAATACAGGTGAGGGCGGCTTTTGTTCTTGATGTATGAACCGGTTGATGAAACCTTTTATAAGGTGCTATGGTCCATTCCAAGCTCAGATTACATCGGGTATTGTTGTTCGCGACAATATTCCTGTCCATTGTAAAAGGGCAGGGGTGGATGAGGATAATGGAAAAATTCCCTCCTTTGTTTCCTGGTTCATTAGCCAGGCGCGGGAAGTTTGATAAAAGCCGTTTTGTCAATTTTAAATACGATCTTCGATTGTTACACCAAAACTAACAAGGCGGTGAACGATCCAACCTTCGTAACCGCAAAGCCCTTCCTCCTCCCACCTCACTCAACTCCAATAACCCATGACTGAGGGAGTTAACCAATCAGCAGAGAGACGCTTCGTTATCTCGAATAATTGAGAATTCACCAACTCAAACGTAGCTAAAAGGAAACCACTTTAAAGATGTAGGAGTCTAAAAGATTTAGAAGGATCCCAAACTTTTAATAAGATTAAATTACGCAATGTTGCACCAATACCTACTTATTTTCCTATAAAATATTTCATCAATCCCCATGAAGATTATTGACCCAGTCATAACTATATACGATTTGTATTCAAAATCAATACCCATTTTACTTAATAATATCGTCTACAATTTTTAACCTCAAACAGAAGTTATTGTGACACCCTCTCGAAGAAAAACTTATAAGTGATATAAGCCGTGAGGTTGTCTTTGGTGCCTGCCGACCGTCCCATTTTTCCGGAACACTTCACGGCGCCAATTTTCATCCGAATTTCAAAAGATCCCTAACCATCCCTAACCATCCCGAAAAATGGGTGTTTAGTCAAAACACAGGAGAAAACACCGAAAAAGTGGTGTTTTTAGACGAAAGACAGGAAAAACACCGAAAAAAGGGTGTTTAGTCAAAAGACAGGAGAAAACACCGAAAAAGTGGTGTTTTTAGACAAAAGACAGGAAAAACACCGAAAAAGTGGTGTTTTTAGACAAAGACAGGAAAAACACCCAAAAATTGGTGTTTAGTCAAAAGACAGGAGAAAACACCGAAAAAGTGGTGTTTTAGACAAAAGACAGGAAAAACACCGAAAAATGGGTGTTTGGTCAAAAGACATGAGAAAACACTGAAAAAGGGGTGTTTTTAGACAAAAGATCGGTGTTTTTCCTGTCTTTTGTCCCAAAACACCACTTTTTCGGTGTTTTTCCTGTCTTTTCGAAATTCAAAAATCGCCCTCGTTAATTTCTTGTTCACCGGCTAAAGAAATTTGTGTGAAAATTTGGTGAAAATCGGATGAAAACTGTGGCCGGATGGATGAAAAGTGTTCCGGAAAAAATTCAAAATTTTTGAAATTGCGGTCGGATTGTCGTTAAGGCGGACTATACCTCTGGAACGTTTAGTTTCCATATAAGAGATCGCAGCACTTTCGTCCCTAAAAGTAGTTTCTATATTTGAGCACTTTGTTTTGGACCAATGGAAAACATACTTCTGACTTGAAAATTCACCCCCTCAAATTAAGTTTTTTTTTAGCTAGTTAGTTTTGATAGAATTGACACATTGTGACCCTAGGCACTTCACAGCGCCAATCTTCACCATATTTTTAACCAAATAATTTTTTTTCTAAACTCAAAACTTTGCCTCCGTGGGTCAGTGGTTGAGGACTCTGACTTCACCTTTTAGGAAGTCAGGTCGTTTTTCTATTAAGTTAATTTTTTAAGGCGGACTATACCTCTGGAACGTTTAGTTTCCATATAAGAGATCGCAGCACTTTCGTCCCTAAAAGTAGTTTCTATATTTGAGCACTTTTGTTTTGGACCAATGGAAAACATACTTCTGACTTGAAAATTCACCCCCTCAAATTAAGTTTTTTTTAGCTAGTTAGTTTTCATTGAATTGACACATTGTGACCCTAGGCACAGCGCCAATCTTCACCAAATTTTTCACCAAATACTTTTTTTCTAAACTCAAAACTTTGCCTCCGTGGGTCAGTGGTTAAGGACTCTGACTTCACCTTTTAGGAAGTCAGGTCGTTTTTCTATGAAGTTAATTTTTAAGGCGGACTATACCTCTGGAACGTTTAGTTTCCATATAAGAGATCGCAGCACTTTCGTCCCTAAAAGTAGTTCCTATATTTGAGCACTTTTGTTTTGGACCAATGGAAAACATACTTCTGACTTGAAAATTCACCCCTCAATTAGGTTTTTTTTAGCTAGTTAGTTTTGATAGAATTGACACATTGTGACCCTAGGCACAGCGCCAATCTTCACTCAATTTTCACCAAATACTTTTTTCTAAACTCAAAACTTTGCCTCCGTGGGTCAGTGGTTAAGGACTCTGACTTCACCTGACTTGCAACTTTTTCTACTAGTCAATTGAAAAGAAGTACGCTATTTTAAGATTCGTGAACCAAAATTTAGGAAAAAATGTTTTAACTTCTAACTTTAAGGTCTTTGATTTTGTTTAAATAATAATTTTTGATTTATTAAAAAAAATTTATAGGAAGAATAAAAAGGCTTAATTTTACTTTGTTCTTTGTCAGAGGCATTTAAAGTGCTTTTAACGTATCAGACACTTTTTATAAAAATTTTTTTGTTCTTCTTTCCCATATTGATGGCTCGCTCGTTCCCGAAAAAGAGAAAAAATAGAACACATTATAAAGTTGATGAATAAATAAAAACAAAGTGGGAGGTTGTAAAAATTGGAATAATAATAAAAAAAAGGGGAAAGAGCCTTTTCCAGGGGGTGGGTCGAAAAGGTGGCGCATCGAGCGGCCTCATCGGGAGCTCAACGGGCCGCAGTCGGTTGAGTGAAGCGGCCGAGAGAGGATCACGTACGAACCGGCGGGACACGAGGCAACCTCCCCCACTCCCCTACAGTAATCATCATAGAACAACCTTACGTCACCAATTCCAGGACCAATTATGTGAAGGATCTTGTGATGTGTGACACATGTGTCTAATTTGTGCTAGTGTCTAAGTGCCGACATGTCGCCTGTTACTTCAATCCTATTCTTTTTGGTTCTTTCCGCTACAGAATCAGGTATGATTTATATATCAAAGGACATTATTTACACTCAACCGCAGCCTCCTCCTTTCTTAGGGCAAAAACTAATTAAATACAAGAGACTTTCCTCTTTAGCTCTCTCGACCAACTTTCCTAAGAGGACTGTTTAAAGCGTCTTTCTTCTACCTTCTTCTTCCCTCTTAGTTCTTTCAATCCCTAATTCAAATTCCTCCATTTTGAATATCTAAAGAAAGAAGAATTAATCCCCTTATTTCTCCAGATAAAAAAGAATATGAAGAAAAATCTATTCAAATTAAATCTTTGCAAAGTATACATTACGCTCGGTTGTACTGAATCCGAAAAAAGCACACTACAACCGGGTTTTCACTATATCCGAATTTACTGTTGACGATTTCAGTTATACAGAATGCGAAATGCACCTGTTAAAACCGGCTTTTCTGTATATGCCGTCGACTTAGTTGTACCGAATCCAAAAATGCCACCTTTTCTAATGTGGTTTTTTACTATAACCGAATTTACTACAGCCGGATGACTTCGCTTATAGTAAATCCAAAAAATTGCACTTTTTATACTATAACCGGTATTTTGCTTTATACGAATTTACAATAACCTGATTGATAGTCGACTTCGGTTGTAGTAAATCCAAACTTCTATACTTAAACCGGTTTTTCAATTTACTATTAATTATTAATTAACGATAAATTAATTAATTGTGACCCTAGGCACTTCATAGCGCCAATCTTCACCCAATTGTTCACCAAATACTTTTTTTCCAAACTCAAAACTTTGCCTCCGTGGGTCAGTGGTTAAGGACTCTGACTTGCAACTTGCAACTTAACTAACTAACTAACTAACTTGAAATTGAAACAACTGAAGATGGTCCCTGGAAATTTTATCCAGAATTTTTACTTTAAACGAATTTACTTTAAAGTCTTTTTATTCTATTATTATAAGCACTGTAATATTTTTGCCATTGTGGGGAAAAAAGGGAACAACAAAACCTATTTGTAGAATGGAGTATGATCATTAAATTAATTGATAGACCCCGCCCTTGAAAGATTTCATATCCCGCCGGCTCATTTATCCGAAAGATTTCGCTTTTTTCTAATTTTTTTCCACCCCCGTATAAAATAAGATTTTCAATTAGAAGACCACCTGGGGTTGCAGAAATTTCTTGTTTTAATAATTACCCAGCGCCCCACCTGTGCTAAGCCTCCGACCCTAATATCTTATGTAATTGGACCTATTATTTCATTTTAGCTTATACCCTGTATATCATTGGCCGTATTTCCCACTTTTAATTGCGGATTTGTGAAGGATTTCTCTGAATTTGAAATGAGCTAAAAATTGATTAAAAAAGACGAGGAAGAAGCAATTTTCCTAGATTACGTAGGATTCTCAGAAACCGAGATTCTATAAAAAAAAAGTTTAAAATGAATTTTCTATAGATTTTACTAATTTTAACGTTCTCTGTGGTTGTTCTCTTTTTTATTGCGATACCCTGGATGGATTTTGGAAATTGGTATTGCTGTTACCCTGAAATCGGAAGTATTCCTTTTATTTGAAGGAGCAGATTAAGGGGTGATTTTGAAGGAAGCCTTAAAAAATGAAAAGGAGACCTTAATCAAAAGGAGACCTTGTAAAAACAGATTATGAATGGGTAATCCATTAACTTCTTTTTAATAAAGTTAAAAATTTTCAAACTCGATACATAATTTCCTGTCAAAGTATTTTAAAAATTCTGAATAGCTCAAGTGGCCTATTTTTTTTGTAATTAAAAAAGAGGGCGCTAATTGCAGGCGATCTCAATTAATGCAGTTAATACGTAACAAATAAATTGAGAAGAGCGGATGCTTAAACACATCCGATAACCATCCTTCAAAATTAATTAGACCTTTCCGGACTTTTTATCAACAAAAAGGTTAAAAAGTTAAAGAGGATAAAATAATTTATAGGAAAAAAAAATTGTAATTGAATTCCTGGAGGGAGAAAACGGAGAAGTTTTATCCGAAAGAAAAAGTAGTTAGCCCGACCTTTTAATAAAGTTATCTCTTATTATGTGGTCATTTTACGATCTAGAGCCGAAATTGGAAAATCCCGGTATCTCCCGGATCTCAGTATAAATCAAACCAAACTTCCTAAAAGAGAAGATATTGTGATACCCTCCATGGTACGGTATCTCGTAAAACTTCGGAAAACTGATTAGTGATCTTTTTATGAGGTCGTCTGTAGTACGGGCCGTCCGTCAAGCTTTTTTTAAATTTATTATTTTTTTATTATAATGGGTAGTAGAGAGAAATTTGTAATGTTGGGCTTATCCATCTCTTTCCGGGTGTTTTCCGCGCTCTTCCGACCAAAAAACCTGATTTTTGGGTAGTTTTCCTCGATTTTTAGACCAATAAAACTTTTTTGTCTGATTATTTGAAGTATTTCTTAATTTTTCGGCTGATAAATACACTTTTCACCGTATATAGGTGTACAAAATGAAACTCGGCTAAAATCTACAAAATTCAAATTTACCCTGTGGCTGAGTTTCATTTGTACACCTAATAAATAAAAATTGCAGGAAATTTAATTCTCTATAAATTTGCACTTAATTATTTTTTTCTAGGATACACCATTTTCGGAAAAAAATTTTTTTAAAATAAATTTATCTTGAAAACAGTGCGTCCTAGAGAAAAAATAGATAGAATAAAAATTAAAGAAAATTAAATTTCCAACAGATTTTATTTAGTGCATTTTTTCAATATCTGTAACGGTTTACGATTTACAAGCCTTTAAAAATTAACCTTCTTAATAGTTTACTTCAATAACCTTCTTATACGGAGAAGGTCAACTTTTGATGGACTTTAACGCCTAAAATGTATAAAATTTTGAAAAAAATGAACTACTAGGTGTACAAAATGAAACTCGGCCTAAAATCTACAAAATACAAATTTACCCTGTGGCTGAGTTTCATTTTGTACACCTTATATTATTTTTTTTTTCCGCTCTTCCGAAGCCGAAAACCGGATTTTCAGCTTTTTCTTCTCGATTTTTCATGAAAGAAACCATTTTCGCCCGATTATAAAAAAGTTTGTGGCTTATATTACTTTTAGGCTTAAATCGTGCTCCCAATTGATTTTCACCCTCCCCACCTTCTATAAAACAGGATGAACGTAAAAACTTAAAGTTTATAACGATTAATGTCTGTATGAGGAAATTTAATGCGTTTTGCTCATAAATAAAAATTATGCAAAGTCATAAAAGTTTTTTATTGTTTTGCGGCTAATAAAACACTACTTTTATTATAAATACCACGCCATAACGAATGTTTTATTATTTAATATATTGTATTGTGATTGAATTATTTTATGATACAATTTGAACTAAATTCATAAGAAAGGGATAAAAAAAAAATATTTCAGGCGAGACTGTTGAGTAGGGATGACTGCCGGCCGGCGCCACATACAATCTCATGATTGGTAAAGATCACTAATAAATTTTCCTCTGCGGATTTCGGAAGACCCAAAAACCAATGAGGGTAATCCAATTACTTCTCTTTGAAAAAGCTAAAAATTTAATTATTTGTGTACTTTATTTACGGAGAAAGAAACTATTATTAATACCTAATTATTAAGTTAATTCGGAAGGGAGTTGTTAGGGGGCGCCCTCTTTTTCCCAAGTCTAGATGAGAGGTCGTTAATTAATTAAAACTTGACGTTTTAAGAGTTTTTAAAGAGATTGTAGGTTTTTAATAAGGAAAGGAATAGACATCTCTCGTTTGGTGTTTTTTTAAAGGATAAAATTTTAGGTCTGAAAAAAATTATTTAGGGGAAAAAATTTTTTTTTGATAAAATTATTCTGAAGAAATGCGGGGAGTATGATTAGGTAGGCCCGCGGGGCTTCTTTTGGGGGGGAAACGCTGATTAACGAAGAAACCTCCCGCGGCTCGTGTCGCCTCCGAAAACTTTCCTTCCAACTTTAAAATTACAATAAATGAAACAATAATACGTTGTGAAAACAGTTTATTTTTAAAATTTAAATTAAAATCTCTCTCTTCTCGTTTCTACGATATATTTGCATAGAGAACGAAACTGGATAATATATTAAACCTTCAAAGAGGGGCTTCTGTTGACCGAGAGCAAATAAACGCGATGGGGAAGAGTGTAGCGACAATTAAGCATGTTTACAATTTTACACCCGGGCTATAAATCTTCGGAAGTTCTTCCGAACGGTTTTTGTATAAACTCCGGGTCTCGCTTTCACAAAAGGTCCTTTTTACGCTATTTATTCTATTTTTAAGCGTTTGTTTATTTTGGAGGAGGCTAATCGTGTTTAGTTGGGAGAAATTCGGGATGTTCTCGCCCGCTGCATGCGGCCTGGATGGGCGAAGATTTTTTTTCGACTATCGAAAAACTATTGTGTTATCCTACTTCGATTTTATGCCCAAGGGCAAACTCGTAAAACAAAACTTGAACAGACAGATCACCGCCATTTTTGCGAATTAAAAAAACTCTTGTCATTTGAAGATATAAAGGAAGGTATTGTGAAAAGTTTTTTGGCCCTCCCTCCTGAAATGACATAAACAGATCAAAAAACCAATCGGTTTTCGAGAAAAACGTGATTACCCTTTTTTAGAAAAACCTCAATTTCTCGAGAAGTAATCATCCCATAGAGCTCATTCTTTTTGTATATTGTTTAGCATCTAAAGACACATCTTTCAGATTTTTTTGAATTTTTTTCCAAAGCTTTAAGTGTATAAAATTAATTTTATAGAGAAGTCAGAAAAAATAGTTCCCTTCGAGTTGGAGACACCAACAGCTTTTAGAAGTACCTAAAATGTACCTCTCATATTTTTTCTGATTTTTCGAGGTGTTAGATTAATAGCTTTGTTCCAACCGCAGTACTCCTGGAGCATGCGCAGAAGGATTTGCAAATCAACTTTGCAGATGACTTCAGATTTGCCGAAAAAGTCAAGTTTTACGTCCAAATTCTGCGCATGCTCCAGGAGTTTAAGACTGTGGTTGAAAAAAAGCTAGTATTTATAAATTAGGTAGATTTCTTTTCTTCAAAAATCTACCTATTGTAATGTACCAAGTTTATATATATGTATGTATATATTAGCACGATAACTGGAGCAATTTTAATGTGAGGGTGACGATATCCGGTATTTAGAGTTTTTATCTCAATAGCTCGGACGAGTTCGTTAATGGCTGAAATCGGACCAGCGATTCACCTACTTTACTTAGGGCTTAAAAGACAAAATTGGCATTTTCTATTGAAATCCTAGTCCTTTTGCAAAAAAAAACTTTAAGACCTCTGCGAGGGCGTGTAAAAAATTAATTAAAGCAGGTTTGGACGAGCCAGGCGCAAAATATTGAACTAGCTAAACTTTAAAAAAAATTTGAATTTATACCGGGAAATTATTAAATATTTTATTAATAAAATTATCAGATGTTTTTCTAGGGGCTCAGTGGCGCAATTTATCTTATATCATCATTTTTATAACATAATTATATATTTTGTGTTTATACATTTTAATTTTAATCATGAAAAGAAATCTACCTTTTAGTCCCTGCTACCGCAGGGTCATTATTTTGTTTGAATTTTAAGCTGTTTTTCGCAATAAAAAGAGAGTGGTGAAGTTAAAATTAATTTTAATGTTAAAAAATAAATAAATATAAAACTGGTGGCATAAGGGAAGTTTGGTATACACTGATATCCTGAGGTGTCAATTATGACATATTTTCCTTATTCTTATTTATTTTGATGAAGAATTTATGGGTTTAGTGTTAACTGGAAGGGTTGTATGAAAATGTGAAATACAAGAAAAGTAACGTACGGTTAACGGAGGTTTAGTAAGCCGAAACTCATATTTTTTTGTGCGGTCGTTTTTGCCCGACAATCATCCCCGGTTGCTGACACGCAAAGAAAATAAATCCAATTTGGTTTGAGGGCGTTTATCCAACCTCCCGCCCGTTTTCAGCTCCGCGGTCGACCCCGCCCCTTATGTCATTACCCCGGCCGACAATAGAAGTAAAGCCTGGGAGATCCTCCGCTTTAAGCCCCCCCTCGGGGATTCCTACTTCCTAATCAAGGAGGCCTTGAAACCGCCTTCGATCATTCGGAGTCGCTGATTTGTTCACGACTGATAGCGAAAGGCAACTTGTTCTATTTTGCATAGAGCAAGTACATTTCCTAAAGGCTCCGAGTAGATAATGGAAATGCTAAACACTTGTCTTCCGATAATATCTCCGCCTCCCTGGGCACAATTGAATTAATCAGCCCGTCTTAAGATAGGCTTCACTCCCGATTCCCTGATGAATATTACATACGATTCTACAACAAAATAAGGAAAAAAAAAAACCGAAATTTTCATATTTTTACTTTTATCTTTTTCAGAGGAGAAAGAGAAAAGAGAATTAATTGGTGAAAGCTAATTGGTTTCCCTAAGGGTGACTAGCCGGAGGGACCGGGGGCGGCAGGAGGCGGGGGGCTTATCGTGGAGAACTTGTTCAAAAACGCCCGAGACTTCTTTGTGCTTTACAACGTTCTTATTAAGAACAGGTTTAAATCTGATCTGCCCATCCACAGGAAATTAATGTATAACTTATCTCTTGAAATTTAAGGGTTTAATAAATTAGGTTAATGTACTTTTGGTTTGGAGGGGATTTAAATTAATTGGTGCTTGAGGGCAAAAGGAAATTATGTATCCAATAAAGAAAAAGGAGGGGGTGGAGAAAAAAGTTTTCTGAATTTCATTTCGGAGACTTCAGAAAATATGATTTTTATCGACTATCGACCGCTTCTAAAAAAGCGAAAGTCTCACCTAATCACGACCATAAAAAGGAAACAAACCGTTTAATAGTTTTAAATGATTTTGACGAATTTTTCCCACTTTTTGAGAGAGGGGTCTTAATTTTTACATGAAATTTACGAATTTTCTCACTTTGTGTGGGAGAAACCTTAGTTTTCACGTGATTTGGACGATTTTTTGGTAGATAAACCTGAGGTTTTACGAATTTTTTCCGCTTTTTGAGAGAGAAACCCTAGTTTTTACATGAAATTTACGAATTTTCTCACTTTTTGCGAGGAGAAACTTCAGTTTTTCGTGATTTAGACGATTTTTTTCGCTTTTTAAGCGGGAAACCTAAGATTTTACATGATTTTGACGATTTTTTTTCCGCTTTTTGAGAGAGAAAACATTATTACATGACATTTACAAATTTTCTCACTTTTTGTGGGGAGAAACCTCAGTTTTTCGTGATTTAGACGATTTTTTTTTCGCTTTTTGAGCAGGAAACTGAGACTTTACCTGATTTGGACTAATTTCCTGCATCATGAGAGAGAAACCTCAGTTTTTACATGATTAGACGATTTTTTTTTTCGCGTTCTAAGAGAAAAACCTGAGATTTTATATGATTTTGAGATTTTTTTTCCGCTTTTTGAGAGAGAAAACTTAGTTATTACATGACATTACGAATTTTCTCACTTTTTGTGGGGAGAAACCTCAGTTTTTCGTGGTTTTGACGATTTTTTTTCGCTTTTTTCGCGGGAAACCTGAGATTTTACGTGATTTGGACTTATTTCCCGCTTCATGAGAGAGAAACCTCAGTGTTTTCATGATTAGACGATTTTTTTAAATTTTTTTATTTTTATTTATTTATTTTTTCTTCGCTTTTTAAGAAAAAAACCTGAGATTTTACATGATTTTGACGAATTTTTTCCGCTTTTGAGAGAGAAAACTTAGTTATTACGATTTCTCACTTTGTGGGGGTGTATCCTCAGTTGTCACATAATATAGACGATTTTTTTTCTGCTTTTTGAGAGAGAAACTTCAGTTTTTACATGAAATTTACAAAATTTCTCACTTTCTGGGAAAGAAACCTCAGTTTTTCGCGATTTATACGATTTTTTTTCGCTTTTTGAGAGAAATACCTGATATTTTACATGATTTGACGAATTTTTTCCGCTTTTTGAGAGAGAAACCTCAGTTTTACATGCTTTTGACGATTTTGGCGGCCCAAAAAATGGCAGACAATCAGACAGGGCTAAATTATGATGGGAAAAAGATAATTTAATTTTTTTAAATCTTTTAGTCGATAAAATATCGATAACAACTTTCAACACGGAAGGCTTCCTTAAGCCTTATCTTATTACCAAAATGGAAATCCTGATTTAAAAACCCTTCTTTAAAATATTATTATAAACAACGAACAAGTTGAATTAATCGTTTCAATTTTCGGACACTTTTAACGTTGTTGACAAAATATCCGATTTATTTAAAACCTCAAAACTTTGAAAAGGGGGAAATTCTAATTATCGAGCTAGTTAAATATGAACAATTAGAGAACCTTTGTAAGTGTTTCCACGACCCCTTCGCTAAAATATTAAATCGAAACCACTCCGTCGAATTGAGACGGTTCTTCATCGAGTTTTTTTTGTTTCAAATTTAACGATTTAGGATCCTAAAACGAGCGATTTGCTGAATTGGGAGTAATTTTGGGGATGAAAACGCTTTTTTTGGATAATAAATTAACGTGTTTAACTAATTAGTTAGTGCTTTCGCTTGAACGCTGGAGTTCTTGGGTCCTTATCCTCATCTTTTAACTTTTTAAAAATTGAGAATAAAAAAAGCAGATTTTTTCAGTTTTATTTCATGAGTAATTTTATTACATAATATAATTTACGGCTAAAATAAAATACAGTTACTTTTACTTTTTATCTCCTAGTCTATTGATATTTTATTATTTGCTATTAAAAGTTACAGAGGGAGAAAGAATGAAAAAACGGATATTTCACGACCGGTTTCGGCGCAATACGCCTCATCAGGTGAACTATTTCCTTATTTTTCATTCTCCTACACTTTTTACTTGACTTTCATTAGACGGTATTATGGACACCGCGGGAAGGTGGACAAACTATCCGTTTATACGGCACCCCCTCGGGCCCCACTACCTCATAATTGTCACTACACCACCTCTTTTTATACCTATTAAGGAATTCGAAGTATTTTTTTACTATAGGGTTTTTGGTTCATGCGTAATCGCGCAAATAGGGAACGTTTTATGGATGCTATTAAAAGTTACAGAGGGAGAAAGAATGAAAAAAACGGATATTTCACGACCGGTTTCGGCGTAATACGCCTCATCAGGTGAACTATTTCCTTATTTTTCATTCTCCTACACTTTTTACTTGACTTTCATTAGACGGTATTATGGACACCGCGGGAAGGTGGACAAACTATCCGTTTATACGGCACCCCCTCGGGCCCCACTACCTCATATTATATTATTATATTATTTTATATTATTTTTTATATTATTATTTTACTTTTACTATTTTTGAGGCTTTTGAAGGTGGGCCTTATTAAAATTCGTATGAAAACTATTATACTAACCCATGGTCAATGATATTGGCATTCGGGAGAGAACACCGTTCAACATAACGCATTTCATCCTACATTTCGACATAAGAAATCTATTGCCAAAAGCGTTTGGGTATAATGTAATTGAACATAAGGCTCTCAAAATTTCAAAAATTATTAGCATAATGAATTTCATCATAAAGCGTTTCGGCATAAACGAATTTTTTAATAAATACAAGTCGACATAAAAAGTGCTAGTCACCGTAACGCTTCTCACCATAAAAGCCTCTCTTTAAACTTGTTGTTTCGCCATAAAACTGTTTCTGTCGTTTGCTCATTATACATCTCACCATAAACTAGAGCAGGGAAAAGCAAGCCTACTTTTGCCGTTTAAACGCGATTATGGCGAAACTCCAAAAAACCTGACAGTTCAATGCAATACAACATAAAGCACCTCACCATAAATTAGGAAAAGCAAGCCGGCAGCCAATGGGATCAGCTCGTTTTATGAAACAAGGGGGTTAATTTTCCTCTCGCGAAAATGTGCGAATGGCATTATGGTGAATTTTCAAGTTTTAAATTTTTTGCCGTTTCGCCGTAATCGCGTTTCAAAATAGGCTTGCTCTTTGGCTATCCCTAGTTTACGGTGAGATGTTTATGCCAAAAAGACAGAAACAGGTTTATGGCGAGAAGACAAGTTCTTTAAAATGAAAGTTTCCTTTATGTTCTACTGCGTTATGTTGAAACGACAAATTTTATGTCGAAACTACAAGTGTTAAACCTCTTCTTTATGGTGAGATATATTATTAGGTGTACAAAATGAAACTCTGCCACAGGGTAAATTTGAATTTTGTAGATTTTAGCCGAGTTTCATTTTGTACACCTAGTAGTTCATTTTTTCAAAATTTTGAACATTTTAGGCGTTAAAGTCCATCAAAAGTTGACCTTCTCCGTGTAAGAAGGTTATTGAAGTATAACCATTAAGAAGGTTAACTTTTAAAGGCTTGTAAATCGTAAACCGTTACAGATATTGAAAAAATGCACTAAATAAAATCAGTTGGAAATTCAATTCTCTTTAATTTTTATTCTATTTATTTTTCTCTAGGACGCACTGTTTTCAAGATAAATTTATTTTAAAAAAAATTATTTTCCGAAAATGGTGCATCCTAGAAAAAAATAAATAAGTACAAATTTATAGAGAATTAAATTTTCTACAATTTTTATTTATTTTGTGCACCTGTTCAAATGCATTATGGTGAACGTTTTCGACTATTCTTTATGTTGAGTTGCAGATTTTTTCTTATGGTCCCGTGATTTCTGCTATTTTATGGCCAAATGTATTATGGCGAACCGCATTATGCCGACACGTAGACTTTCAACTTATGGTGTTAACTTGATACCCTTGATCGTTTAAAACGAACGGGATCGGATAATTCTTTTTTGAGTTGTTGCTTCAAATGGACAGAAAAACGAAAATTTTTTGCTTGATTTTAGGTGACATGAAAAGCTTAATATTGGAATTGGGGGGAAAAAAATCTCAATTTTTGTTGTTAAAAATGTTTTTTTCGACAATAAATTAACGTGTTTGACTCAGTTGGGCAAAGTCTGACGTCCGAGTCGGGCTTTAATTTCCATCCGTCCCACCCCCTACGTGCTAGGTCCGAATATGTTGCGTGCACCGTTCGCCGAGAGATATAAATCAAATTCCGCGTTGTAAATCTGCCCGTTGAAGGTAGTTGGGGAGTGTTATGCGACGATGGGGCTCCCCGGACGTCATTTCCGAGGGAGTTGATAATTTCCTATTCGATTCTCTGTCCGAGCCGTGTGGGTTCTCCCACTATTATGGGACTACCCATATTTTCCTTAAATGTTGACATATTGGATAACCCTCCTCCGCCCCCGAAAAGCGTAGAACTCACCGCAAAACCCCCCTCCCGCGCTCTTGCGGTAAAATCAATTTATCACACCCCTCTCGGCGGACTTAAGTAACGAAATTACGAGAGAAGTTGTATCCTTCTCTACCACACCTCCCATATCTTATCTTAAAAACCACATATACATATTTCAGGTATTTCCATCCGAAAAATTTCATCAGCGTCTTCTTCGATGGAATTTCAATTTTATTAAAAACAAGTTTTTAATAAATTCCTTTGTCGATTCGATATCGGGGGCATTCACATTATCCCACATTTGATATCAATTATATTTCGAAATAATTGAAATCCTTTGTACCTTTTGGCTGGAAAAGCAGACCAAACACGAAAGGGACTTAACAGACCAGACGAAACCGACCAAACGGAATAAATTGATCAGCTGGACCAAACAGACCCTACCATATGGACCTGTCCGAATCATCGAACCCATCCAAACTGACCTAACCAACCCAATCGGTGTAGGATTTTTGCGTGGCGTCTTTCTCGTCGGTTTTCCTGAAAAAGGATGAAACCGTTTTTCTCGAAAACCGTTTGGTTTTTTGATCTGAAAATGTCATTTCTTATTCACATCTTCTGGAATTTTTTGGGCCAAATTGGATTAAGGACTAAAATGCCTCCCTTATCACGCTATAAGCCTTTATTATTGCGATCCTAATAATTATTGAGTATGAAATGAATGAAAATAAAAAAATTAAGTATTAAAAATCTAAAAGTTATTTAAATCAGATAAGAATGGGTTTTTTTTTTCTTGAAATCCGGTAAAAGTGGGGTTTTTAGTCCAAAAAACGAAGTGTGAATCCAAAAAGTGATGTAAAAATGGGGTTTTCATAAAAAAAAATTAAAAAACCGAGTAAAACTTGAGAAAAAATGTAAAAATTGGGTTGCCCTGTAAAAAAACCGAGAAAAACTACCAAAAATCAGATAAGAATGGGGTTTTTCTGTCTATTAACCGAAGAAAAAAACCTTCAGGGGGGGGGGGGGTTCTGAAAATAGAAACCGAGGAAAACTTAAGAAATAGTGTAAAAATTGGGTTGCCTTATCAAAAAGCCGAGAAAAGCTATCAAAAATCAGATAAGAATGGGGGTTTTCTTAAAATCCGGTAAAAGTGGGGATTTTAGTCCAAAAAACGAATTATGAATCCAAAAAGTGACGTAAAAATGGGATTTTCTTTTAAAAAAAATTTTAAAAACCGAGGAAAACTTGAGAAAAATGTAAAAATTGGGTTGCCCTGTAAAAAAACCTAACCAACCAAATCGGTGTAGGATTTTTGCATGACGTCTTTCTCGTCGGTTTTCCTGAAAAAGAAAAAACCGTTTTTCTCGAAAACCTGGTTTTCTGATCTGAAAATATCATTTTTTATTCACATCTTCTGGAATTTTTTGGGCAAAATTGGATTAAGGGCCAACATGCTTCCCTTATCCCTCTATAAGCCTTTATTATTATTTTCCTAATAATTATTGAGTATGAAATATATGAAAATAAAAAAATTAAGTATTAAAAATCAAAAAGTTATTTAGATTTCGGAAATAGAAAAGAGGAGGTCAAAAGGTCGTTCGAATTTCTTGACCTTTTACCGAGAGAATTTCTGTTTTCAAACTTTCGACACAGGAGTTTCCCCCGCTAAACAAATCATAATTTAAATAACGTTTTAAAAAATGTATTTTAAAATATGCCTTTAGGCGTGTTTAAGGATTATAAATAACAATTTAATTGGTAATTTATTCCATTATGGGCGGAATAGGGGTGAACCCCCTCCCTCTTTATAACGAACCGTATAGACTGTTTCCACTCTGGGAGGGGAGTTTTGGGCGTGGGACTGTTACTGACGTCCTGACTGTCAATGACACATGTACCTTCACAAACCTACCCTGACTCAATCAAACATCAATTATCCCATTCTCGATATAAATCTTTTTTCTATTTTTTCTCCCCTAAAATAACTAACACGTTTCTAATTATAGTAGCTTTGTTCCAACTGGTTTGATGCGCAGAAGGACTTAGACGTCAAATCTGACGCTCAAATCGTTTTCCGTCAAATCGGACGTCCAAATCCTTCTGCGCATGCTCCAGGAGTTTCAAACCAGTTTGAAACAGCGGTCGGAAGCTATTAATACTAGTCTGTAGATTTTTCATTACTGTCGACATGATCGAAAAAATAAAATTTTTCGCCCTGCTAGGACACTCGGAACGGGCGTTGACAGCCCAAATTTTTCCCAACTTTCATACCAATAAATTCTAGTTAATGTAAGCGGTATTTGGTAAAGATAGGACCAATAGAATGGCCTTAGCTTTTTTAAAAAGGCTTTTAAAGGATGTAGATTTGCCAAACCTAAATTTTGCGTAAGTCCCTTATTTTGCAAAACCGAAATTTACTAATAATACTACGCTTTGGTATATCTAAACAAAAAACCGAGGAAAACATCAGAAAAAATGTAAAAATTGTGTTGCCCTGTCACTAAGCCGAGAAAAACTACCAAAAATCAGATAAGAATGGGGTTTTTTTGGTCTAAATATCCGAAAAAAGAGACCTTCAGGGGGTTTTCTGAAAACAGAAACCGAGGAAAACTTCAGAAAGAATGTAAAAATTGGGTTACCCTATCAAAAAGCCGAGAAAAGCTTTCAAAAATCGGATAAGAATGGGGTTTTTTTCCTTGAAATCCGGTAAAAGTGGGGGTTTTAGTCAAAAAAACGAAGTACGAATCCAAAAAGTGATGTAAAAATGGGATTTTCTTAAAAAAAAAATTAAAAAACCGCGGAAAACTTGAGAAAAAATGTAAAAATTGGGTTGCCCTGTCAGTAAGCCGAGAAAAACTACCAAAAATCAGATAAGAATGGGGTTTTTTGGTCTAAAAACCGAAAAAAAAGACCTTCAGGGGGTTTTCTGAAAAAAAGAAACCGAGGAAAACTTCAGAAAGAATGTAAAAATTGGGTTACCCTATCAAAAAGCCGAGAAAAGCTTTCAAAAATCAGATAAGAATGGGTTTTTTTTTCTTGAAATCCGGTAAAAGTGGGGTTTTTAGTTCAAAAAACGAAGTATGAATCCAAAAAGTTACGTAAAAATAGCGTTTTCTTTAAAAAAAATTAAAAAACCCCGGAAAACTTAGAAAAAATGTAAAAATTGGGTTGCCCTGTAAAAAAACCGATAAAAACTACAAAAGTCAGATAAGAATGGGGTTATTCTGTCTAAAAACCGAAGATAAAAACAATTCTTAGAATCTGGTTAAAATGGGGTTTCTACGTCAAAAAATCAAGTACGAATCCAAAAAGTGACGGAAAAAATGGCTTTCTTTAAAAAACAAATACATATGTGTATAAAAAATATGTGTATTGAAAAACCGAGGAAAACACCCTATGAAACTGTTGGTTTTTTTCCTCAAAAACTAGCAAAGCTTAGAAAAGATTTTTTGAAAATTGGGGTTACTTGTAAATAGGCAAGTTGAAGGCTTTTCTAGAAACACTGAAAAATTTTGGGAAATATCT
Source organism: Orius insidiosus (assembly GCA_014119065.1). NCBI lineage: Eukaryota > Metazoa > Arthropoda > Insecta > Hemiptera > Anthocoridae > Orius > Orius insidiosus. The sequence goes on from JACGAQ010000098.1 coordinate 144,361, forward strand.
GGGTTTTTATAATCGCTTTTGTTCCTTTTATGCTAAAGACGTCCGCTTAAAAAAAGAGACCTTGATTTAAAATTGATTGAACTTTTAGTTGAAACATTTTTTTAAAAGTAGTTTTTTATTCACACAAAAGACAAGTAAGAAGATTATAAAATAGATTGCCCTCGATCCCTTTGGGTAGACCTTTTAAAGTTGGCGAGACGGAGGCTAGAAGGAGCTTAGTGGGCACTTGAATCGTCTCTCTATTGAAACTCCATGTGATGAATGTCAGCTGGTTCGGCCAATAGGGAGGGAAAGAGAAAAGGGAAACTGGGGGAAAAGCCTTTTCAGACTTCATCAGCGATAATTGCACCCAAGTCAAACGAGCTGGAACATTAAACGAAATTTTCACCCGATAGTTCAAATAGATCGATGTCGCTTATAAAATTTTAAATTTGGGTTAACGTGTTGAAGAAGTTTCATGGGAAAAATCGAAGTGACTCAAGGTTTTGTATTCATCTCGACACCGTTGACTTTTTTTCTCGTTCTATCCACTCGGGAGCAAATTGAATGAGAGAATATCGAACGAATTTTACTACCTTTCGCGTTCTTTTCTTAAAAAGACGAGTTTCCTCTTCGATTGTTGTCAGATCTCCCCGCAACACTTCAGCTTTTACTGTTGACTCGTTTCCCAATCTTTCAAAAAAAAAAAAAAAAAAAAACCTTTATCAACATGACTTTTTTTTCTGGTTGGCCAATGCTAACATTTTTTGAACTATCTACTCCCAAGAAGAATAAAAAACATTGGCTTCTGAGCCAATAAATCGATATAAACGACCAAGTCTCTGGAAACATCATAGTCGTTAGAAACTGTGGAAAATTATTTGAATTGGTATTGGCCCATGGATAAAAAATCTAGGCAAATCTCTAACATGAATATTTGAAAAAAAGCGGGAACTGAAACTTGACAGGCCGCGCATGCGCGTTGCCCATTGTTATGGTTTCGTAAACTCACCACCAATTTTTTTTTCAAAGACGCGTTTCCTCAGTTGTGAGATCTCTCTGGAACACTTCAGCTTTTACCGTTGTATTTTCCTAATAAAAAAATTTAAAACCTCATCAAAATATGTCTTTTTTTCCGATTGAATGTTAACAATTTTCAAATGAAAATTAGAACGTGAAGGGCAATTATCAGGGAGCCGGGTTGTCAAACCGCGAAGGGCGAGTTTTCCCGCCGGATGGTGGCCTGGGCTGAACTTACACGGAACGTTAATTCTGAAAAAGCTCCCGTTTCCTAGTGACGAATGGTAATTAAATTAAAAAAATGTCTAACGCTCGTGGAAATGTCGGAACTGATGAATATCGCGATGAACAGCCCTAAAAAAAAGGCAGAAAGCTTTTCATCTGTCAACAAATCGAGAAACTTCCATCCTCATTTCAACTAAAAACGTTTTTTAAAAAGAAGTTATTGTATTACTCTCCATAAACGGTTTTTAAAGGGTCTTCAAGACCCTGTTTTATTTAAAATTGCGCTTGAGGAAGCTGTCTGGGCAGACTAGTACTTTTTAGTTAAAATAATATAGTTTTACATCAAAAGAGACTACTAATTAAAAAAAAACCTTCTTGAAATTTTAAGAGGCGCAGGTACGTTCTCAAGAAAGTTCAAACCGGCTCAAAGTTGCCGTAACACGATACGGCCGACAGCCATCTCTTCTTTCCCTTCAATTATTTTTTCTTCTCAAGTAATTTAAGCCCTATTGTTTAAATTTTTATCGGTTAAAAAAAATGAAAAGGACAACTTATTAGGGAAGCTTAGCATGCGAAATTCGTGATAAACATCTTCCTAAAGTGATAAATGACAGAGGCACGCACAGAACAATGCTGTTTAGGGTATGACCCTCAGAGTAAAACGGTTATGATATACATAATAAAGGACTACTCGTGTCGTGTTTTCTCCTTTTAATTTATCTACAAAATGATAAATTAAGTGTTGATATTTTTAAACGTTTTTAACTTACTCAACGGAAGTTATTGTATGTCCTTTTATGCTGGGGCTCTGGAAAATGGTCTTCTGATCCTCGTAGAGAAAAATTCATTACAGATCTTCACTATCATGAGGTTTTCTGTGGTAACGGCAGTTTTTTCCGTAACACACGTGGCGCTTCGGTGGAGGGATCTAGCACTTTCCGCTTCTTACCCAGACTTAACCCTTTCTGTTACGACAGAGACGCTTCGGTGGAGGGGTCTAGTACTTTCCGCTTCTTCCCCAGACTTATCCCTTTCTGGTACGACAGAGGCGCTTCAGTGGAGGGGTCTAGTACTTTCCGCTTCTTCCCCAGACTTATCCCTTTCTGGTACGACAGAGGCGCTTCGGTGGAGGGATCTAGCACTTTCCGCTTCTTACCCCGACTTAACCCTTTCTGTTACGACAGAGGCGCTTCGGTGGAGGGGGTCTAGTACTTTCCGCTTCTTCCCCAGACTTAACCCTTTCTGGTACGACAGAGGCGCTTCAGTGGTGGGATCTAGCACTTTCCGCTTCTTACCCAGACTTAACCCTTTCTGGTTCGACAGAGGCGCTTCAGTGGAGGGATCTAGCACTTTCCGTTTCTTCCCCACACTTAACCCTTTCTGGTACGACAGAGGCGCTTCAGTGGAGGGATCTAGCACTTTCCGCTTCTTCCCCAGACTTAACCCTTTCTGGTACGACAGAGGCGCTTCAGTGGAGGGATCTAGCTCTTCTATACGTTAGGCACCGCCTATTGTCCTCAGATTTCCCTATCGACTGCCTGCAATTTGTTTTTAGTAACTAAATTTTTTTTTCTTTTCAGGTAAGGAGGAATGCGGCTTACAAACAGAATAGATAATCAGATTTCCATCGTAAGTTCAGTTAAACTTGATTAAACTGAGTACAAAGGCGGAGCAGGATGGAATTGCTTCGAGAAACGTCGAAGATGACAAAAGCGCCGTCCTGAATTATTGAGCCCAACCCTGTTTACACATGCCATCCATTAACTATGCTTTTTTGACGTTCCCAATCTTCTATTTCTGAATAAAATCCGTGAAATTGGCCATTCAACATGAATAATTTACAAAAAATACCTGATTTTCGATTAACCATCGACTTTCGATACATATAAATAATTTTTTTTAAATATTTTATAGGTTATATGGAAAAGGCTTTTCTCGTTAAATCAGTCATATTAATCAGAAATAATGATTAAATTTATTATTTTAACACACAATACAAGGAGACGCTAATAAAGGGGGTGGTTTATTAAATTCTGTATTGACGCGACCGTAATTACTTCCCAATCAAGTCAGACGTAAAGTTCTGGGCTTGGTTCTCTCCCTCTTTTCATTGATTACAAAACAACATTGTACCTAATGAAAAGCACCCTGTTAAACGACGTGTAAAATCAATTCTCCTTCGAATCCTCGGAAACAATGGAAACACCTCGAAATTTGTAAGGGATAACCTAGATTTTTTTTTGAAAAGGATAACCTCGGCTTATCCCTAAACGTTCTTTGAAGTTCCCAGTCCTTACTCTTATGGAAATAGCAGGAGTGGGTCTGTAGAAGGTTGTCAAAAAGCGGTTTCTCAAATATCTCGAAAACTATGAGGTTTATCGCAAAACATAAGAAGTACAAAAATAATGGAAATTCAATTTCCAATAAAAAGCGTTTAGTAAATAACTTTGATAAAACGAACGGTTTCGGAGTTATAACCAGATAAAGAAATATATCAGTTCTTACGAGACATGAAATATCAAGTAACTCGAAAGCCACTTGTTCTATAGCGAGATTATTATAAAGTATAAATTTAATTTTTATGGCTCTCAAAAGTTCAAAAATTATTAGCATAATGCATTTCATCATAAAGCGTTTCGGCATAAACGAATTTTTTAATAAATGCAAGTCGACATAAAAAAGTGCTACGCTTCTCACCATAAAAGCTTCTCTTTAAACTTCTTGTTTCGCCATAAAACTGTTTCTGTCGTTTGGGCATAATCACCATAAACTAGAGACAGCGAAAGAGCAAGCCTACTTATGCGTTTAAAACGCGACTGTGGCGAATCGACAAAGTATTTAAAACTTGATAGTTCACCATAATGCAATTCAACATAAAGCATCTCACCTTAATCTAGGAAGAGCAAGCAGGCAGCCAATGGAAATTTTATGACACAAGGGGTTTAATTTTTTTTTCTCTCGCGAGGATGTGCGATTTGCATTATAGTGAACTGTCATGTTTTAAGGTTTTTGTGCCCCAAAGACAGAACGACAAGTCTTTGAAATGAAAGTTTCCTTTATGTTCAACTGCGTTATGTTGAAACGAAAAATTTGATGTCGAAATGACAACTGTTCTCTTCTTTATGGTGAGATGCATTATGTTCAAATGCATTATGGTGAACGTTTTCTTTATGTTGAGTTGCAGATTTTTTATGGTAAACGGTAACTGGCGATTTCTGCTATTTTATGGTCATATGCATTACGGCGAACCACATTATGTCGATACGTATACACTCAAACTTTTCTGCTTTGAAACTATTGATTGGACGGAGTCCATATTAGGCTAAAAATAGTATTTAGAAAATTTTCCAAGTTATTGTGATTCAATAAAATTCAAAAACGTTTTTAATTATTTCTAAAATGCCAATTTTTGACGTATGAAAAAAAATTTAACGGCTTGTAACTCTGAAACCGTCAACTTTATTAGCATTTTTTGGTTAGCACTTTGTGTTAAAAATTAAATTAAAATTATTTTTAATTTGAGGCGCTCCGAATACGAAGGGCGAACTCGACATTGGACAAATTTTTTTTTTTTCATTTTCAGATTCTAGACCTTTTGAAGAATACACCCATGTAATTTTTATATTGAGTTTCCCCTTTTTTCCCCTTTAAAATACGTAAAAACCGATATGCGGCAAAGCTCTACTCTCAACCTTTTTGATTTAATTTTTTTTTCTTTTCGAGATTTGGTGATTTTTAAAAAACCCTTTTCCCTATGATTCTATGATGATTCTAAAATCTCGCCACGAAAATTCCAGAGAGTGACTTTTCTGCCGAGTTCGCCCTTAACAGAAAACTTTAAAATGCAAATATCTCGAAACTACGTTTTGTCGAGTTCGCCCTTCGTATTCGGAGCGCCTCATTTATACTTTTTGAGCTTAACCTCATAGTTTTCGAGATATTTGATCAAAACTGATAAAAAAGACTTTTTGACCTTTTCTCCCTCCGCTACACCGCCACAAATCGCTTTTTTTCCATGCACCAAATTGAACATTCTGGCATTTAAAAAAATATTACAAAAATTGAGAGGTTTTTTTGGCTTTTAGTTGAAAATTCGTAGATAATCCTCTTTGGCATATTATTAAAATTGTAATTATTATTGCTAGGTTAATATATGCTAAACGATATAAATTATACTGACTGCGTAATTCCTGTAAAGCAGGATAACATGGGTGCTACGGGAAAGAGGGATGTTTTTTCAAATCCCAGGGTAACAGAATTATTTGCGCATGTCTGCTACAACGGAGAACAAATGACCCGGTTACATTTCTGGCAGAGGTCAAGAGGTCACTTAAGGGGTTTTTAAAGCAAATTTTTATTTTTAAGTATGACGTAATTGCTACGACAGAAGGATTTTTCAAATAAAAACAACTTTTAAACTAATTATTTCTACTAATTATATTAGAGCACCAGGAAAGCTGCGACTTCGATGAAAATAACAGTTTCTGAAAAAAAGGGACCCTTATTAGTTTTAATGATGTTAATCTGAAACGTGACGTGACGTGATTTTCCCTGGGTTCTGATGATTTAGTTTTCGGAGTTAATAAAAAAAAAGTACATGAAAAAATAAACGTGTTGACGTTCTGAAAATGCGCCTATTGCGTGTCCCCCATAAAAAAATTATAGTTATGCCCTCCCTACTTTTCTATTTGAATTATTAAACATGAAGAAAACTTGCGATTTTGATACAAAATTGGGCCCGATTTCAATCTACTTTCAAATTGAAGGGGGCGAAAAATACTTTCGAAAAAAAAAAAGGTCAGAGTGAAAATATAAAATCTTGTTAGGGAGTTGTGATTCTTAATTTGCCTTGGGAGTAGACCCCAATAACGTTTTTCCCCAGCTCGGGAAATTCGAGAAAAAAAAAAATGTAAATATTTCGAGAAGAGATTTACGTATCGTAAGCTATGGACGGAAGAAAAAAAAAGAAGTTATGCCCTGAGTTGTAAATGTTTTTTTAAACCGGCAGGAAAAAAGTTATAAATTGGAAAATCTAATTTTTCTAGTTTCACCGATCAATAAAAAAAGTTTTATTTTTCGAATTTCATAAGGATAGAATTTCACCATCATTTTTTATATCAGAAGTGGGATGACCAATATCAGAAGTGGGATGACCATATCAGAAGTGTGATGACCGATATCAGAAGTGGGATGACTGATATCAGAAGTGGGATGACTGATATCAGAAGTGAGATGACCAATATCAGAAGTGGGGTGAGTGATATCAGAAGTGGGATGACCGATATCAGAAGTGGGATAACCGATATCAGAAGTGGGATAACCGATATCAGACGACCGATATCAGCGATTAGAGGTCTTGAAAAACGGATTCCTGTCTTAAAGTTTGCTCATCAAATATCGATTTCTGAATAACCGATATCTGAAGTGGGATGAACGATATCAGAAGTGGAATGACCAATATCAGAAGTGGGATGACTGATATCAGAAGTGGGATGACTGATATCAGAAGTGAGATGACCAATATCAGAAGTGGGGTGACTGATATCAGAAGTGAGATGACCGCCATCTGAAGTGGGATGATCGATATCAGAAGTGGGATGACCGATATCAGAAGTGGGATGACTGATATCAAAAGTGAGATGACTGATATCAGAAGTGAGATGACCAATATCAGAAGGGGGGTGACTGATATCAGAAGTGGGATGACCGACATATGAAGTGGGATGACCGATATCAGAAGTGGGATGATCGATATCAGAAGTGGGATAACCGATATCAGACGACCGATATCAGCGATTAGAGGTCTTGAAAAACGGATTCCTGTCTTAAAGTTTGCTCATCAAATATCGATTTCTGAATAACCGATATCTGAAGTGGGATGAACGATATCAGAAGTGGAATGACCAATATCAGAAGTGGGATGACTGATATCAGAAGTGGGATGACTGATATCAGAAGTGAGATGACCAATATCAGAAGTGGGGTGACTGATATCAGAAGTGGGATGACCGACATCTGAAGTGGGATGACCGATATCAGAAGTGGGATGACCGATATCAGAAGTGGGATTACCGATATCAGAAGTGGGATAACCGATATTAGACGACCGATATCAGCGATTAGAGGTCTTGAAAAACGGATTCCTGTCTTAAAGTTTGCTCATCAAATATCGATTTCTGAATAACCGATATCTGAAGTGGGATGAATGATATCAGAAGTGGAATGACCATTATCAGAAGTGGGATGAACTATATCACATGTAGGTAAAATAACCGATATCCGAAGTGGGATGACCGATATCAGAAGTGGGATAACCGACATCAGACGTCTGCGATTAGAGGTCTTGAAAAACGGATTCCTGTCTTAAAGTTTGCTCTTAAAATATCGATTTCTGATTTCTGAATAACCGATATCAAAAGGGGGATGACCAATATCAGAAGTGGGATGACTGATATCAGAAGTGGGATGACCGACATCTGAAGTGGGATGACCGATATCAGAAGTGGGATAACCAATATCAGAAGTGGGATGACCAATATCAGAAATGGGATGACCAATATCAGAAGTGGGATGACTGATATCAGAAGTGGGATGACCAATATCAGAAATGGGATGACTGATATCAGAAGTGGGATAACCGACATCAGACGTCAGCGATTAGAGGTCTTGAAAAACGGATTCCTGTCTTAGTTTGCTCTTAAAATATCGATTTCTGATTTCTGAATAACCGCCATCAGAAGTGGGATGACCGATATCCGAAGTGGGATGACCGATATCAGAAGTGGGATAACCGATATCAGAAGTGGGATTACCGATATCAGCGATTAGAGGTCTTGAAAAACGGATTCCTGTCTTAGTTTGCTCTTAAAATATCGATTTCTGATTTCTGAATAACCGCCATCAGAAGTGGGATGACCGATATCCGAAGTGGGATGACCGATATCAGAAGTGGGATGTCCGATATCAGAAGTGGGATAACCGATATCAGAAGTGGGATAACCAATATCAGACGACCGATATCAGCGATTAGAGGTCTTGAAAAACGGATTCCTGTCTTAAAGTTTGCTCATCAAATATCGATTTCTGAATAACCGATATCTGAAGTGGGATGAACGATATCAGAAGTGGAATGACCAATATCAGAAGTGGGATGACTGATATCAGAAGTGGGATGACTGATATCAGAAGTGAGATGACCAATATCAGAAGTGGGGTGACTGATATCAGAAGTGAGATGACCGCCATCTGAAGTGGGATGATCGATATCAGAAGTGGGATGACCGATATCAGAAGTGGGATGACTGATATCAGAAGTGAGATGACTGATATCAGAAGTGAGATGACCAATATCAGAAGGGGGGTGACTGATATCAGAAGTGGGATGACCGACATATGAAGTGGGATGACCGATATCAGAAGTGGGATGATCGATATCAGAAGTGGGATAACCGATATCAGACGACCGATATCAGCGATTAGAGGTCTTGAAAAACGGATTCCTGTCTTAAAGTTTGCTCATCAAATATCGATTTCTGAATAACCGATATCTGAAGTGGGATGAACGATATCTGAAGTGGAATGACCAATATCAGAAGTGGGATGACTGATATCAGAAGTGGGATGACTGATATCAGAAGTGAGATGACCAATATCAGAAGTGGGGTGACTGATATCAGAAGTGGGATGACCGACATCTGAAGTGGGATGACCGATATCAGAAGTGGGATGACCGATATCAGAAGTGGGATTACCGATATCAGAAGTGGGATAACCGATATCAGACGACCGATATCAGCGATTAGAGGTCTTGAAAAACGGATTCCTGTCTTAAAGTTTGCTCATCAAATATCGATTTCTGAATAACCGATATCTGAAGTGGGATGAATGATATCAGAAGTGGAATGACCATTATCAGAAGTGGGATGAACTATATCACATGTAAAATAACCGATATCCGAAGTGGGATGACCGATATCAGAAGTGGGATAACCGACATCAGACGTCTGCGATTAGAGGTCTTGAAAAACGGATTCCTGTCTTAAAGTTTGCTCTTAAAATATCGATTTCTGATTTCTGAATAACCGATATCAAAAGGGGGATGACCAATATCAGAAGTGGGATGACTGATATCAGAATTGGGATGACCGACATCTGAAGTGGGATGACCGATATCAGAAGTGGGATAACCAATATCAGAAGTGGGATGACCAATATCAGAAATGGGATGACCAATATCAGAAGTGGGATGACTGATATCAGAAGTGGGATGACCAATATCAGAAATGGGATGACTGATATCAGAAGTGGGATAACCGACATCAGACGTCAGCGATTAGAGGTCTTGAAAAACGGATTCCTGTCTTAGTTTGCTCTTAAATATCGATTTCTGATTTCTGAATAACCGCCATCAGAAGTGGGATGACCGATATCCGAAGTGGGATGACCGATATCAGAAGTGGGATAACCGATATCAGACGACCGATATCAGCGATTAGAGGTCTTGAAAAACGGATTCCTGTCTTAAAGTTTGCTCATCAAATATCGATTTCTGAATAACCGATATCTGAAGTGGGATGAACGATATCAGAAGTGTAATGACCAATATCAGAAGTGGGATGACCTATATCAGATGTAAAATAACCGATATCCGAAGTGGGATGACCAATATCAGAAGTGGGATAACCGACATCAGACGTCAGCGATTAGAGGTCTTGAAAAACGGATTCCTGTCTTAAAGTTTGCTCTCAAAATATCGATTTCTGATTTCTGAATAACCGGCATCAGAAGTGGGATGACCGATATCCGAAGTCTGATGACCGATATCAGAAGGGGGATAATCAGACGACCGATATCAGCAATTAGAGATCTTGAAAAACGGATTCCTATCTTAAAGTTTGCTCTTCAAATATCGATTTCTGATTTCTGTAATACCAAGTTTACTAGATTTTTAATCTTTTCTACTTCTCCACATACTTACCGTCTCAGAAACCACAATTTTAGCCAAATTTTTGCCAGTATCTATCAATTTTAGGGTTCAGAAACCAAAATTTCATTGCCATTTTGTCAATTTCTAATTTCTTTAACCCCAATTTCAACAGATTTTTTTTATTTTTTCAGTTTTTTGACCTACTTAAGGCCTCAGAAACCATAATTTATCCAAAATGTCAGTCTGTATTTTAGGGTTCAAAAACCAAAACTCACTTTTTTTTTTCTCTTCACATCTATTCACCACTGCAAAAACGTCAATTTTTTTCCTCTTTTTGTGGTTCTTAATTTGCCTTGTAGACCCAAAATTTTGACTTTTGTTGGGGGAAATTGATAAAATTGCACCGTCAACAATGTGGTCTTGAAAAAGGCAATTCTGGTCTTTAGATTTGCTTTTGAAATTTTCAAGGGTGGGACTGACTTAAATAGAAAAGGTGAAGGGGGCGGGGGTCACCTCCCGAAGTTAAACACTAAAACTCTTTTCGGCCAACTCTCGGCACAAACCAGACTCCCTGTCTTTTTCTCTCTCTCTCCTTTTTTTTTTTTCTGTGTGTACTTTAAATTACTTTGCTTGTTAAACCCAAGTCCCCTCTTCCCGCCGGGGACTTGGCAACTCTAAATTGTTTTCCTGTGACATATCTTACAAACTGGCTCTTTTCGACTAAAAAAGAAGTAAATTTTTATTAAAAAAATAATTTGTACCTTCCTAGCTTTTTTATATAAAATATTTTGGCCATAAAGTTAAATTTTCCCTCAAAACCTGGATAAACTTTTTGTCTAATCCTACTTAATCCACCTTAATTTCACGTGATGTGGGACACTAAAATTATTTTGAGGCTTGCGGTTACATAAAAAGAGCTTAGCACATCCCAGAGTTTACGGTTTATCGTGCGTAAAAAAATCAAAACTCCTAAACAGACCATAGAATCTAATTTTTTGGAACTTCCTTAGTAAAGAGGGTTTTTCTGAGTGGCCGGGGGAGGCGAAATCTTTATTTTTTCTACCTTTGAAAGAACGTGAGAAAGTCTTATTTTTAATGATAGTACCATATTCAAGTTTAAATTTACACGTAAAGGAACCAATCCTAAATAATGAGACTCCCTTTTATTGATTTTTGGTCCAATTATTATTAATACACGTATATAACGAGGTGCTATGCAAAATTCTAAATATAAGACCGTCTAGTACTGGATATTCAGAATTCTAATTATAAAGTAAACACTCATTTTTGACCTTTGAAGACCGGTTATTTTTGTTAATATTACCTAAAGTTGAAAAATCTTTCATAAAAGCAGGTTATCATCGTTAGTGCTTTTTAGAGTGAAAAGCCTTAATCCTTGGCCTTCAAAAAAAAGGGGTGGAAAAAGAGGAAAAAACTTGGTAGTTTCACAACAACAAGATAAGGAAGAATATTGATGGGCTCGTTTAGGAGTAAGGTAAAGACGGAGAGGGAGGTGCATCCATCAGTCGTTCCTTAACAAAGACCCCCCGGCCGACCGAGAGCTTCTTATTCCTCCTGTCACACAAAATCAAACCTGACACTTGCAGCTTAAGAAGAAAGATGTTCCCAAGTATTTTTACGAACGTCGAAAAAAAAGGATGGTTCAATTTCTAAAACCTATTTTCTGCATCATACATTTTCTTCCCTCTTACTCCCTAAATAGCACAGATTTATGAACACAAAATGTGTTATAATAGCTTTGTTCGAAACCGTTTTGAAACTTCTGGAGCATGCGCAGAAGGATTTGACGATGACTTCAGATTTGACGGACAAGCGATTTGAACGACGTCAAATCCTAAGCTCCAGGAGTTTCAAACTGCAGTTGGAACTAAACGACAAATCAATTTTTGACTAAGAAAAATGTGAACTGTGAAAATTAAAATATTTTTTCTTAATTTAATTTTGCGGTGGAAATCGATTCGAGTATCCGCTATAATAATGGGAAGTCATTCCGAACCCATTAGTCGATATAATGGAATCTGGGAATAATTGGATTCCTACTCTCGAGTATAATGCATGAGAAATCATGTTCGAAAATAGTTTATTTTCACATGCATATTTTTACGCGATACTATTATCACAAATTGAGTGACGAAAATTTTTTTTCCGACTAGTCATTCTATTAGGTGTACAAAATGAAACTCAGCCACAGGGTTTTGAATTTTGTAGATTTTAGCCGAGTTTCATTTTGTACACCTAGTAGTTCATTCAAAATTTTGAAAGTTTTAGGCGTTAAAGTCCATCAAAAGATGACCTTCTCCGTGTAAGAAGGTTATCGAAGTATAACCATTAAGAAGGTTAATTTTTAAAGGCTTGTAAATCGTAAACCGTTACAGATATTGAAAAAATGCACTAAATAAAATCGGTTGGAAATTCAATTCTCTTTAATGTTTATTCAATTCATTTTTTCTCTAGGAGGCACTGTTTTCAAGATAAATTTATTTAAAATAATGACCCTGCGGTAGCAGGGACTAAAAGGTAGATTTCTTTTCATGATTAAAATTAAAATGTATAAACACAAAATATATAATTATGTTATAAAAATGATGATATAAGAAAAATTGCGCCACTGAGCCCCTAGAAAAACATCTGATAATTTATTAATACAATATTTAATAATTTCCCGGTATAAATTCAAATTTTTTTTAAAGTATAGCTAGTTCAATATTTTTCGCCTGGCTCGTCCAAACCTGCTTTAATTAATTTTTTACACGCCCTCGCAGAGGTCTTAAAGTTTTTTTTTGCAAAAGGACTAGGATTTCAATAGAAAATGCCAATTTTGTCTTTTAAGCCCTAAGTAAAGTAGGTGAATCGCTGGTCCGATTTCAGCCATTAACGAACTCGTCCGAGCTATTGAGATAAAAGCTCTAAATACCGGATATCGTCACCCTCACATTAAAATTGCTCCAGTTATCGTGCTAATATATATATATATATATATAACTTTTCAACTGAGGATGGTTTTGGGGTCCAGGAGGTATGAAACGAAAAACGTATAGAAAATTTTTTGAATCTGCGACTACTTGGTACATTACAATAGGTAGATTTTTGAAGAAAAGAAATCTACCTAAAAAATTATTTTTCAAAAATGGTGCATCCTAGAAAAAAATAATTAAGTACAAATTTATAGAAAATTAAATTTCCTACAATTTTTATTTATTAGGTGTACAAAATGAAACTCAGACACAGGGTAAATTTGAATTTTGTAGATTTTCGCCGAGTTTCATTTTGTACACCTAATACAAGGGATCGGCGCAAAGAGCCCAAATTTCTCCCTACTATCGAAAGCAGGGACTTCCTAAAAATATTGCCACGTTAATATAGTTTAAATAAGAGGGCCAAAATGCCCCCCATATCCCGCTACAGCCTTTTCAAGATAAGCAAAAGGAACGTTTGGTAAATATTAGATGAAAATTACGACTTGCTGCGGATTTTTCGGGTTTTGGAAGAATATCTCCACAAAATGGAGGGTAATACAATAACTATTTGAGGAAGTTAAAAATCAAATAGATAAAAATACTCTCTTTTGAGTCAATGTTTTGGTAGGAACGATTACCACAACTCCTAGCGGTCATGCTGGCTTAGCGGAAGCCTCCGCCGTCTAAGCACGGGACCGTATTTCATTGCGCAATCCACTTATAGGGGAGATATCTATCCTGGTTAGCTTTATTTACGATCTTCACCACACCCTAGAAAGGAATTCCGATTTACTAGAAAGGAAGTTTTTTTTTTCGTATCCAAAAACTTTTTGTTTAACGGCGGCGTCCTCATTTAGAAAAACGATCGTGTAAATTTCCTATTTCGCTTTTAACAAACTAGTTTGAGAAACTCTACATCCGTGATAAGGGCAAGTTTTAGTTCTTGTAGTTAGCTAAAAGCTTTGATCGAGTTTTGGATTACTGAGTTTTTCCCCCCTCAAGTTTTGAGACATCCTTCTTCGTTTTATTTTTTATATCCCTTTACCAAGAAACATTTCATGCTTTTCAGATCGTAATACGACTTTTTTGTGTCTCAAAAAAATGATTTAAATCATAAAAAATATGATATCCGTATTTGTAATCACAATCAAAAATAATATTGTATTAGGTTTACAAAATGAAACTCAGCCACAGGGTTTTGAATTTTGTAGATTTTAGCCAAGTTTCATTTTTGTACACCTAGTAGTTCATTTTTTCAAAATTTTGAACATTTTAGGCGTTAAAGTCCATCAAAAGTTGACCTTCTCCGTGTAAGAAGGTTATTGAAGTATAACCATTAAGAAGGTTAATTTTTAATGGCATGTAAATCGTAAACCGTTACCGACATTGAAAAAATGCACTAAATAAAATCTGTTGGAAATTTGATTTTCTTTAATTTTTGTTCTATTCATTTTATCTCTAGGACGCACTGTTTTCAAGATAAATTTATTTAAAAAAAATTATTTTCCGAAAATGGTGCATCCTAGAAAAAAATAATTAAGTGCAAATTTATAAAGAATTAAATTTCCTACAATTTTTATTTATTAGGTGTACAAAATGAAACTCAGCCACAGGGTAAATTTGAATTTTGTAGATTTTAGCCGAGTTTCATTTTGTACACCTTATATGTCTAAGATTATGCCCTAATCTGATACTTTTCAAGATTTCTCATATATTCATCATATGAGATTTATTGCCTTAAAGTATTTAGAAAAAAAAAAAAAAATGACCCGGAAGGGGAAAAAGTGGAAAAATATTAGAGAATGTTACGCAAGAGCGGCTTAGTCGAAAGGTTTCTTGTTTACATTTTCATCCTGTAAACGGATCAAAAGGTCGCACGAATATGCAAACCAGAGGACATATATCCATTTTACGTGGCTTTTATTATTTTAGTATTAAGATAAACCAAAATACAATAAAACAAAAACAAAGAGATTGGCATATTTATCGTATATTCGTTAAATATAAAAATTACTCTTCTGTAGTAGGAGGTCTCCTTACTGAGGGAAAAAAGAACTCAATTTTCGGCTTCAAGTTTTTCTTATATATTAGGTGTACAAAATGAAACTCAGCCACAGGGTAAATTTGAATTTTGTAGATTTTAGCCAAGTTTCATTTTGTACATCTAGTAGTTCATTTTTCAAACTTTTGAACATTTTAGGCGTTAAAGTTCACCAAAAGTTGTCCTTCTCCGTGTAAGAAGGTTATTGAAGTACAACCATTAAGAAGGTTAACTTTTAAAGGCTTGTAAATCGTAAACCGTTACAGATATTGAAAAAATGCACTAAATAAAATCTGTTGGAAATTTAATTCTCTTTAATTTTTATTCTATTCATTTTTTCTCTAGGACGCACTGTTTTCAAGATAAATTTATTTTAAAAAAAATATTTTCCGAAAATGGTGCATCCTAGAAAAAAATAATTAAGTGCAAAATAGAAAATTAAATTTCCTACAATTTTTATTTATTAGGTGTACAAAATGAAACTCAGCCACAGGGTAAATTTGAATTTTGTCGATTTTAGCCGAGTTTCATTTTGTACACCTTTTGCGCACGCATACATAGAAAAACAGGGTGTTCCAACTAGAGTGGACCAGCATCTTTACGGCAAATCATTTAGTTCCCAAGAAAAAGTTTAAGTTCCTTATTTTTCGACGGGGAATCTACTCCATTTGGTAGATTTTGGCTTTGATGTACAGGGTGTCCCAGAGCGACGCCAACTTCGTTATTTTAATGAGAATCGATTCTACGCCTAATTTTAAGCAACTTTTAGTTAGGTCATTTTTCGATTAGAGTAGGTACTTTTAACTTCTTTAAAGAAGTTATTGTGATACCCTTCACGTCGGGTTTTTTGGGAAGGGTCTTCCAGACTCCGGAGGTTCAAACCGAATATTGATCTTTACCCATCTCAACTTTGTATGTGGTTCCGGCCGGCAGTCCCTTTTTTTATTTTTACAAAAAAATTGCAAATTTTGATTTTGGTGTACAGGGTGTCCCAGAGCGACACCAACGTTTAAAATGAGAATCCCTATTTTTTTCATATTCGTAATCTACGTAAAATTTCAAACTGATTTGACTCTTTAGGCCAAAAAAAATTTCACAAGCGGATTTTTGACCAAAAAGATTTTTTTTTGCTTTTGAGATGATGGTCCACTTTAGTTGGAACACCCTGTATATTCCGCGCTAATCCTCATTATGAGGTATTTAAGAGAAACTGACAGCAGCTACTCTACTCAAAAAGTTTTATCAAGTTATAGACTGAAAATTTTGGCTTAAAAAACTGTTTACACACATTAGAAGGTACTAATTAAACTCATAATTAAAATGATTTTTCCCGGAAGTCCTAAATTGATTGTTCAATTAGAATTTGTGACCGTTATATTATTAATAATAATGAAAAACCTGGATTTCGCTCTTAATTAAATTAAAGATAATTTTATTGAACTAATTACTTCCAGGAAGTAAAGAGGGGCGATTAATAATTGTCAACGTATGGAAATGAGTCACGGAATCTAGGATAGAAAATAAACCATGCGCATTAACTTATCATCTTTTATGCGGAGAAAAGAATATTTTCAACGTAGCTTTTATACCAGACAGACTTTATCCTCGTTGACTTAATACTGGAAGAAAAATTACATAAAGTCATATTTTTATTTTCTAAAACTTCTCTGCGACATTGGAAAGTTATGCGATTAATGCTATATTTTGACGCCAACTATAACAAAAGTTTCAGGAGAAAATGGAGGCTATTATACATTATGTTTATTCGCCGGGAAGTTTAGCAGACTTGTCCTTTTCCAAACTGGGTTCTTATTTAAAAATTTATTTCTCCTTGTACATTTTCAAACTTAAAAGAAAAAAAAGTTGAAAAACTAAAGTTTTTATTTAAAAACCTAAATCAAAGAATTTCTGGGAAAATCCCATCTAGAACGTGTAATTAATGTTTAGTTTAAAAAAAAATTCTAATTGAAATGCCTACTTTCCTTTTAATAAACATTTTACATTCAATTAACTTGATGATACTCGTAAAAAAAGTTTTTAAATTGGTATCCTCCTATATTTTACGTCAAATCCCTTTCCTTCCAAAGAGTCCGCGTTCTAACCAAAAGTTTTACAAAGTTTACACCTCGGATTAGACGGATCCCTGTCTTGTATTATAATTTCCCTGCACAAAAGAAAGGAACGAAATAAAATAAATAATCGCATCAGGGTATAAAAACTTTCCTCATAAAAATATGTTCAGCTTTTTTTTACAGTTCGTCAACAACAGAGAAAGTTTTTATGAGAAGTTCGGAGAATAAAAATTTATTTATATTTTTTTTGTTAAAAAAATAAGGTCTGAGCTTCCTTCGGGAACTTGCTCAAAGTAGGGAAATTTATAACTTCCCTATTATCGAGGAAAAGAAGATTCTGTAAGGTAAAAATCTGGCGATAATTGCGATGATGGCGACGCCAGCACCACAGATAACCTAATGAATTTTCTTTCGTATGGCTATAAAAGCCGATTCCAAAGACTCATCGTTGGAGGGTATCATAATATCTTGCAAATTGATTGGTGTCTTTTTTTTAGAATTGACTGAAGTCTAGTTGAAACAAATAAGTCGGACGTTGTTCCCTGGGGAACTCCATTGTTTATGTATACAACGTGTGACATGAAACTTATCGAATAGAGAAGACGAAACGGCTTTTGGGATGGGAGGCATCTGAATATAATGCAGAGATAGTGAGAGAAATACACGTCTACCTTATAAATACAATTTAATTTCGTCCGTCCAACATTCTAGCTCGTAACATTTCCTTTGTCCTCAATTTATCGCCCTGGTGTTAATTACTCCCTAAGATAATGCAAATTTACTGCTCAATGGTTGAGAAAAAATAATTTTAATTACAAAATTGGCAGCCCTGGCTATCCTTTTATTTTTTTTCTTCTGTTTACACAGATTCGGAAATTCTCATCCATGATTTTTTTTATAACTTGGTTTTGGGCGTTTTTCTTTGTTTTTGGTCGTAGAAGCCCATTTTGAGCTCGAGGTTTTAGTCGATAATAGAAAACTAGATTAATAATGAGCTTGTCTACTGTGCCGGCCGGCCGTCCTCTTCACGGCGCTGTACCCGAAACAAACCGTCTCCCTAAAGCTCACCGTCGCCTTCGTTCTCCAAGAGATTGAGCCACTCACCACCTCATTATTGGCTTATAATTTTTATGACAGATTTGCTGCCATGGCATTGCTTTACATTTACGATTTTAATGTTTATCACAGTCATTTCTTCCTCTATTAATGTTTTTTTTGTAAACAATTTAAAAAAATAAATAGAAGAAACTTACCCAGTAATTATTAAATTTCATATAAATTTAAGCCGGCTTTGTTTAAAAGCGGTAGGTAGGTACATTACGATGAATAAGTTATCAAAATTACCCCACATTTCCTCCTTTTAATCTTCTTTCTCCGTAACTCTCCCCACGTTTTATACAATTTTATTCGAATGGTCAAATACCCTAAATTTGTTGAATTGGAGCTGCCCCTGTAGGGAACTCTATAACAGAAGGGGAAGATTAATATATAATACCTTTGTTCCAACCGCAGTTTGAAACTGGTTTGAAACTCCTGGAGCATGCGCAGAAGGATTTGCACGTCTGATTTGAAGGACAAACGATTTGAGCGACGTCAGATTTGACGTCTAAGTCCTTCTGCGTATGCTCCAGGAGTTTCAAACCAGTTTCAAACTGCGGTTGGAATAAAGCTAATATCAACGAAGAAATGGGAGTTTCCTAAAAATGTAATGACTTAAGTATTTGGTTGAAAACCATTTTGGGAAAATATTTTTAAGTGGTTTTTCCCAATTTTTTTTCTCGAATTTTCAGTTTTTCCTTTTATTTTTACAATTTTTTTCTCAAAAAAGTATCAAGGTAGAAATCATGGGCTTTTTGCCCAAGGGATGTCCCTCTCGCATAGGATGGAAGTAATAAATTTCTACCTTAAAAAAAAAAAAGTTTTTTTTACATCAAAAATTTGATAAAAATATAAGGAGTAATTGGTGAAAATTTGGTGAAAATTGGACAATCGGTTTGGCCGCAGCGAATTTCTTAAAATTTTAAACAGACATATCTCCGCCATTTTTTCGAAATTCAAAAATCGCCCTCGTTAGATTCTTCTTCGCCGGCTAAAGAAACTTGTGTGAAAAGGTGAAAATCGGATGAAAACTGTGGTAAAGTGTTCCGGGAAAAAATGCTACGGCCGGACGGTACAAGAGACAAAGTCGTGATGGGTATAGATCCAAATAATTGACCCTACGGAGTCTGGAACGTGGAGGGTAAAACAATATATATTCAATTATTGGGGGTTAGAGAATGGAGAACATAAGCTAACAAAGGTTTATCGTTGTCTTGGGTCTAGAATAAACGTTGAAGCCCTAAGGTTTTTCTCTTTCTGATGACTAAGGGTTCTGTCACTCGAAGCCTCAGGCCCTTT
Organism: Orius insidiosus; assembly: GCA_014119065.1. NCBI lineage: Eukaryota > Metazoa > Arthropoda > Insecta > Hemiptera > Anthocoridae > Orius > Orius insidiosus. The sequence continues at coordinate 163,999 of JACGAQ010000098.1, forward strand.
TTCCCATACAACAGGTGTTGTGCCTCCCCGTATGTTTTCTTACGAAGGGCACGAGGAAAAGAAAACCCCTGGGGCTCAACTGTTTTGTTTTTTCGACTTTAATTTCTTCATCCCCCTTCTTTTAGTAGAAGCTTTAAAATCAAATACCTAAAAGGGCGTTGATATTAAAAGAGGGGGAACGCTTTGAGGACATGTTCTAAATAAGCCCTTTGACCGATCTTGTCCGGACCAAGTGAGTAGGACAATTAAGGGAACTACGCAAACAGAAAACCCACCCTTTTGTCCTTTAAAACAAGGCTTATTTTCAAACTTTAAATTCTCGTTAGATTTGCGTTGATGGAGGGGATAAAAGGCTGACAATCCTTCGATATATCTACTAACAAGTGATCCCATGTAAGCACCAAGACATCTTTTATTCATACTTTCTTTCCCCATTATCCACGAATCCATTGGAGAAAAAGCAAAGGAACAATCCGAAAGAGCATTTATTCCCAAATTGATTCATAAATGTAAGGAGGCGAATAAAAGGCTATATTCTACTCTCTCAAATCAATAATGTCCGCTACTTATACTCAGACTTCTGACCTATTTTTAGATATAAAATTCTAATTTTAGTGTTTTCGATTCTGATTTTATAACTATGAAAATTGAGGAAGCAGAAAAAAACAATTATTGAGATTTGAACGTACGACCTTTCTTTTAGCCCTATCAACCAGTGACCTTTTTAGTCTACTTTAAAAAATTGTTTGGGGAACAATTAGTTATTTTCATGGTATAGGGAAGTTGAATCTAGGGGAGAACACCGTTCAACATAACGCATTTCGCCCTAAAGCGGTTGAACATAAAAATCTGCATTTCGACATAAAAAATCAGTAGTTCTCCATAACGCGTTTCGGCATAATGCAATTACACATAAAGCTCTCAAAAGTTCAAAAATTTTTAGTAAAATGCATTTCAACATAAGGCATTTAGCCATAAACGACTTTTTCAAAAAATACAAGTCGACATAAAAAGTGACCATAACGCTTCTCACCATAAAAGCCTCTCTTTAAACTTGTTGTTTCGCCATAAAACTGTTTCTGTCGTTTAGGAATAATACATCTCACCATAAATTAAGGACAGCGCAAGCCTACTTTCACCGTTTAAAAAGCGATTATGACGAAACGACAAAACCTTAAAGCTTGACAGTTCACCATTATGCAGCTCAACATAATGCATCTCACCATAAACTAAAAAAGCAAAAGAGTAGACAACCAATGAGATCAGCTCGTTTTATGACACAAGGGGGTTGACTTTTTTTCCTCTCGCGAGGATGTTCATGGTGAACTGTTAAATTTTAAGGTTTATGTCTGGAAAAAAAAAAAAAAAAAAAAAAGTTCGATATCCCTAGCTTATGGTGAGATGTATTATGCCCGACAGTATGCGAACCGACAAGTTCTTTAAAATGAAAGTTTTCTTTATGTTCAACTGCGTTATAAAACGACAAATTTTATGTCGAAACGACAAGTGTTGAACCTCCCTTATTATGTTCAAATGCATTATGGTGAACGTTTTCGTCTATTCTTTATGTTGAGTTGCAGATTTTTTATGTTGAACGGTAACTCTCAATTTATGCTATTTTATGTCAAATGCATTATGTCGACACATATCGAATCTAGTAGGTTATGCTGGCTTCCTCGGTGTCAACCTGTCTTCCTGAAATTTGAAAAATAACTAAAGAATGTGATTATGATATTAAAATTCAGAAAAAGGATTAAAATAAAATGTTTGTACAGGAAAGTAGAGGTTTCGGTTCACCGATACGAACAAAAAAACCTTTTCAACGTTTTATTCAATTAGATTAAGTAACTTTACCTACTTTCTTAAACAAAGAAGGATTTTAACACTTAAAGAACGAAAAAAAAACTAAGTTTTTTTTATTCGAAGGCAGATTGTTCAAAGGTAATAGAATTGAAGCCTGGTTCACTGGATTCTAGCAAACACTATTGGATCCTATTATTGCATTTGTAAATAAACGCAATCCAGCTCATTTACGGACGAATGCTCTATTTTGCTTTGTTTATAATTATTAAAAGAGGTCAAATTTAATTTGGAAAAATTTATATGACGCCTTTTTATGATAAAAGTCATAAGGAGATTTATTTTTGTTTCTCGTGAGGAGATTGGATTCGGAGGTAGGGAAAATGAAGGGTGTGAGTGTGTGGTCCTAGGACAGTATATCATTTGGTTATGCCTCACGGGTTTCCATCTTCTGGCTTCTTTCCAGAACAAGACCACTGCCAAAGACTCCTGACAATGACCCCCCAGGGACCTCCCACCATTTTTTTATTTACAACCAAAATATTCCGATTGAAATTCAAAACATTTATAGGAACGTGATCGTAGAAATAGAAAAATACGAGACAAGACTAGAAAATTGGATTTTAAGATCTCACACACGTCTCCGTTAATCCCAATTTTTTTCTCCCCTTTTTCAAATTTATAACTTTATAATTAAGTTAAAATTGTTAATGATTAAAGTTAGATGCTAAGCCATTCGTCTTGGTTTTATTGAGTGCGGGATGGAGGATTATTAATAGTTTGGGTTCAAGGAGATCCTTTAAAACTAATAACAAAGGATTGTGTACAACCAACTTTTCCTTTATTAATAACTAGGCTTAGAAGTCATTCTTATGTTATAATCTCTTTGGATTACATTTTAACAACAATGGAACTAAAAGATGAACGAGGAAAAAAAAGTCTCTTTGTACACGGAGCGGCCCTCATATAGTTTTATCAGTTTCAACCTAATAATGTCTACTTTTAAAAGAGGTTTTCAATGTAAAAAATTACTTTTCGAGCTCCGTGATTCACACGGTTATTAAAAATTAGGTCCTTAGGACGAAAGTTTACGTTATTTCGTATTTGTGAAGTGTTAAGATATCAGTGGGATAATATATCAGAAGTGGGATAACCTATATCAGAAGTGGGATGACTGATATCAGAAGTGGGATACCCGATTTCCGACGACCGATATCAGCGATTAGAGGTCTTGAATAACAGATTCCTGTCTTAAAGTGTGCTCTTCAAATATCGATTTATGATTTCTGAATAACCGATTTCAGAAGTGGGATGACTTATATCAGATGTAAAATAACCGATATCAGAAGTAGGATGGCCGATATCAGAAGTGGCATAACCGATATCAGAAGTGGGATAACCGATATCAGAAGTGGGATAACCGATATCAGAAGTGGGATAACCGATATCAGAAGTGCTATAACCGATATCAGAAGTGGGATGACTCATATCAGAAGTGGGATAACCGATATCAGAAGTGGGATGACTGATATCTGAAGTGGGATAACCGATTTCAGACGACCGATATCGGCGATTAGAGGTCTTGAATAACGGATTCCTGTCTTAAAGTTTGCTCTTAAAATATCGATTTCTAAATAAACGATATCAGAAGTGGGATGACCTATATCAGAAGTGGCATAACCGATATCAGAAGTGGGATGACCGATATCAGAAGTGGGATAACCGATATCAGAAGTGGGATGACTTATATCAGATGTAAAATAACCGATATCAGAAGTAGGATGACCGATATCAGAAGTGGGATAACCGATATCAGAAGTGGGATAACCGATATCAGAAGTAGGATAACCGATATCAGAAGTGGGATAACCGATATCAGAAGTGGGATAACCGATATCAGAAGTGGGATGACTTATATCAGATGTGGGAAAACCGATATCAGAAGTGGGATGACTGATATCTGAAGTGGGATAACCGATTTCAGACGACCGATATCGGCGATTAGAGGTCTTGAATAACGGATTCCTGTCTTAAAGTTTGCTCTTAAAATATCGATTTCTAAATAAACGATATCAGAAGTGGGATGACCTATATCAGAAGTGGCATAACCGATATCAGAAGTGGGATGACCGATATCAGAAGTGGGATAACCGATATCAGAAGTGGGATGACTTATATCAGATGTAAATAACCGATATCAGAAGTAGGATGGCCGATATCAGAAGTGGTACGTATAACCGATATCAGAAGTGGGATAACCGATATCAGAAGTGGGATAACCGATATCAGAAGTGGTATAACCGATATCAGAAGTGGGATGACTGATATCAGATGTGGGATAACCGATATCAGAAGTGGGATGACTGATATCTGAAGTGGGATAACCGATTTCAGACGACCGATATCGGCGATTAGAGGTCTTGAATAACGGATTCCTGTCTTAAAGTTTGCTCTTCAAATATCGATTTCTAAATTTCTGAATAACCGATATCAGAAGTGGGATAACCGATATCAGAAGTGGTATAACCGATATCAGAAGTGGGATGACTGATATCAGAAGTGGGTTAACCGATATCAGAAGTGAGATGACCGATATTAGAAGTGGGATAACCGATATCAGAAGTGGGATAACCGATATCAGAAGTGGGATAACCGATATCAAAAGTGGGATGACTCATATCAGAAGTGGGATAACCGATATCAGAAGTGGGATGACTGATATCTGAAGTGGGATAACCGATTTCAGACGACCGATATCAGCGATTAGAGGTCTTGAATAACGGATTCCTGTCTTAAAGTTTGCTCTTCAAATATCGATTTCTGATTTCTGAATAACCGATATCAGAAGTAGGATGACCGATATCAGAAGTGGCATAACCGATATCAGAAATAGGGTGACCGATATCAGAAGTTGGATAACCGATATCAGAAGTGGGATAACCGATATCAGAAGTGGGATGACTGATATCAGATGTGGGATAACCGATATCAGAAGTGGGATGACTGATATCTGAAGTGGGATAACCGATTTCAGACGACCGATATCGGCGATTAGAGGTCTTGAATAACGGATTCCTGTCTTAAAGTTTGCTCTTCAAATATCGATTTCTAAATTTCTGAATAACCGATATCAGAAGTGGGATAACCGATATCAGAAGTGGTATAACCGATATCAGAAGTGGGATGACTGATATCAGAAGTGGGTTAACCGATATCAGAAGTGAGATGACCGATATTAGAAGTGGGATAACCGATATCAGAAGTGGGATAACCGATATCAGAAGTGGGATAACCGATATCAAAAGTGGGATGACTCATATCAGAAGTGGGATAACCGATATCAGAAGTGGGATGACTGATATCTGAAGTGGGATAACCGATTTCAGACGACCGATATCAGCGATTAGAGGTCTTGAATAACGGATTCCTGTCTTAAAGTTTGCTCTTCAAATATCGATTTCTGATTTCTGAATAACCGATATCAGAAGTAGGATGACCGATATCAGAAGTGGCATAACCGATATCAGAAATAGGGTGACCGATATCAGAAGTTGGATAACCGATATCAGAAGTGGGATAACCGATATCAGAAGTGGGATAACCGATATCAGAAGTGGGATGACTGATATCAGATGTGGGATAACCGATATCAGAAGTGGGATGACTGATATCTGAAGTGGGATAACCGATTTCAGACGACCGATATCGGCGATTAGAGGTCTTGAATAACGGATTCCTGTCTTAAAGTTTGCTCTTCAAATATCGATTTCTAAATTTCTGAATAACCGATATCAGAAGTGGGAGAACCGATATCAGAAGTGGTATAACCGATATCAGAAGTGGGATGACTGATATCAGAAGTGGGTTAACCGATATCAGAAGTGGGATGACTGATATCTGAAGTGGGATAACCGATTTCAGACGACCGATATCGGCGATTAGAGGTCTTGAATAACGGATTCCTGTCTTAAAGTTTGCTCTTCAAATATCGATTTCTAAATAACCGATATCAGAAGTGGGATGACCTATATCAGATGTAGGATGGCCGATATCAGAAGTGGGATGACCGATATCAGAAGTGGGATAACTGATATCAGAAGTGGGTTGAACTATTTCAGAAGTAGGATGGCCGTTATCAGAAGTGGGATGACCGATATTAGAAGTGGGATAACCGATATCAGAAGTGGATTGATTTGAACCCTCTTGTAATTTTTCAGTATTTGAGTTGGGTTCAAAAAGTATTAGTGGTTAACCGATATCACAGGTTGGGTAACCGATATCATCATCGGGGCGATTTAAATTCTCCTGTAATTTTTCAATATCTGAACTAGGCTTAAAAAAAAAATCAAAAGTTAACGGATGTCTACAGTTGGATAACCGATATCGGAGTTGGGTAACCTATATCAGCAGTGGAATGACCGATATCTGAAGTGGGACAACAGATATCAGTAGTGGAACAACCGATTTCATCAGAAGTGGGATAACCGATATCAGAAGTGGGATAACCGATATCAGAAGTGGGACAACAGATATCAGAAGTGGAACAACCGATATCATCAAAAGTGGGATAACCGATATCAGAAGTGGGACAACAGAAATCAGAAGTGGAACAACCGATATCATCAAAAGTGGAATAACCGATATCAGAAGTGGGACAACAGATATCAGAAGTGAAACAACCGATATCACCAAAAGTGGGATAGACGATATCAGAGGTGGGTTGATTTAAACCCGCTTGTAATTTTTCAGTATTTGAGCTTGGTTCAAAAAGTATCAGAGGTTAACCGATATCACAAGTTGGGTATATCAGCATTGGGGCGATTTTAATTTTTCAATATCTCAACTGGGTTTCAAAAAATATTAGAAGTTAACCTATATCGTTTGGTACTTTTCTGTGAAAAATTGAAAAGTCACTATAGAAAACCTAAGCTATAAAATTGTGGAAGGAGTACAAAAAAACAGGTCAAAATGTAATTTCCTTAAAGAATAAGGTTTGGAATTAAACTTCAATTAAAACTGCAATTAGGTTTTCCTATAGTAATTTAAATTTTATTTATCTTTTTGAAAAGATTTTATTGCGAATAAAAATAAAAATTTAATTAAAAAGAAAAAAACATAAACAATTTGGCTTATCTTTAATTTGCCTCTTAAGTTGACATTAAAGAAGAGAATTTACACCGATTTAACGAGCTTTTAATTTTTACAACGGCCCCTTTCCTCTCTCGCCTTAATTACCTTAGTTATTCCCGAAGAAGCGGGTAAAAAGAAGAAGGTTTTAAAAAACTTTTCGGGGGAAAAGAAATCGTAATAATTTGACATTAAAGCCGTTTTTAAAATTAAGACTTGAGGTTAAAAGAACTTTTTGGAGTAATAAAGATTCGAAAGTGTTTTAGCCACCTATTGTCAATCGAGTTTCATGTAAAGTTTTAAAAGGGCCAGGGTGGAAAAGGCGCGCATTAAGGGAATTGTTGTTCACTTTACAGGGAAGGGTCGAGCCCTCACAGAAAGCCAGAAGTTCTGGTCCTTTGCCAGCCAGTACTTAGCTTTCATCCTCCGCCAACCTCCCCGTGCTTTTACTCTTTTTTTTCCCCCTCACCTTTTCCTACTAAAAAGATAAAAGTAGAGCTTCATAAAATTGATTATTTTAATGCTGGCTTCAACTTAACAATCACTACAACGACTACTAATCAAAATTCTGCAATTACTAAGACGCAATCTATTCTAAAATTGTATAACTTTATATATTTAGGTGTCTATCTTGAAGATTCATATAAAAAAATATCTTCAAAGAGAAAAAACAAGGTCGTTTCTCGTTGGCAGAATCAAAATCCTTGAAGCTCCTTTGGGTATAAGGTGAGACCCTTAGAAAGGCGAGAGGGTAAGGCGGGTTTGCTGGAGGGAGGGTACAAAAAAATATGGAAAATAAAGTGTTTGAGACGGTAAGAGACTGTAGAGGCCAGGGAGGATTGCGTCTTATTTATATGCAAATCAGGGTCAGGTGATGGCGGCGAAGCTCATTCCTTACACCTGCCTCCATTCCGCCCACTAAACATGATAATCATACGATTTGAATATTAGTTCTGAAAGGCCCAATTAATATTGTTCATTTGGGCCATAGGTGCTTGCGAAATATATGTTGGCTAACCGTCAAGATCAAAAGAAAAACACACATTTCACAAGCACATCTTTCCCCGGGTCTTTCACTAACCCTCGTCCACCCTTGACTAGACAGCCCTCGTCTTCGGACATCTTGCAGTAAGGGTGCCCTTCCCCACCAAGTCTTTCTGATGCCATCCTAGGGCGAACTCTGCATGGTTCTCAGGGATTGCCGTAGAAGATCTTCTGAAAAGCTTGTGATATTATTAGGTGTACAAAATGAAACTCAGCCACAGGGTAAATTTGACATTTTGTAGATTTTAGCCGAGTTTCAGTACACCTAGTAGTTCATTTTTTCAAAATTTTAAACATTTTAGGCGTTAAAGTCCATCAAAAGTTGACCTTCTCCGTGTAAGAAGGTTATTGAAGTATAACCATTAAGAAGGTTAATTTTTAAAGGCTTGTAAATCGTAAACCGTTACAGATATTGAAAAAATGCACTAAATAAAATTTGTTGGAAATTTAATTCTCTTTAATTTTTATTCTATTCATTTTTTCTCTAGGACGCACTGTTTTGAAGATAAATTTATTTAAAAAAAAATTATTTTCCGAAAATGGTGCATCCTAGAAAAAAATAATTAAGTACAAATTTATAGAGAATTAAATTTCCTACAATTTATTAGGTGTGCAAAATGAAACTCAGCCACAGGGTAAATTTGAATTTTGTAGATTTTAGCCGAGTTTCATTTTGTACACCAAATAGTTAAGGGTGGGTTTGCGGTCCAGGGGTGTGAAAGGAAAAACGTATACAAATATTTTGATTCTGTGATTACTTCACCCATTGCTTAGTTAGATCACTTTTAGAAAATCATCCTAAAAAATGGCTTCTGTGGATTTCCGATTATACAATTTGTGATTGTCATAATTGAATATTTAAAACAGCCTCTAATCATAATGCAGATTAACGAGGGATATAACGGACCGTCATGGAAACCATTAACAAAACATTCTTTGATCGATTTCCGCCGGGTTTTCGAGAGGTCGTCGATTAAAGTGGCCGTCGGATTAAAACGAGAAATTGACAGAATTTCCAAAGGAGCCCTTTTCTGAAAAGGAAGAGAAACTCTCAAGTAACAATCAGCCGAGCGGGGAGATTCAACCTCCCTTTCCCCACACAATTCCCATTGAATCTCCCTAATTATCTCTATTCCAGTTTATCCCTTGATTATTTCCCGCCTAAAGCGCTAACTATTTGAAGGCTTTCAATGGCCAGAAGTGGAACACTCTTTTCTTAACCCAAAACTTTTAATTGTATTTTAGGGAAATTCCGTACCCGAAAATGTTCCACCTACTCAATAATTATCAAGCACTTATATTTCCGAAGATTAACCTTCTCAGAAAAGACTGACGAAAATTGAAGGGTCAAAGGATTAAAGAAGGGAAGGATTAGAGTTTTAGACGTTCCTGTTGGTAATCCCTTCAAACTTTATACCTCAAAGTTTTTTTTTTTACTTCTTCTTGTTTCTTTCTTTCATGAAAATATTATGTTCTTATAAAATACGAAACCCATTTTTTGCTTCTTTGCCCACGAAGTAAAATTTCCCAGCTTCAGAACTTGGCTTCAAAAAATTTATTAAACTTTTTTGAAGATAATTTATTTTACTAAAGTCATGGTGCAATTAAGATATGGAAAAATTACAGAAGGATTTAATATTAGGTGTACAAAATGGAAACTCAGCCACAGGGTAAATTTGAATTTTGTAGATTTTAGCCGAGTTTCATTTTTTACACCTAGTAGTTCATTTTTTCAAAATTTTGAACATTTTAGGCGTTAAAGTCTATCAAAAGTTGACCTTCTCCGTGTAAGAAGGTTATTGAAGTATAACTATTAAGAAGGTTAATTTTTAAGGGTTGTAAATCGTAAACCGTTACAGATATTGAAAAAATGCACTAAATAAAATCTGTTGGAAATTCAATTTTCTTTAAGTTTTATTCTATTCATTTTTTCTCTAGGACGCACTGTTTTCAAGATAAATTTATTTAAAAAAAAAATTATTTTCCGAAAATGGTGCATCCTAGAAAAAAAATAATTAAGTACTTTATAGAGAATAAAATTTCCTACAATTTTTATTTATTAGGTGTACAAAATGAAACTCAGCCACAGGGTAAATTTGAATTTTGTAGATTTTAGCCGAGTTTCATTTTGTATACCTAATATATAGCACTTTTGATATCGGTCACTAGGTACTTGTGATTTTCGCTGAGTACGACATAGGTAATCGTAATCATAAATACTCATCATAAGTATTTATGATTACGATCAAAATCGTAATCGTAATTACCCTGGAGTAGTGAAGGACCTGCTCCCACTTGTACCACTTGTTTTAGTTGTAGGTAGATTTTCGTGCGGTTCACGCCTGTTTTGAGTAGATTGGCTCGGGGAATGCTTTAATTTTTTCTACCTTGATACGTTCTAGGTAGATTTCATCTTCCTTCCCCCAAGAAATTGTCGAAGAAAACTTTTTAGCGGCTTAACATTCTTGGTTACGACCCCATTTTGAAAATACCTTCCCCAAGTACCAATTAGGAAGTTTTTTAACATTTTTTTATTAATTTATGAGCATATGAAAATTAAGGGTGCCTACAACTCATCCGAAAGTATTCTCATCCGAATGTCAACTCATCCGAAAAATAATAGAAATAGAAAAAATATAAACAGACAACTCATCCGAAAGTATTCTCATCCGAAAAAGGGGCGTGGCCGTTTCGGATGAGTTGACATTCGGATGAGAATACTTTCGGATGAGTTGTTTGTTTATATTTTAAAAAATATAATACTTTAATAAAATAGAAAACAGTGAATACAACTCATCCGAAAGTATTCTCATCCGAATGTCAACTCATCCGAAAACTAACGTACAAAAATTGCTGCGTCGTAGAAATGAGGCAGCGTTCCACCCCAGCAATGTTTAAACTCCTTTTTGGGCGTACCGAGCTCATTATCCATCCCAGGGCAGCCTACAGGGTGAGCAAATCCTCGCGAGAGGAAAAAAAATCAACCCCCTTGTGTCATAAAACGAGCTGATCCTCGCGAGAAAAAAAAATTAACCCCTTTTGTCATAAAACGAGCACATCCTCGCGAGAGGAAAAAAATTAACCCCCTTGTGTCATAAAACGAGCTGATCCTCGCGAGAGGAAAAAAATTAACCCCCTTGTGTCATAAAACGAGCTGATCCTCGCGAGAGGAAAAAATTAACCCCCTTGTGTCATAAAACGAGCTGATCCTCGCGAGAGGAAAAAATTAACCCCCTTGTGTCATAAAACGAGCTGATCCTCGCGAGAAAAAAAATTAACCCCCTTTTGTCGTAAAACGAGCACATCCTCGCGAGAGGAAAAAAAATTAACCCCCTTTTGTCATAAAACGAGCACATCCTCGCGAGAGGAAAAAAAATTAACCCCCTTGTGTCACAAAACGAGCTGATCCTCGCAAAAATAAACAAACAAACCGACCGTGACTTGCGGGGGTCGAACGCTGCCTCATTTCTACGACGCAGCAATTTTTGTACGTTAATTTTCGGATGAGTTGACATTCGGATGAGAATACTTTCGGATGAGTTGTATTCACTGTTTTCTATTTTATTAAAGTATAATATTTAAAAAAAATATAAACAGACAACTCATCCGAAAGTATTCTCGTCCGACTGTCAACTCATCCGAAAAAGGGGCGTAGCCCTTTCGGATGAGAATACTTTCGGATGAGTTGTCTGTTTATATTTTTTCTATTTTTATTATTTTCGGATGAGTCGACATTCGGATGAGAATACTTTCGGATGAGTTGTGTGCCCCCAAAATTAAGATATGTATTTCTTAAAGTGGTAACCCTTCAAAACTAGGAGTGTAACTTTTTTTCTCTCTACCAAGTATAAAAAGTCTTAGAAGTTTTTTTTTGAACAACTTTTCTCCTTCCCTAAACCACCGAAATAGCTTTATACTTACGAAGCGCGATAGACCAAAGGAGTTTATATTTTATATAGCACACACTTGTAATATCCTTAACATTTTAGTCTTTCATAATATTGTTTATTTTAGTCCCTGAGATTTTGTTTAACTTGTCAACATTTGTTCATTAATTTTTAATGAGCCGCTTTTCTAAATTATTAAATTTTTTTTACGTGTTAATTTTTTGGTTGGGGTTTATCAGTAGTTCTTTTTATTTTAACAATAAACTGAAAAAAGGAAAAAGAGAAAAAATTGGTACCCAGTGGGATTGGAACCTTCGACCTTTGGGTTACCACCACTACAAGATTGGAAGTTTAGTTGTTTCGATCTGGATACTTATCATGTCCTTAAGTTCTTAGTGTTATTTTGGTACTTGTGAGTTCACGATACCAAAACAACGCGCATGCGCGTGCACTAATGTGTTTTCCGCGTTTTTCAAAAATTCATCATTGAGATTTGATTTCAAACTAGTTTGATAACACGAGGGGTTAATTTTTTTCCTTTCGCAAGTAGAGCTCGTTTGATAACAACAAGGGAGTTAATTATTTTTCTCTCACTAGGAGTCGTTTGATTTTTTTCCCCTCCAAAAAAAATTAACCCCCTCCTAAACAGTTATGAAAATAGTTTGAATTTAGGCAAATCTCAAATACGAGTATGAATTTTTGAAAAACGCCGGAACTAAAATACACGCATGCGCGCTGCTCTGTTGGCTCGCGCCTGCGTATTGTTATTGTATTGCGTATTTTATTGTTATTGTAAACTCACAAGTACCGTTTTTTCCCCTCCCATTTAATTTTTCCGTGATATATTAGGTGTACAAAATGAAACTCAGCCACAGGGTTTTGAATTTTGTAAATTTTAGCCGAGTTTCATTTTGTACACCTAGTAGTTCATTGTTTCTAAATTTTGAACATTTTAGGCGTTAAAGTCCATCAAAAGTTGACCTTCTCCGTGTAAGAAGGTTATTGAAGTATAACCATTAAGAAGGTTAATTTTTAAAGGCTTGTAAATCGTAAACCGTTACAGATATTGAAAAAATGCACTAAATAAAATCTGTTGGAAATTTAATTCTATTTAATTTTTATTCTATTCATTTTTTCTCTAGGACGCACTGTTTTCAAGATAAATTTATTAAAAAAAAATTATTTTCCGAAAATGGTGAATCCTAGAAAAAAATAATTAAGTGCAAATTTATAGAGAATTAAATTTCCTACAATTTTTATTTATTAAGTGTACAAAATGAAACTCAGCCACAGGGTTAATTTGAATTTTGTAGATTTTAGCCGAGTTTAATTTTGTACACCTAATAATATCCAGAAAGACCGATAGACACTGTTAGTCTGAACCTGCAGGAATTATCCCCCATCCAGGCGCCTATTTTTTTCCTATTCTTTTTTTCTCAGAATACAAAAATTTATATTTATTTTGAACAAGTAATGTATATATATGAGTTTTCATGTTATAATTGATGGATTTATTAGTCAATAATTGCCTTTTTTACGTTAATTATCTTTTTTATTTTATTGTAAAGCGAGATTTAATTTTTTTTGTTTATTGGGAACGCATTAAACATAGGCTAATTTATATTCTGTGGGGATAGAGGTCCACTTCAAACTCCCCCACTACTGATCAAAAAGAGGGCAGCCTGGAGGGCCGATATTGTGTGAGCTCACGCACACGGTTAATTGCAATATTTGCATATTGTGATTTGAGCGATTACAAAAATGTTTTGAAAACTGCGAGGATCCCCGAGAGGGCACCCCCGGTTATGAATTCACTCGGTTCTGTTTAAATTCAAATGTTATTCATCGGTCGGGTTAATGGGCTGAACATCCATCACCGGCATAGAAACTGATTTAGTGGATACATCACGAAACTAGGTTCTAACATGGAATCCGGATGTAAATACCCATTCTGTTTTTTTTTTGCTCTTTTTTTAAGCTAGAAAAAAGTTTTTGACAGCACTTCTAATTTATAGAACAAAAGGAGACAGTGAAATGAAATCCTCTAAAGGTGAGGAGAAAATATTTTAGAGGACCATGTGTTTTCTACAGTCTTTCCCTACTTTTTCGTATTTTCTCTATAGGTTACACTGACGAATAATTGAGGCGCTCCGAATACGAAGGGCGAACTCGACATCGGACAATTTTTTTTTTTTTTTCATTTTCAGATTCTAGTCCTTTTGAAGAATACACCCATGTAATTTTTATATTGAGTTTCCCCTTTTTTCCCCTTTAAAATACGTAAAAACCGATATGCGGCAAAGCTCTACTCTCAACCTTTTTTATTTAATTTTTTTTTCTTTTCGAGATTTGGTGATTTTTAAAAAAGCCTTTTCTCTATGATTCTATGATGATTCTAAAATCTCGCCACGAAAATTCCAGAGAGTGACTTTTCTGTCGAGTTCGCCCTTAACAGAAAACATTAAAATGCGAATATCTCGAAACTACGTTTTGTCGAGTTCGCCCTTCGTATTCGGAGCGCCTCAATTCTACTACTTAATCAGAAAATGTTTTTTCAAATATATTTTTTTAAAACATTAACTCGGCATTTTATAAAACATTAGTGCATTTTGTTCTCCGGAGTCTAAAAATAGATGGAAGCGTTAAAAATAAATGAGACAACGGGAGTCTACTCAAGTTAGGTAAATATTTGATAGGAAAGTATGGGGTCGGAAAAGGCGGGGGGGCCTTAAGTGTTGTTAATGCCCGGTAAGCAAGGAGCCGGGCGTGATGAAGGCTCTCTTCAATCATTTAAATTATACCCGCTCATTATCGGTTTTAACTTCAAACCATCCTTCATTGAATTAAAAAAAAAATTGTCCGTTTTTAAAGGAAACAAATGTGGGAAATGGACTGTGATTGATGTCTGTATTGAAACCATTTTTTTTCCAGCAATTAAGTATCACTTTTTTTTTAATACGCTTTCAGTCCTTCAGTGTAGATAGGTGTTATTAATCTCCATTATGTGTGGAAATTTTTATAAAAGAAATTTTTTTTAGGTGATTCATGGGGGTTGATAAGTCGCAATTACCCCTGCAAAATAAGATAAACACACCCAATTTCGCTAAAAATTTTTATTATTTCCCCTTCTTTCAAAAAATGTCCTATAGAAAAACCGATTTTTAGCAAAAGGATTGCGACGAAACTATTCATCCGATTTTTTTATACAATATGTTTATGCAAAGTGCTCATCACAACCTAAAAAATGGCTAGCGGTTTTTTTTTAAAATGTTTCAGCCGAAAAGTAATTTTTCCATTTTCCAAAGAAAAACTTTTTCGGAAAAACTGCTCTCAACACCGCCTAGATGTAGCAAAAATAACGATATACAACTTTTGTAAGAAAATTTCCGACGATTTTTAGTGCTCAAATATAGGAAAGTAATTTTAGGCTTTCCCCTCTCTGTCTAAAACTTGGTTAAATTTTGATGTCATATCCGCCTTAACAATTTATTATTTATTGTTGCTTTTGATGCTCATTCGGCCTGAAAAATTTCATCGGATTTTTAAAAGTTTTTTTTTTTCACATATTTCATAACTTCAGGGTTGCCAACTTGTTCTGCTTGTGAACTGAAAAGCACAAATTTTTTCCCACTAAACGTTTGGGTAGCCTCCCAATGCACGTGATAAGTTAACGTGCTGCAATGAAGATACAAATCAAAAGCAATTGCTTAAAAAAAAAAAAAAAGCTAATTTATCCGCTTTGTGGTGTTTTTCTGGCGTTTTTGGCTAAGAAACTAAGAAACCTCCGTTTGATAGAATATATTATAGGGTTTTTCATCCACTTTTGGCTAAGGAAGTCAGTTTCATTAGATTTTCGAGTGTTTTTCAGCTATTAGGTGAACAAAATGAAACTCAGCCACATGGTAAATTTGAATTTTGTAGATTTTAGCCGAGTTTCATTTTGTACACCTAGTAGTTCATTTTTTCTAAATTTTGAACATTTTAGGCGATAAAGTCCATCAAAAGTTGACCTTCTCCGTGTAAGAAGGTTATTGAAGTATAACCATTAAGAAGGTTAATTTTTAAAGGCTTGTAAATCGTAAACCGTTACAGATATTGAAAAAATGCACTAAATAAAATCTGTTGGAAATTCAATTCTCTTTAATTTTTATTCTATTCATTTATTCTCTAGGACGCACTGTTTTCAAGATAAATTTATTTAAAAAAAAATTTTTTTTTCCGAAAATAGTGCATCCTAGAAAAAAATAATTAAGTACAAATTTATAGAGAATTAAATTTCCTACAATTTTTATTTATTAGGTGTACAAAATGAAACTCAGCCACAGGGTAAATTTGAATTTTGTAGATTTTAGCCGAGTTTCATTTTGTACACCGAATATTTTGGTAAAGGAGCTTGGATTGTATATTTTTTTTTCTCTTTTGGCTAGCAAGCCTCCGTTTTTTCTGATTTCGGGTGTTTTAATCGCTTTTTTTTCCGAGAAATTCCTCCATTTTTAAAGACTTTTTAGGAGTTTTTCTCGTTCTTTCGGCCTTTAAGACATCTTACTACAGGATTTCTTTCGTCAATTTTTAATATCTATAATACATAATAATGGGAACAATTTATCTTTGAGGTATAGATGGAACCTAATTTAATTTATAAATATTTTAGAAGGAAAGATTAATTGTTTTGGGAGGTGAATTATAGCTGCGATTTTTCCTGTTCTTTCTCCCCATTCGGATAAACAAATAAAATCGATAAAGAACCCTTTTTTCCTCACGGAGCCTCTCGTAAAAAATAGCTCGGGCGGGGATCGACACCGTATCAACAGTGGACGCCTGTTTAATGACTCGGACTGGAAAATCTAGCTAGGGAGATTACTCGCAGAGTTTATTAATGGTGTTAAACGAGCGGGGCTTCTGGGGCGGTGTAAGGGGCGGCGGGGGGGGGTACGGGACAATGTAGAGTTAATGAAACTTGCGGCTCTGCCAACGTTTCATAAATAGAAACGACGACACTTCATCACTTTAAATCGCCCTAGTAAAGCTTGAACTAATTTCAAAAACGGCGCCATAAGACGATAAAATTGAACGGACTCCAATGAAAATTAATATTCTAGGAATTTTTTTCTTCTATATTTTCAATTTCCCAGAAAAAAAAGATCTTTTTGGCCTCATTCCCTTCTCTACATCCAAACAAAATTTGAAATAAATTAACTGGACATTAAAATATAATGAAAACTGAAGGACATTGTTCCAACACCTGCTTTTATTTTAAAACGTATAATTTAAACGCGCGGCGCCTTGTCTAAACTAAAATAATGACCCTGCGGTAGCAGGGACTAAAAGGTAGATTTCTTTTCATGATTAAAATTAAAATGTATAAACACAAAATAAATAATTATGTTATAAAAATGATGATATAAGAAAAATTGCGCCACTGAGCCCCTAGAAAAACATCTGATAATTTTATTAATAAATATTTAATAATTTCCCGGTATAAATTCAATTTTTTTTAAAAGTTTAGCTAGTTCAATATTTTGCGCCTGGCTCGTCCAAACCTGCTTTAATTAATTTTTTACACGCCCTCGCAGAGGTCTTAAAGTTTTTTTTTTGCAAAAGGACTAGGATTTCAATAGAAAATGCCAATTTTGTCTTTTAAGCCCTAAGTAAAGTAGGTGAATCGCTGGTCCGATTTCAGCCATTAACGAACTCGTCCGAGCTATTGAGATAAAAACTCTAAATACCGGATATCGTCACCCTCACATTAAAATTGCTCCAGTTATCGTGCTAATATATACATATGTATATATATAACTTGGTACATTACAATAGGTAGATTTTTGAAGAAAAGAAATCTACCTAAAAAATGTCATAATTTATCAACGTTTAGGTGATGATAAGCAAAGAGAAAAAGTACTAGTTTGAAGAGTTTCCAACTAAAACTTCCTTAAAGAGAAGGTATAGGAGGGGGAAGTATTGAGGAGGGGGAAGCATAACGTAGGGAAGTTTATGGAGGGGGAAGTATAGAGGAGGGGAAGTTCAAGTTGGGGGAAGTTTAAGGAGGAGAAAGTACAAAGGAGGCCACAGCGCAGTTTTTAAAATTTCAAACATTTGAGGTGCTCCGGGTACGAAGGGCGAACTCAACAAAACGTAGTTTCGAGATATTCGCATTTTAAAGTTTTATGTTACGGGCGAACTCAACAGAAAAGTCATGCCCAGGAATGGGAAAAGGAGTGGGGGTTGTGGACTAGGATGTGGAGTTCGCCCTTCGTACCCGCTCGGATATCGCAGTTAGAGCTTTGCCGCATATCGGTTTTTACGTATTTAAAGGGGGAAAAAGGGCGAACTCAACATAAAAATTATATGTATTCACCAAGAGGTCTAGAATCTGAAAATGAAAAAAAAAAAATTTGTCCGATGTTGAGTTCGCCCTTCGTACCCGAAGCGCCGCATATCTCCGCCATTTTTTCGGAAAAAAAACGCTCTTGTTAAAATCTTGTTCAACTATTTAAGAGTCTTCTTGGTCTCTTCAGTCTTCTTCCCAAAAATTACATTTTTTGATATTTCTGATGAAAAACAATTTTGTTGCCCTACTTTAAAGAAGTTCAGGGTTATCTCCAGATTTTAGCGTGCAGTGTGGTTTTTAAACTCGACGAGTTTCAAGTTTTAGAAGGAAGAAAAAAAAAAGTTTGTAACATTCGGAGTGGAAAATCTCGTCTTAAAGGTTGTTTCGTTGTTGTATTCATGATCAGAAGGATCTCTTTACATTTTACATATTTATGTAAAGAGGGAATACACGAAGGTAAAAGTATTTCCGTACATTTTAACTCCCCGGAGCCCGTCGTTTCCTGTCACGGTGCTCTCTAGCAAAATACGAGATTTCGCCCGCTATAAAATTAGCATAATTTTGAAAAAAATTTGTTAAAAAATAAGGTTAGGCCGGCAATCATCTAAAGATGGTGAAAATTTTGGATGGTGTGTAATTTTTTGTTGGTCGGCCTGTTCGCATGCTAACACGCGACTTTAAGTGATAGTCCGACTTGTACTACTCTCTAAAAACGATCGATAGAGCGCGATTAACTTTTACTACCTTTTTGCTCAATCGAGCGTGACGAACTGAAAAGAAATAAACTTTAAGATTTAATATCCAATCGGGCTTTTTCCCCAGATAACAACTTCCCTTTTTAAATTCATGGTTTCTAGAAAAATAATATCAACGTTTTATACTCTTGTTATTTTTGGTCTGGAGGAGTCAGCTTTTAATGGTTAAAAGGTTTAATGCTGGTTATGCCAACGGGTTTTGAGGTCTCGGCACGTTTTTCGAGTGCCCTGGAGTTGGTAGGGAGGGCACTTGATATTCACTCCCTTTAGCGCAATTATATTCACGGCCAGTCTTCCTTTCCCCCCAAGGTTTAGCCACAGAATTGTATTTCAAACTTATAACCAGCATCCAACACTCTTCGCCATTATTCAAAATAGCCACTTACTATTTCAAGTACAATAGATCAAAACATTCCGCCATATTTAGACTCAAACTAATTTACAATCGAAAATGCGAGGGGGTTGATTTTTTTCCACTCGCAAGAAAACCAGGAGAGGAAAAAAAAACTAGTTTGAATTTAGGCAAATCTTTATGCTCTAGGGCAATTTTCTTTTAATTTTTAAAAAGAAAAAAAATTGCGGGAACTAAAATTAATGCTCGCGCATGCGCGTTATTCTGGTATAGTTAACTCACAAGTACTTAAAACATTTTTAATGCCATTTTTTGAGAGTAGGACTATTGAAAGTACTAGTCTGGAGCTGGCCCCGACGGGAACTTCCTTAAAGAGAAGTATCTATATAGGAGGGGGAAGTATATGGGAGGAGAAGTATAACGGAGTGGGAAGTATGTGGGAGGGGAAGTATAACGGAGGGGGAAGTATAACGGAGGGGGAAGTATAACGGAGTAGGAAGTATAATATGGGAGGGGAAGTATAACGGAGGGGGAAGTATAACGAACGGGGAAGTATAACGGAGGGGAAAGTATAAGGAAGGGGAAAGTATAACAGAGGGGAAGTATAATGGAGGGGGAAGTATAAGGGAACGAAAGTATAAAGGAAGGGGATGTAGTAGGGAGGGAAAGTATAAAGGAGAATTTTCCTAGTTAGTTTTTTCGAAAAATTTTTCGGGTTTTTTTTTTTTTTTTTCCGAAAAATTTTTTAAGTTCTTTTTTTCGAAAAATTTTCTAAGTTTTTTTTGTAAAAAAATTTTTTTTTTTTTCGAAAAATTTTCCGGGTTTTTTCTTCTTTTCTTTTTTTCTTTTTTCTTTTTTTTTTTTTGAAAAATTTTTAAGTTCTTTTTTTCGAAAAATTTTCTAAGTGTCGAGGTAGAAATAATGGGCTCTTTGGCCTAGGGATGTGCCTCTCGTAAAGGGTAGAAGTACGAAATTTCTCCCTACTAATAAAAATAGTAATTAAAAAGTGGCAATTTTTTTGCACCAAAAATTCTTATAAAATATAAGGAGTAATTGGTGAAAATTTGGTGAAAATCGATTTAACGGTTCGGCCGAAGCGAATTTTTTAAAATTTCAAACATACATATGTAAGAATGAAAACATCTGTTTTAATTCTTCCTCATACACAAAATATGTTTCGGCTTGTAATATCATAAATTTTGGTTTCTTGTTAAATACATGACACTAAATTATGTTAAAAAGGTCTTTAATTCTTATAAAACCAAAATTTAAAGATCTTTTTATTGTAAGTCGGAACAAAATATCACAAAAAAAAAAATTCTCTGGAAACAACACAAATTGAAATTGAAATTGACAATGAAAATTCAAGAATGAAAATGAAAATTCAAGAATCAAAATGAAAATTCAAGAATCAAAATGAAAATTCAAGAATCAAAATCAAAATTCAAGAATGAAAATCAAAATTCAACAAGGAAAATTCCCTGCTCAAGATTTCGAGACAAATCCATTGGTGAGGGATGACTCTTCTGTATGGTCAAGATCGAATTATTATTATTCATTATTAATTGATATTATTATTATTGTATTGGGCCTAATATGGTCAGTTTTATTATATCGTCTTATATGGCTGAAGTATACTATCTTACAAGAAGATTTGCTTGGAGATAGGGATTATTATTATCATTATCATTATTTTATTATATCTACGATCAAGACTGAAGACATCCTATCAACACATTGGAATAGAACTAAGGAAAATTGATGAAACTTAATGAAATATGTTATGATTTATTTAAGAAAAATTATTGAAGAAAGAAGAAAGAAGTTAAGAAGTTTTTTTATTCAATTATTCCTTCGAAATAATTGTCTATAAAGCAGGGGGATGTAAGAATGAAAACATCTGTTTTAATTCTTCCTCATACACAAAATATGTTTCGGCTTGTAATATCATAAATTTTGGTTTCTTGTTAAATACATGACACTAAATTATGTTAAAAAGGTCTTTAATTCTTATACATATCTCCGCCATTTTTTCGAAATTCAAAAATCCCCCTCGTTACATTCTTCTTCACCGGCTAAAGAAATTTGTGTAAAAATTTGGTGAAAATCGGATGAAAACTGTGGCCGTAAAGTGTTCCGGAAAAAAATGCTACGGACGGCCGGACGGCCGGCCGGCGCCACAGACAAAGTTGAGATCGGTAAAGATCAATATTCGATTTGACCTCCGGGGTCTGGAAGACCCCAAAAACCCGACGTCGAGGGTATCGCAATAACTTCTTTAAGGAAGTTAAAAATTGAAAAATCGCCCTCGTTAGTTTCTTCTTCACAAATCGGGTAAAAATTGTGGTCGTAAAGTGTTCCGGAAAAATGCTACTAGTTGAGAGCGGTAAAGATAAAAATTCATTTGACCTCCGGGGTCTGGAAGACCCCAAAAACCCGTAGTGGCGGGTATCACAATAACTTTAAGGAAGATAAAAATCAATATTTGACGGTTAAATCTAGAATTACTGAATTACACGGTTTTTAGATGTTCTAAACGGATCGGGGCCTGGAAAACCGTTTTGCAGAGACAGTGACAATAACTTCTTTTTGAGGAAGTTAAAAAACCGTTCCTTAAAGCCATCCATCGAGGGTATCTCAATTTTGTATTGAGAAATCTCACCCTACTGTTAGAAGTACTAGTCTGAAGCCGGCCCCGACGGGAAACTTGGCGGAAAATGGCGGAGAACTTTCTGTTTAAAAAGGCAGATTTTCCAGGGGGAAATATCAAAAGTGTCTTTAAAAAACCTCGCTAAATCGGCTTTCCAAATTAACAAAAATTAACACCAGAAACTAAATGAAAATTCGTTCTGTGATAGGGGTTATTGATTTACCAAACTTTCCGATAGGGGTTAACTTCTTTATTTTATTTTTTATTTTTTGCTCACTTAAACTTTCTGAAATAAAATGGATGAAAATAAAGAGGAATTGAGAAAAGGTATTTTGAAGAATTTTTCGGATGAAACGATTCTAAAAGCAATATTCGAAGGTTCGGTATTTTCTTTTCTACCCACATTCTCTTTTTTTTTCCCTAAAGTACACTTCAACCAATATAAAATCTTTTCAACTAAATCAAATTAAGGGAAACCGATTTTTTTCGGGTAAAAAATTAATTAAATAAAAAAAGTATCAGTATGCACGTATAAAAATAAAAAACTTTGATGGAATATTAAAAACTTTCGACTAGATTTTCGAAAAATGGCTTAGGCGCTCCGAACACCGCATTCGAGGCGCTCCGGGTACGAAGGGCGAACTCGACATCGGACAATTTTTTTTAACTTCCTTAAAGAAGTTATTGTGATACCCTCGACCTCGGGTTTTTGGGGAAGGGTCCTCCAGTTTTTTTAATTTTCAGATTCTAGACCTCATGGTGAATACGCCCATATAATTTTTATGTTGAGTTCGCCATTTTTTCTCCTTTAAATACGTAAAAACCGAAACTTTAAAATGCGAATTTCTCGAAACTACGTTTTGTCGAGTTCGCCCTTCGTACCCGGAGCGCCTCATTTTTAAATCCTTTTTAAAAAAACCTCAATGTCTTGAAGTATTTTATTTTATTTTATTTTTCTTAATTTTAAGCTGTTTTTTTTGCAATAAAAAGTGTGAGTTTGGGGAATTCAAGGGAATCAACTTTGTAGAAATTAAAAAAAAAAAGTTTTTATTCTTTACTCTTATTAAGGTCTATGTACCTACAGTTCTCCGTTGCAGAAAATATATTCTGAACTTACATATGCATTTTATTTACATATGGAAAATAACACAAACATCGTTAGAACGAGTATTGTTTCGCGAAATATAATTTTTCCTCTCCAAAATGTCAAAAAAGTTATACAATCAAACTATTTAAAAATTCGTCAAAGTTTGAAATTATAACCGATTGTTTATAAATAAAGCTTTTGTTGGAATTGGTGAGTTGGTACGTGCGAATATCGTCCCCGTTTATGGTCGTGGAGTGCGGGGCTTTTTCGCCTTTCGGGAAGTGTTGTGGTTCAGTAATTGGATTGTGGCGAAGCACCAGGTCGACATCGCCACCCTTCCGCCCAATCCGACCGAAGAACGCCATCCATTATTGTCAATTTGCTCTCTCGCTATCGTTATTGTAAACCATTAATAAAGAGAAGTTAATAAAAGGAGATAAAAGAGAGAAAAAAGGGGTGATTGTGAAAGTCGAATGTTAACAGTGAAGCCTAAGGGCGAGAACCTTTGTTAATATCCAAATGTCTTTTAATTAAAAACCGTCTAGGGGTAAAATTTCAGAGGTTTTTAAAGGGTTAGAGAATCACTTTAAAAGACCCCCTTTTATTTCAAACGCATTGACGGCTGGTTGATTTGCGGTTAATAGCCGAGGATTTCAATTTCATCTGTCTGTCTTCGTGCTCAAATATTGCGTGCGATAAAATTTTATGAGGGTTACGTTCAATCACTAGACTAGTCTCAGGAGAAAACGCACCAATTTCGTTAAAACGGGGTGTTTCTCTTTTTTTCTCTCTCTCCTCCGCCCTTTTGCATCGACTTATGGGATTAGATTCAGCAGTTATCGTTACCCTTTGGGTTCAATCAACAAATTAAAAAGCCCACAGAAAAAACAAGTCATTATCTCATATTGGAAATGCGATATTTATCTTTCACTGTCGGTTAATAAACGTCCCTTTATGTTTACACAATCGGACAGATGGGAATTAATTTGATATTTTCTTCATTGTAAACAGCAATATCGCATTCGGTAACATGATTTTCTATGATAGGGAATTTCGAAGCATTTCTATACAAAGCAGTTTAATTTATTGTTCTAAAGATAATTAGCTTCGTTTTACTAATCTCGGATTTCCCATCACATTTATTGTTTTCCCGACGTCATTTTCGTTTGTCTTGATTTCTCTCAAATGTTCCGCGTTCTCAAAATTTAAATATCATATTTCAGTAAGGGAATAGTCGAGTTTTAATGTTATCAGGGAAATGGTCGAAAATGAAAATTTTCGAGAGCAATTTTCGAAAAAATATTGCGGAGATATTCCCGTTTTATTAGGTGTACAAAATGAAACTCAGCCACAGGGTAAATTTGAATTTTGTAGATTTTAGCCGAGTTTCAGTACACCTAGTAGTTCATTTTTTCAAAATTTTAAACATTTTAGGCGTTAAAGTCCATCAAAAGTTGACCTCCGCGTAAGAAGGTTATTGAAGTATAACCATTAAGAAGTTTAATTTTTAAAGGCTTGTAAATCGTTAACCGTTACAGATATTGAAAAAATGCACTAAATAAAATCTGTTGGAAATTAATTCTCTTTAATTTTTATTCTATTCATTTTTTCTCTAGGACGCACTGTTTTCAAGATAAATTTATTTTAAAAAAATTATTTTCCAAAAATGGTGCATCCTAGAAAAAAATAATTATGTACAAATTTATAGAGAATTACATTTCCTACAATTTTTATTTATTAGGTGTACAAAATGAAACTCAGCCACAGGGTAAATTTGAATTTTGTAGATTTTAGCCGAGTTTCATTTTGTACACCTAATATTTTCTATTTTATTAAAAATGAAATATTTTTTGATGATTTTTTAAAATTAAATTCCGTAATGTAAATGAATAAAAATGGAAGAATGAACAACGTTTTTTTTATTCTCAAAATACGTTTTTGGTTTTACTTTAATTAAGTTTATTTTTGTACGTACAGAAGGAGAAAGAAAATTTTTTTCTCCATTTGTAAATTGGTTTTCGACTATTAAAACGTTTATTTTGCTCATGGCCCTTTTTGAAAATGAAGAGTTTCGTCCGGTGTCGTCCGGGGGTTGGAACAGATTGAGGGAAACGTGAAACCATCACTCACCATGAGGGATATCCGGCACAAAGGGAAAAGGCCGCTAGAATCCTATTCGCCGAATAATACAATACGTTTAACTCGCCTTTTTGACCTTTTTCAAAACCTAGTTTTCTATACATTATGCTCTCTTTTGTGCGAACTTTCGAAAATAAGCCAGGATAAATGTGATGGAAATCTTGAAAAGGAATTTTTAAAATTTTCATTTGAAAGGTCAAAAAGATACTCGTTTTTTCACGTAAATACAATGTATTTTTAAACATAAAATTTAAACATATTTTTAACATTAAATTTTAAACATTTAAATATCGATTTTACTCTAATTGAACAAAAAAGAGTTTTCATCAAATTCTTCAAACGTGGCCAGTCGCCGTCCGTCTTTCCTCCTCTGCGAAGGCCGAAAGACAGGTAAGCATCTTGACCATGGTTTAAAGAAATAGTTTTTAAACAAAATTTTACAAAAAGCCCACTTTCAAAAGCCTCAAAAATAGTAAAATTAAAATATGCAGTAGTATAAAATATTAGGTGTACAAAATGAAACTCGGCTAAAATCTACAAAATTCAAATTTACACTGTGGCAGAGTTTCATTTTGTACACCTAATAAATAAAAATTGTAGGAAATTTAATTTTCTATAAATTTGTACTTAATTATTTTTTTCTAGGATGCACCATTTTCGGAAAATTATTTTTTTTTAAAATAAATTTATCTTGAAAACAGTGCGTCCTAGAGAAAAAATGAATAGAATAAAAATGAAAGAGAATTAAATTTCCAACAGATTTTATTCAGTACATTTTTTCAATATCTGTAACGGTTTACGATTTACAAGCCTTTAAAAATTAACCTTCTTAATGGTTATACTTCAATAACCTTCTTACATGGAGAAGGTCACTTTTTGATGGACTTTAACGCCTAAAATGTTTAAAATTTTGAAAAAATGAACTACTAGGTGTACAAAATGAAACTCGGCTAAAATCTACAAAATTCAAATTTACCCTCTGGCTGAGTTTCATTTTGTACACCTAATATTTGAGGTGCCGGAAGGAAAGGCTCTTCTTGGCTGGTGATAACACAGTCCTAGATTTCCACCTTAAGTTAAGGAACGATTTTACTTTAGGCAAAAGGATGTTTCAAGGTATCCTTTTAGTTAAGTAAAGGGGAGTTTCATGGAATTTTCACGAATACGGGACTAAATTTTGTGCTGTGAAAAAATGAGGATGTTCAGGTTTAGTGATAATTTTGGTGGTCCTAAAAGTAATAGAACCTCTTGTCCGATTTTGGTGGCGTGAATTAAAAACTTTTTAGACTCGTTAAATTAGGTTAAAGAAAAAACCTGGTTTTAATGTTAAACATTCAAAAAATTCTTGTTTGTCCAGAACTTGAAATTGTAGTTTGAGAAACTTTCATAAAATAAACTTAGATGTAAAGGTCCCCTTCAGCATTTAGTCTGCGGAAACTTCCCAATCTCCCCTTCCGAGAAACGCCCACCCACGAAAGGCCCCTCTCTAAATTTTAAAATAACATCACAAAGCAAAAGCCTATAATCAGACAAGGAAATTTCTTTAAAGGACTCCTTTAACTAGATTGTTATTCAAAATTAAGTTTTAAAACTGAATTTCTGTTCGTCAAAGCTAACTTCATAGCCCCGTTTAATTCTATTTCTAAAATACAAAAAGAAGGGTCTTTTAACAAAGAAATGCTAATTTAAAAAAAATCTAAAAATTAAACAAAAATGGAGAATGTGTAAATAAAAAGATCCCGGTCAATATATCATGAATTTTTGAAAAGAGCTGAAGCTGTAGCATGTAATCTTTTCATGATAAAACACATTTTAACCGGGTTTTAGATTTAGAAAAGGGGGTCGGCGAAAAGCACGAACGCTCACAAAAGACGTGAATTGAAAATTTCCCCGTTCCACTCCCTTTAAAAAATTTAGAAAAGAGATGGATTTTAAAAGAAATCAGAATATTTTTTTTTCATTAATAATTCCGTTTTAAAAAAAATGAGGGTGGAAAACGAGAGGATTAGTGACGTAGCCTGAAGCGTGTGTTCTCGGATTGATTACGAAGTGAGAAGCGAGCGGAGAAACTAAATTGCTCTTCTACTGGATCACGACGTTAATCGAATTATGTTTCAATTTCCTGATAGTAAAGACAAGCTTAAGCCTAGTTCTTCCGACAAAATACTTCGCGCATGCGCTCTATAAAATCCTAAGATCGAGAAAAATAAAAATACAGTACTTAATAGTTTGGAGAGCTTCCAACGAAAACTTTCCTGAAGAGAAGAAACAATATAGGAGGGAGAAGTATTAGGTGTACAAAATGAAACTCGGCTAAAATCTACAAAATTCAAATTTACCCTGTGGCTGAGTTTCATTTTGTACACCTAATAAATAAAACTTGTAGGAAATTTAATTCTCTATTTTGCACTTAATTATTTTTTTCTAGGATGCACCATTTTCGGAAAATAATTTTTTTTAAATAAATTTATCTTGAAAACAGTGCGTCCTAGAGAAAAAAATGAATAGAGTAAAAATTAAAGAGAATTGAATTTCCAACAGATTTCGTTTAGTGCATTTTTTCAATATCTGTAACGGTTTACGATTTACAAGCGTTTAAAAATTAACCTTCTTAATGGTTATACTTCAATAACCTTCTTACACGGAGAAGGTCAACTTTTGAAAAAATGAACTACTAGGTGTACAAAATGAAACTCGGCTAAAATCTACAAAATTCTTTTCCCTGTGGCTGAGTTTCATTTTGGACTCCTAATATAACGGAGGGAAATTGAAGGAGGGGAAATTAAAGGAGGGGGAAGTATAGAGGACGGGAAGAATAAGTCCAGGGAAAGTTCATGGAGGGGGAAGTATAAAGGAGGGGAAGAATAAGTTCAGGGGAATTTCAAGGCGAGGGAAGTAAAAAGGAGGAGAAGAATAAGTTCAAGGACATAGAAATTTTTTTTTTTTCAAAAATAACTGTTGAAAATATATGGCCGCACCGCAGTTTTTTAAGTTTAAAATATGCATATCTCCGCCATTTTTTCATAATTCAAAAACCGCCCGCGTTATTTTCTTTTTCAAATATATATTTGCGAGGCTTATGTGAAAATTTGGTAAAAATCGGTAGGACACTTAACCTATTAAGTGCCGGCAGAAATAATGGGCTTTCGGCCCAAGAGATGGCACTCTCGCAAGGGGTGGAAGTATCAAATTTCTCCCTTCTAAAAGGTTTTTTAAATTTTATTATACTGAAAATTCGTAATAAGGTAAAAATCGGACCAACGCAACGGTTCGGCCGCAGCGCAGTTTTTAAAATTTCAAACAGACATATCTCTGCCATTTTTTCGAAATTTAAAAATTGCCTTTCTTCTTCATCGACTAAGGAAAATTTGGTGCAAATCGGCTGAAAACTTCGACGGTAAAGCGTTTCGGAAAAAAAAAATGCTACGGCCGGCCGGAACTACAGACAAAGTTGAGATCGGTAAAGATTTTATTTGACCCTCCGGGGTCTGGGAGACCCTTTCCAAAAAACCCGACGTGGAGGGTACAACAATAACGTCTTTTTGGCTCAAAAACTTTTTCGAGTTGGCTATTCGTTCTTTTAATAATAGGACTTTCAATTTATGGCTTTAAAACATTATTTTCCTATTTGTGGTAAACAACGATTTTGGTCTTTTCGTTGAAAATTTTGGGAAACACGATATTATAAAAATTTTTAGTAAAATTCAGCGTTAATGAGGAGAATTTAATTAAGTTCAAAATAAGTTGTAGTTGGTATTCAAAAGATGGAAGGGGCTTTTCTCACCGGAGAAAATAACCGGATCTTTTGAGCTCGGCGACCGCCTTTCCGGAATGAAAAAGCGCCCCCCGGCCCCTCGCCCACAAGACTCGGTTTATGCAACTACATCCATTTACGGACTTTATGGCTTCATTTAAACTTTCACCGAGGGGACGTTCATTGAATACGGATAATTTCTTCGGTTTTTTCCCCTTTTTTTTAATTCTCAATTTTCATCGGAACATCAAAAAACACTCAAGGCAAATTAAAATAGAAGATGGATCGGTCGTTTCGGCTCCATTACACTCCGCCGCCTTTCTCATATCCAGGATTGGTTTTAAGGAACACAAAGTAAATTTCGTGTTTCCACAGAATATTATTACATTGTGAAAACGTGTTTGTTTTATAAAGAAATACGATACGGATCTTGTTTCCAGAGTAAATATTTTTAGACAATTACACAAAATAATTGAAACTTTTGTTTAATTTTCGAATTTTTTTTTTATTCCCTTCACGATTGTATCGATCTTTCCTAATGTTTCGGTTTGGGAGGCTCTGAGTCGCATTACGGTGTGAGGACAACACGATAATGTCATCAATATCGGATAGGCGACACCCACACTCAACGATTTTCGACCTAATTAAGTTCGATTGCTTTTTACCAGTTTACGACCATCATTAAAATTGAAACCACTGAATATAATATAGTAAAAATATTATGTATAACATTTTTCAATTCAATATTCTGAACTTTCCTCAGCTTTTTTTATGAGGAAAAATTTTCAATTTCGAAAAAAAAAGTTCCTGAAAATTTTAAGAAATTAACCAAGTGCAGAGAGGGGAAAGACAAAAATTAGTTTCCTATATTTGAGCACTAAAAATCTTTGGAAAATTTTCTACAATAGCTCTTTCTTGTTATTTTGGGAATAGCTAGGCGGTCTTGGGAGCAGTTTTTCCGAATAAGTTTTCCTTTGGAAAATGGAAAACTGACTTTTCGGCGAAAAAATTTTTTCCAAAAAATCCTCTAGCCATTTTGTAGATTTTGATGAGCTCTTTCCAAAAAAATATTACACAAGAAAATCCGATGAATAGTTTCGTCGAAATCTTTTTACGAGTGTTCCGGAAAATGTGACTGAGGGCAGGTAGCGCAAAGAAATTAAAAAAAAATAACTCGCTTGTTTGATAAAATAATTTCAAAGAATCAAAATGTCAGGATTAAACATTTATTACCTAACCATTGATCAGTAATTCGGTTAAACTTTTATTTAGAACAGAGGAACGAATATCGATTTAATACAACGTACCTATGCAAAATGTCAACTTTTTTTAAACCAAAAGTTAAATTTGAAAATATTGAGCTTTTTTAGAGTACCCGGAGGTGGAGACGGAATATAAAAAATAATAATAGAAATAAATGAAAAGAAAATTGTCTCACTTTCTTTATTTATACAAGTGAAGGCGTTCCCTGTGGTATTTGTCAAGAGAAGGAATCTCCTCCTTTTCCCATTTTCCTTTCTTTCAAAGCGTTTCCCGAACTATACATTGAACGGGGCGCACTTTATCAAAGGAACGCGGACCCTCCTTTTCGGCAAAACATAACCGGAGAGGCCGCTAATAACATCCTTCCCCTTTTTGCGAGCCCTTGTCACCCCTTTACCCTTAATGGATATCACACTCCCCTTAATCTTGTACAACTTTAATGAGGACGCAGTTATGGTCATTCACGACCCGCTTTCTTATATTGTTTTAACCCCTTTCACAACTTAATGACCAACAAAAAATAGTTACACCAACTTCACATCTCTTTTATAAACTATAAAAGCGTATTGTTCCGCAATCAAAGGCTTTTTTTAAAATAAATAAATGGGATTTTTCCTCTCCTTTTTTTCCACCGGAAAAACAAAAGATAAAAAGGGGGAAGATTAATGCAGTTTTTTTTTCAACTCCTCCTTTGGGAAAGGCATTTGTCTGCCTTTTGTTTAAGGTTGGTCGGAGAAGTTATTAGGAAAGAATAACACATAATAACGCAATTGTGGGGAAAAAGAACAATGGAAAAGGTACTGGCGTAGGTTTCTCAACGGAAAAAGACCGAAAAAAATCTAATTATTAGCGGCCATCGTTTTTATATAAGTCAAAGTAGAGGACGATTGATGGCTGGACAGTTATTCCACTCAGAGTAGGGTATAATCATCTTAATCATAATATTTTGATTATGATTAAGATTTATCATATTTCAAAAAAGCAAAATAGGTACCTGAAACACGATTCTTCATAAAATGATTACGATTATGCCCTACTCTGATTCGACGTTACCTTTTCGTTGCAAAAATCACCGTGCAGATTTATTTTGCTCGAACGAAAACTATGGATTAGTCGTATTTCAAAAAAGAAATCTACCTAAGACACGATTGTCTACAAAATGGTCAAAAAAATATGACTGAGATTATAATCATAATCAAAAATATTATGATTACAAATCATGATTACGATCATGCCCTACTCTGGTTCCACGTTTCCTTCCCGCTTAAGCGAAAATAACCGGGTAGAGATATTTTGTCCGTACGAAAATTATGATTAAGATTAATCATATTTCAATAAAGTTTACCTAAAACAGGATTATCTAGAAAATCACAATAAAAATATTATGATTATAATCATAATCAAAAATATTATGATTACGAAATCATTACGATTATGCCCTACTTTAGTTCCGCGTTACCTTCCCGCTTCAGTGAAAATAACCGAGCAATTTATTATGTCTGCACGAAAATTATGATTGAGATTAATCATATTTCAAAAAAGTCAACCTAAAACAGGATTATCTAGAAAATGATAATACAAAATTTTTATATGACTGCGATTATAATCCTAATCAAAAATGATTACGAAATCATGATTACGATGATGCCCTACTCTTTTTCCACGTTTCCTTCCCGCTTCAGCGAAAATAGCCGAGCAGAGATATTTTGTCCGCACGAAAATTATGATTAAGATTAATCACATTTCATAAAAGTCTACCTAAAACAGGATTATCTAGAAAATCATAATAAAAAATGTTATGATTATAATCATAATCAAAAATATTATTATCATAATCATAATCAAAAATATTATTATTATAATCATAATCAAAAATATTATGATTATAATCATAATCAAAAATATTATAATTACGAAATCATTACGATTATGCCCTACTCTGGTTCCGCGTTACCTTCCCGCTTCAGCGAAAATAACCGTGCAGATTTATTTTGTCCGCATGAAAATTATGATTGAGATTAATCATATTTCAATAAAGTCAACCTAAAACAGGATTGTCTCGAAAATCATAATACAAAATATAACTGCGATTATAATCGTAATCAAAAATGATTACGAAATCATGATTACGATGATCTTTTCTCAGCGAAAATCACCATACTGATTCATTTTTTCCGGACGAAAATTGAGATCACAATAAACTGATGGCGGTGGAGTATTCTTGACTACAAATCATAGCTTTAAATGGGGAAAACTAGGAGAAAAAGGTTTAGAATTGTTTCAAAAAGAATGGAAAACCTTTTCTAAGAATTGCCGAAGGTAAAACTGCCCTGAGTGTAGTTAAGGCGATTCAGATTGCGTCGGTGAAAATTCAAATAAAGGCGAGAATCTCCTACAATAACCATAAGCTTCACTATCAACTCCCAGCGTATTTTCTTTTTCTGAACAGGCGCCATACGAGTCAATAATAAACGTTTGCATAATCAACTCGTAGAACAAAAGAAAAAAAAATGTTTAAAATTTCATCCTTTTTAAAGAATGAGAGTATTGTCCAAATAAAAGGCTGACATGGGGGCATAATTAAGGGTGAAGTTTTCCTTTTGAAGGGAGACATAACATTGCGGCAATAATAAAGTTATCAGGGGCTCCTTGCGGTTCGCTAATGACTCTCCGGGAAGATGAAGACAATTAACAAGAAGCCTTGGGGACAAGGAGGGCCTTGCTGTTTAACTATCGTCTTTTACTTCCGAGCAGAGAATAACAATGGCTTTACGGACCACTAATTCCATGGCCGAGGTTTTTATTGTTCTGTATCGGTAAAAGTAGCATTCTTGATATTTCCGGCTTAAATTCTCAAATGACTAAAAACTCTCCCAAAGAGCCCAAAAGTCTGCTAGGAGTATCAAATATTTTAAAAACAAATTGGAAATTAGGATCTATTTCGATTGGTGTAGGAGTCTTTATTATAATAAACACAAAAAGGGCTTTTTGAAAATGTTGAATGGTCCTCAATTAAAGTCGAAATCCACTTCTGAATAGCCGCGCTAATTTTACAATGGATGAAACATTTTTTCTTTTTTAAATCGTCGAAAAAGTCCCTTCAATTCTTCCTTATTAAGATGGGATTAATATTCGTAAAATTTTCTACCCTTATCGCTGAGGGTACGAAATTAAATCCGAAGGGAAGGTATGCTGTAATGGATACTTGAAGCCCGGCTTAGGGACACACTTAGCCCTTTCCTCCGGTAATACCCGAGCTTCTGGTCTCTTCCAAAGCCGATAATTCGCTCAACATTTAGTCCGAATCTAATGAGCATTTAATGACGATGATTTAAATGCGTGAAAACTTTTATAATCTATTTTTTTTATTCTTCCTGGCCGGTAGATACACAGGTGTGCCATCTGGGCACATTTTCTTTGTTTCTGAAGAGAAAAAATAGAATTTTTATCATTTTTAGAATAGTTCACCTGATGAGGCTTATTAAGCCGAAACCGGTTGTGAAATATTCCTGTTTATTGTCTCTCTCTCTTCCTCTTATGTATTTTTATACAATAGAATTGAGGCGCCCCAGGTACGAAGGGCGAACTCGACAAAACGTAGTTTCGAGATATTCGCATTTTAAAGTTTTCTGTTAAGGGCGAACTCGACAGAAAAGTCACTCTGGAATTTTCGTGGCGAGATTTTAGATTTTATAATATCATAGAGGAAAGGGTTTTTTAAAAATTTTCGAATATTTTTTACGATTATTAATTCACAAAATGTATAATATATTTTATTTCGTGGCGGTGAGCTGTTCCAAGAGGAGTGGGGATCCCGGAAAAGGAGTGGGGGTAGTGGACTAGGATACTAGTTCGCCCTTCGTACCCGCTCGGATATCGCAGTAAGAGCTTTGCCGCATATCGGTTTTTACGTATTTTAAAGGGGAAAAAAGGGCAAACTCAATATAAAAATTACATGGGTGTATTCTTCAAAAGGTCTAGAATCTGAAAATGAAAAAAAAAAAAATTTGTCCGATGTCGAGTTCGCCCTTCGTACCCGGAGCGCCTCAATTGTAAATTTGACCTTTTATGTATACCCATAAAAGGATAAAAAAAAGTACCTATTTTAAAAAGTTTTCTTAAGCACTCAATATCTTTCATTACCAATTTTCACCTTTAGTAATATCCTGTACATAATACAAAAAGAAGATTTGAAAAAAATAAATAAAATAAAATTGGTGATTATTGGATTAGAATTCTACCTAGCCAAGAAAGGAGATTGTAGGGACGCAAGAAGGCAGAGAGGAGAACTCCGATGACGTCACGTTCTCCCACTCCTCAGAAAAAAACTTTTTTTTCAATGACGGTTTTTAACTTTATGACTGAATTTTTTATGTTTTTAGCTTAAACAAACCCTTTTTTTTCTATCTCTCTGCTTAATAAACAACCTCATTTTTTCTAAGCCGTGATGTTCCGACCCGACTCCGTGAGGTGTGAGGCCTTAAAGGGTTCATTAGGGGTTCAATTGTCTGTGTTATAGGAGGGGAGACAACGGGCTTTTTATCAACATACACCCCCCTCCCGCAATTTTTATACACAATGGTCCACCCCTTATTGTAATCTCACGCTCAACTTTTTTTTTCTCTCTCTCCGCTCTCCCTTTTCCTGCTAGGAAATACGGCTATGGTTATTGCCACTTGCACCCCTCTTGGTTAAATTTGCATTTTTTCCCTCAGACGAACCGCGAGTTTTTACGGTGTATCAAATAAAGGCGTTGATATGTTAAAAAGGAGAAAAAGGTTATATTATCGTGATTGTTGATTATATCGTGAAATGTAGGATCCTCTTAGGCGTTTTAAATATTCAAAAGGCACTTTGCTAACTTTAATATTCTAACAATATGGTGTTGCGGTTTTGAAGAGTGGATCGTTGAGTTAATTCCTATTTCCGAAACAGATGGCGTAACACGCTATAATTTAAGTCCAATCATTTTTACGTTTTTGGGCTGCGGTTTCGGTTTATTTTCGAAATAATCTCTCACGTTTTAGGATATTTTATTTATTCCGTGGAAATATTCTGAAATCTCGAATGGGTGATAAGCTTACGGAAAAATCTTGATTGACAGCGCTCCAGGTGGAAACTTCACTATAAACATAAGGTGAAATCTTAATTGGCAGCGCTACGGGTGGAAACTTTATTATAAACTTAAAGCGAAGTCTTGATTGACAGCGCTCCGGGTGGAAACTTCACTATAAACTTAAAGCAAAATCATGATTTGCTGCGCTCCGGGTGGAAACTTTACTATAAGCTTAAGGCAAAATCATGATTGGCAGCGCTACTAGTGGAAACTTCACTATAAACTTAAGGCAAAATCTTGATTGACAGCGCTCCGGGTGGAAACTTTACTATAAACTTAAGGCAAATTCTTGATTGACAGCGCTCCGGGTAGAAACTTCACTATAAACTTAAGCCAAAATCATTATTGGCAGCGCTACCAGTGGAAGCTTTATTATAAACTTATGGCGAAGTCTTGATTGACAGCGCTCCGGGTGGAAACTTCACTATAAACTTAAGGCAAAATCTTGATTGACTGCGCTCCGGGTGGAAACTTTACTATAAACTTAAGGCAAAATCATGATTGACAGCGCTCCAGGTGGAAACTTCAGTATAGAAATAAGGCGAAATCTTAATTGACAGCGCTACGGGTGGAAGCTTTATTATAAACTTAAGGCGAAGTCATGATTGTCAGCGCTCCGGGTGGAAACTTCACTATAAACTTAAGGCGAAATCTTGATTGACAGCGCTCCGGGTGGAAACTTCACTATAAACTTAAGGCAAAATCTTGATTGACAGCGCTCCGGGTGGAAACTTCACTATAAACTTAAGCCAAAATCATGATTGGCAGCGCTACCAGTGGAAGCTTTATTATAAACTTATGGCGAAGTCTTGATTGACAGCGCTCCGGGTGGAAACTTCACTATAAACGTAAGGCAAAATCATGATTGGCAGCGCTACCAGTGGAAACTTCACTATAAACTTAAGGCAAAATCATGATTGACAGCGCTACGGGTGAAAACCTTATTAACTAAATTATTTCCTTATAATCGAACGTTCTTTGAGGCTAGTGTTTATTCCTTTTCTCCTTGAATTATTTTTCCGGACGGAAATGTCGCTTTTGATTGCTTTGAAAATAGAGGATGACGTAAATCCGTATTTATGTCTCCCCTATATGGAAATTCTGACCGAAATGTTGTTTATTACTTTGAAGACAACAATTTATATGTCTGCGTTTGGAGCAGAGATTAACTCTCTA
The DNA here is from genome assembly GCA_014119065.1 of Orius insidiosus. NCBI lineage: Eukaryota > Metazoa > Arthropoda > Insecta > Hemiptera > Anthocoridae > Orius > Orius insidiosus. Next base: position 200,477 of record JACGAQ010000098.1, read on the forward strand.
ACTTGGGCTTTTGTAATCCGTCTAAGTCGGATTGTAATTGGGCCCCGGGCTCATGTATTAATCAAAATTAAAGAACTTGCAGGTTGTTGATTCACCACAGAATATTTAAAATTAGGTTTTCTGTTAATTAAAATGAAAAAAGTTGTCTTTTTTAATAACCGGATTAGGACATCATCTCTTTGGGAATGTTTGTCATAGAAGAGTTGTCTGAGGGATTAAGTATGTAAATTTTCTTGGCAAGTTTTGTGTTCTCCCTTTCTGCCGGGACGTCCGGGGTAAGCACTATTTACAGTGCAGTGACATTTAAATCCCCACCCTTTCTCCATTTAAAGCCGCTTAGGACAGCCGAAGGAAACCCCAAATCCTCAGGTATTATCTTACTTAGACTCCCATCTTTCCATTTATGGAGATTTTGTAGTCTTGAAAGAAATCTTTGAAATGTTCATTTTGGAGCCGAAAATAAGAAGGAGCCTCACCCATCACCCGTTCGACATTAATCTCCTTCAAGTTCAAAGTCCGTGACCTGCCGAAGAAAAAGTTAATACAATTCTATCTATAAGCCATTCCTTGTCTTCCCGATTCTCAGATTTACGATCTACACTTTTCTTCTGTAATCAGATCAATCATATTTTCAGACGTTGCAATTTTTTCTCCACAGACGAAAAAGCCTTTTTATTTAATGGCCGAAAAAGTTTTAAAGGTTTGACGAGAGAGTGCTGAAATTACAGGTGGAAACGGGATAGAAGAGTGTAATAGAGGCTAGAGCACGTCCACCTACGTGCAGGCCCCACGACTCCCTATAAATAAGCATTCCACGTAGGAGGAAGGCCTCCGTCGTAATCAATAGCACTACAGGGATAGGCAAGAAGATGAAACGCCACCGGCCTTCAAGAAAAATGTTTAGCCAAAATTAGGAATTCACTCTTAAAACACTTGTTGCCTAAAAAGTTTTACTTGTCGCATTTTTTCGAAGAAGAGAAAACTTTCTCCAATTTTTTTTCTACTCTAGGAGGAAAACTTGCGAAAATCCGGATAAAAAGACGTTTCTTCTCGTTCTTAATGCCCATTTCATTGGTTTTTTGCTAATTTAAATATAGGAGAAAGTGAGAAAAACTACCAAATATCTGAGTAAAAACAATTATTGACAAGAAAACTTCTTATACTTCGGTAAATAAACTTTTCTCGGTATAAAAAACTAAGAAAAGTTGCGAAAATCCGGACAAAAATACGTTTCTTTACGTTCCTAATGCTCTTTTTATTGGTTTTTTGGGAATTTATTTGGTGTACAAAATGAAACTCAGCCACAGGGTAAATTTGAATTTTGTAGATTTTTGCCGAGTTTCATTTTGTACACCTAGTAGTTCATTTTTTCAAAATTTTGAACATTTTAGGCCTTAAAGTCCATCAAAAGTTGACCTTCTCCGTGTAAGGTTATTGAAGTATAACCGTTTAGAAGGTTAATTTTTAAAGGCTTGTAAATCGTTAACCGTTACAGATATTGAAAAAATGCACTAAATAAAATCAGTTGGAAATTCAATTCTCTTTAATTTTTATTCTATTAATTTTTTCTCTAGGACGCACTGTTTTCAAGATAAATTTATTTCAAAAAAAAATTATTTTCCGAAAATGGTGCATCCTAGAAAAAAATAATTAAGTACAAAATAGAAAATTAAATTTCCTACAATTTTTATTTACTAGGTGTACAAAATGAAACTCAGCCACAGGGTAAATTTGAATTATGTAGATTTTAGCCGAGTTTCATTTTGTACACCTAATAAAACAGGAAAAACTTAGAAAAACTACCAAATATCTGAGTAAAAATAATTAATGTCAGGACAACTTCTTATATTTCGGTAAAAAAACTTTTCTCGGTATTAAAAAACGATGAAAACTTGCGAAAATCCGGACAAAAAGACGTTTCTTTACGTTCCTAATGCCCTTTTCGTTGGTTTTTTGGGAATTTAAAAACATTAGAAATTGAGAAAAACTACCAAATATCTGAGTAAAAAGAATTAATGACAGGACAACTCCTAATATTTCGGTAAAAAACTTTTCCCAGTATAAAAACTAGATAATCCGGCTTGACGAAAAATAATGTTTATACAAAATTAGGAATTCACCTTTAAAACACTTGTTGCCTAAAAGTTTTAGCCTGTCGGATTTTTTGACGAAAACTTTCTTCCTTTTTTCATCCAATTTTTTTTCTCTCCTCCCTCGTCATATAGGAAAATAATTATAGTCTTCCTCAAGAACCGCTTCCTAAACAAAAGGAGGGCGTTAAAGAGACTGTGGAAATGGCGGAGGGTGAAGATAAAGTGCTCATAAATATGCAAACGATTCGGAGATTACTGCCGAGAGCTTTTATTTACAGATTAGAGGTTATATAGGCTAAGAAGAGAGAGAAAAAAGTTTCCTATCCTTTAGTTTTCCGGAACTCCCTCAAAAAATCCCAATTTTAAAAATTCTATACTCAAATAAACCAAGACAGTCATAAAACGTGCCATGTCTACTTAGTACTTTTTTACTTATAAATTATTCAAAGGATTATATCGAATTCTATTTACGTTGCAATTTTCTTTTAATGACAGGATCACTTAACTCGTCAATAAACCCTAAAGTTTGCGTTGACCGGCTTTGTTGATGTAATCAATAACCGGATTCAATATTATATATACTTTTCTACTTTTTAAAGAGCTCTTATTGTTGAATATTTTTAAAGATTGATCTTATTTTAATTTATTTTTTTGTTTGTTTTAGGTACTGGACCCTTATTCCTGTTTTTTATGCTGTGGAAAGGTAAATTTTTACCTTGAGAGATAAGGCTCTTTTTTACTTAAAAAAATATGTATTCGTTTATAAATTATTTAAAAATAATTTTTTTTTGTGAAGAAATTCTCTTTCATCTGAAGACTTATTAGTTTTCACATTAACCATTTTCCTTTGCTTTTCAACTTGGATTTGTTTTTCCTTTTTAATTTTAAATGAAAGAAAAAAATTAAAACGTCAAAAATGGGTAGAGGGAGGAAAAGAAGCGGAAAACAATCAAGTGTTGATGACACCGTGGGTCGACCGCAGCCTCTCATTAGGGAGATGGTCTTCTGGAGTGTAAAGAGTAGAATTTTAAAAGGTTATTCCTTTCGCGGGCGAAATTGGTGACAGCGCTTGGACAAAACATTTTATTCAAAAAAGAGACACTAAAAATACGGTTGGATAAACAACTTTTTTTTCTTAATGGGATTCTATATTATAATAATTATAATTAATTTTAAAAAATTGTTTATTTTCCAAAAGAAATTCATTTAAAAAGTATTCGGGATAAACCAGCACTTCCAAACGTTTTAGAATGGTGAAAAACGTATATCTTGATGCTAGGGTAGAGTCGAAGTTGAGCCAAGACTTTAAGATTTGACAAAGCGGGTTAAATGCTGTAATGCGGGGTCCTGTGTGATCTCAGCTATTTTTGATCTCAGATATGCCTTGTTGGGTGTCTAGACATATGTTTTTGGGGTCGCTGAGACGATTGGTGGTGTCTAAAAGACGTTACGGGTTACCGTTTTGCTCGAATGTGCTCTAAAACACATCTAGGGTACTAGTACACGATGGGGACCACGTCCAATCGTTATTGAATGGCGAATAACGTATCTTTCGATAGCCTACATGCTAGGGTAGAGTCGAAGTTAAGCCAAGACTTTAGGTATGCCAAAGCTGGTCGAATGCAGGAGCCAAATAGTCTTAGCTATCTTTGATAGAATGCAGTAGCCAAATAGTCTCAGCTATTTTTGATCTCAGATATACCTTGTTGGGTGTCTAGACATATATGTTTTGAGGTCGCTGAGACGATTGATGGTGTCTAAAAGACGGGACGGGTTACCGTTTTGATAGAATGTGCTCTACACCCCATCCCGGGTACTCCTACAAGATGGGGACCACGTCCAACGTTATAGAATGGCGAATAACATATCTTTCGATAGCCAGATGCTAGGGTAGATTCGATGTTAAGCCAAGATTTCAGGGATGCCTAAGCTGGTCGAATGCAGAAGCCAAATAGTCTTAGCTATCTTTGATAGAATGCAGTAGCCAAATAGTCTCAGCTATTTTTGATCTCAGATATACCTTGTTGGGTGTCTAGGTGTCTAGACATACAGGGTGTCCGGAAACACATGGCAAGCGTCTGGGAGAGCGTTAAAAAGTGGTTTTACGAAAAAAAGTTAAATGTAAACCCCCCTTAATTTAAATCAAAGAATTTGATGGTGTAGTTTAAAATCCGCCTGGTTATACAGGGTGTCCCAGACACAACCTAACTTCGTTATTTCAAATGAGAACCCCTATTTTTTATTTCAGATTCGTAATCTACGCAAAATTTCAAGTAGATTTGAGTACTCATATGACGATTTTGGACAACTTTTAAAAAATGTCAAAATTTAGCGTTTTTTGCGCTAAAATCCGTTAAAATTGACCTAGGAGACTCGTTTTTTTTAATTCCACTTATTTTTTCCCGAAGAATCCAACTGTCTCAAATTTGAGCATCTTCGCATTCTGCATCACGAGATTTCGTCGCTAATGGCCTTTTTCAAGTTTAACTCCAAATTCCATACTTCAAAAATGGAAATTAGCGATTTGTTGACGGAATTTTAATTTTTGATGCATAAACACAAAAGACGCTGTAGCTCTTTCAAAATTTGTGGTCCGAAAGAAAAATTCCTTTCAACAAGTGCTAATTTTCATTTCTGAACTAAAAATTTGGGTTCTAACTTGAAAAAAGGCCATTAGCGACGAAATCTCGTGATGCAGAATGCGAAGATGCTCAAATTTGAGACAGTTGGATTCTTCGGGAAAAAATAAGTGGAATTAAAAAAAAACGAGTCTCCTAGGTCAATTTTAACGGATTTTAGCGCAAAAAACGCTAAAATTTGACATTTTTTAAAAGTTGTCCAAAATTGTCATATGAGTACTCAAATCTACTTGAAATTTTGCGTAGATTACGAATCTGAAATAAAAAATAGGGGTTCTCATTTGAAATAACGAAGTTAGGTTGTGTCTGGGACACCCTGTATATCCAGGCGGATTTTAAACTACACCATCAAATTCTTTGATTTAAATTAAGGGGGGTTTACATTTAACTTTTTTTCGTAAAACCACTTTTTAACGCTCTCCCAGACGCTTGCCATGTGTTTCCGGACACCCTGTATATGTTTTTGAGGTCGCTGAGACGATTGATGGTGTCTAAAAGACGGGACGGGTTACCGTTTTGATAGAATGTGCTCTACACCCCATCCCGGGTACTCCTACAAGATGGGGACCACGTCCAACGTTATAGAATGGCGAATAACATATCTTTCGATAGCCAGATGCTAGGGTAGATTCGATGTTAAGCCAAGATTTCAGGGATGCCTAAGCTGGTCGAATGCAGAAGCCAAATAGTCTTAGCTATCTTTGATCGCATATAGTAGCCAAATAGTCTCAGCTATTTTTGATCTCAGATATGCCTTGTTGGGTGTCTAGACATATGTTTTTGGGGTCTCTGAGACGATTGGCGGAGTCTAAAAGACGGTACGGGTAACCGTTTTGCTCGAAAGTGCTCTAAAACACATCTATCACGATGGGGACCACGTTCAATCGTTATAGAATGGCGAATAACATATCTTTCGATTGCCTACATGCTAGGTTAGAGTCCAAGTTAAGCTAAGGACTTTGGGGATGCCAAAGCTGTTCGAATGCAGTAGCCAAATAGTCTCAGCTATTTTTGATCGAATGCAGTAGCCAAATAGTCTCAGCTATTTTTGATCTCAGATATGCCTTGTTGGGTGTCTAGATATATGTTTTAGGGGTCTCTGAGACGATTGGTAGTGTCTAAAAGACGGTGCGGTTTACCGTTTTGATAGAATGTGCTCTATACCCCATCCCTACACGATGGGGACCACGTTCAATTGTTATAGAATGGCGAATAACGTATCCTTCGATAGCCAGATGCTAGGGTAGAGTCGAAATTAAGCCAAGATTTTAGGGATGCCAAAGCTGGTCGAATGCAGTAGCCAAATAGTCTCAGCTACTTTTGATCTCAGATATGCCTTGTTGGGTGTCTAGACATATGTTTTTGGGGTCGCTGAGACGATTGGTGCTGTCTAAAAGACGTTACGGGTTACGGTTTTGCTCGAAAGTGCTCTAAAACACATCTAGGGTACTCCTACACGATGGGGACCACGTCCAATCGTTGTAGACTGGTGAATAACGTATCTTTCGATAGCCAGATGCTAGGTTAGAGTCGAAATTAAGCCAAGACTTTAGGGATACCAAAGCAGGTCGAATGCAGTAGCCAAATAGTCTCAGCTATTTTTGATCGAATGCAGTAGCCAATAAGTCTCAGCTATTTTTGATCTCAGATATGCCTTGTTGGGTGTCTAGACATATGTTTTTGGGGTCTCTGAGACGATTGGTGGTGTCTAAAAGACGTTACGGGTTACCGTTTTGATAGAATGTGCTCAACACCCCATCCCGGGTAATCCTACACGATGGGGACCACGTTCAATCGTTATAGAATGGCGAATAACGTATCTTTTGATAGCCAGATGCTAGGGTAGCGTCGAAGTTAAGCCAAGACTTTAGGGATGCCAAAGCTGGTCGAATGCAGTAGCCAAATAGTCTCAGCTATTTTTGATCTCAGATATGCCTTGTTGGGTGTCAAGACATATGTTTTTGGGGTCTCTGAGACGATTGGTGGTGTCTAAAAGACGGTACGGGTTACCGTTTTGCTCAAATGTGCAAATCAGAAGAACTTTCTGTACCTCAAAATCTATTGGCTGAGCCGGTTTACATGGTCTATAGTAGAGTCCGATTTTGAGCCTGAGATTTAATTAAAATCGATTTTTAATTGGAATGTTTTAAACGGTAGGCTGATCCTTTACGGGCTGTCAAAAATCAAAAACACTCCCTAGGATTCGAAAGTAATTAGAGCTTTTGTGAATGTCCTAAACCCTTTTCACCCTTGAAAACGAGGAAAGGCCAATTGAGCGGGTATAAACTCGTTAATTCAACAAAACCGTGTCCGAGTAATAAGTCTCTTCGTATCATTGTCCCCCACTGTAATTCATTTCCGGAAAACCTTGATCAAACAGGTTGTGAACTCCCCCTGGCCTCTACCCGTTTTCCAATTAATCCTTGACAAAAGACCCTTTCCAAAATTACAATTTTATATTAAAAAAAAAGGTTGGAAATCGCGAGATAATTAAGCGGTGATTGGGAGATTAGGGTACCCATCAATGCGACATTAGGAGCATTTTGGATTATTTAGTTTATTCCTGAGTGTGGCAGTCCTGATGCCAGGTTTAGGAGGATAATACGGCTATATGTATGCCAGGGGGTTACCCACCCCTCGGATAACTACGTGACCTGGAAGGACCCCCCTCTAATTAATTACCAGTATGGCGAGTGAGAGAAGGGGAGACTCAATCAATCTAAAGCTAATTAACGAGGAGGATGACCATGTTACATGTCTATCTTTGGACGCCGAGTCAAACATACCGCCTTACAAGTACCATTCATCAAAATGTCATTTAACAGCCAACATTTTCAAGACTTTTTTTTTTCTTCTCAGTTATTATTAAGAAAAAATTAAATTATATCCTGTCATCGTGAGCTAAAAGGCTTATATTTCATTCCATGAGAAACAATTAAAAGATCTTCCCTTTTTGGGGATGTTTGGATGATTACGAAACAAAGTACTGGTTTGAAGAACTGCCAACGAAAACTTCCTTAAAGAGAAGTATCTATATAGGAGGGGGAAGTATAACGGAGGGGAAGTAAAACGTAGGGGGAAGTTATGGGAGGGGAAGTATAACGGAGTGGGAATTATATGGGAGGGGGAAGTATAAGTGAGGGTAAATATATGGGAGGGGGAAGTTTAAGTGAGGGGTAGTATAACAGAGGGTGAAGTATAACGGAGGGGGAAGTATAAGGGAACGAAAGTATAACGGAAGGGGATGTATAAGGGAAAGAAAGTATAATGGAGAATTTTCCAAGTTTGTTTTTTCGAAAAATTTTCTAAGTTTATTTTTGAAAAATTGTCGGAGTTTGTTTTTTTCCCAAAAATTTTCCGAGTTTTTTTTTTTGTCAAAAAATTTGCCAAGTTTTTTTTCGAAAAATTTTCCGTTTTTTTTGGAAAAAAATTTAAAGTTCTTTTTTTCGAAAATTTTGCTAAGTGCCAAGGTAGAAATAATGGGCTCTAGGGATGTCCTCTCGTAAAGGGTAGAAGTATAAAATTTCTCCCTACTAAAAAAAATGATAATTAAAAATTGGTAATTTCCCATCATACCGCCCGAGCATTTTGTTTCAAAAACAAGAGGTCGCAGCACTTTCGCCCCAAAAATTACTTTCCTATATTTGAGCACTAAAAATCGTCGGAAATTTTTTTACAAAAGCTCGTTCTCCTTATTTTGGAAATGCCTATACGGTCTTGGGAGCAGTTTTTCCGAAAAAGTTTTCCTTTGGAAAATAGAAATTTTATTTTTCGACTAAAAAATTTTTTCCAAAAAAATCGTCAGCCATTTTGTAGGCTTGAAGGAGCTCTTTCCAAAAATATATAATATAAGAAAATCCGACGAATAGTTTCGTCGTAATCCTTTTACAAAAATTCGGTGGAAAATTCCGGGAGGAGTAAAAGAAACGGAGTATTTTTTTTTCTCCCAAAATTATAAGTTATTTGTCGTTCATTTGTTTTTATTCATTAAAATTGATCCCATCAACCTTAATGTTGCAAGTTGTCCGAAATAAGATTTTGCGAGTTGTTGGAAAAGTGGCCAAAAAAGGGTGTTTTTTGAACGGCTGTAAAATTTGGACTACTGGACGAAAATCAAAAACTTTTATATCAATCGACGCAGAATTCAATCTTATTTAATTAACTATAGAGTGGTATAGACTGTAGGGTTGAGTGTTTTCTAGATATTTGCAAAAAACTGAAAAATGTCTGAAAATTTCAAGCTATTTTAGCTGTACAAACTCAGATAACACTCATTTAGGGCCGTTTGATGGTATTTAATAGGTTTCCAGCTTTCCTTGAATTAAGTCGATAGCCCCTTAGTAAAAAAAAATCTATTTGACAGGACTAATACTCGTCATTTCCTTTGCGCGCAACTGTCATATGAATTCGCGGGGAACTGTAAAATAGGGGGAGAACGGGCTCGCGCGGAACTGTAATATTTTTTGGGGATTTGCGCGGAACTGTAATACACCCTTGCAAGATGTGAAAGTTTTTGTTCAAATTCGACTGTCGTTCATCTTCAATCTTTTTGAAATGATTTAATTCATTTATTCCATTTAGACATTGGAACCAACGAATTGTACAGAAGAGCACCCTTTCTAACCGTCGGAATGAATAAATTTATTTTTGTAAACGATTGAAAGGACGGAAAAAAGCCCTTTCAAGTACGTACGGAAGACTAAATATAAAGAAAATACGAGATGTTTTTATATTTATAAGGAATTTGGAATACACGATACTTCAAAGGGAACCAAAAACAAGTGGTTTACCGATTCAGCGGTTCACCGTGATTCAGAGAAAAGGGGAGTTTTGTATCCTTTTAAAGCAGTTACTTTAAATTGCGGATTTAATTGCCACTTTGAATTTAAAGGTTCGCCAATAAGGACGTGTTCGGCGTTTTAAAGCAGTTGGAATTTATCCAGAGTTTTATAAAAAAAAAATTGCGTATTAAGCGCTAACAAGACTGGAGGAAGACATCAATTTAAGAAAGTCGTTGCGGGTAAGGGCTGGATATAAACGTAAAATTTATTATTGTGCGAACATGGCCCTGTAACCGGCCGTCTTCTCACCTTGCATTTAATTACCACAACAAGGGAGCCTTTTATCAACTTAAAGGAGGCGGAGCATTAGGTAACAGTAGATTAGCTCTACCTTCATTCCGTTAGATTTATTAACATTATCGACCCGTAGAAAATTCGAAATTTTTTTTCTTTTTATTAACCAATAATTTGTCGGTCGTGAGCAATATTGTGGATATTGGCTCTTATCCAATTCTCCCGTTTTGAGTTAAAGTCCGAGGGTGTGCAGATCCTTGAGATATCCCCCGTCGTTTCCCTACCCTAACCAATATCGAAGAGGGGCGCCCTTGAGGAAATCGCACTCTTAAGATGAAATGCGGTTTTTCCGAATTGCGTGACTTCTTCTAATATTGTGATCAATCGATATCGACACTAAATATAATCTATTTTAGGAAAATTTTCGCTTTTTCAAAATTAATACTTTTGCCCATCCCACGGATTAAAAACTGGGGGTCGTCCGTATTTCCTCCTGCGCTAGGGACGAGAAAAAGCCAAGTAAGCATCCTTCACCATTGCTTAAAGTAATACTTTTTATAGTAACGTAAATTATCACAATTTCAATGGTAAAAGTAGCGTCCCTTTTAATTTCATCTTACGTTCCTCACATAATATCCGATATCAGTGTTACAACTTATTAAGTGTACAAAATGAAACTCGGCTAAAATCTAAAAAATTCAAATTTACCCTGTGGCTGAGTTTCATTTTGTACACCTAATAAATAAAACTTGTAGGAAATTTAATTCTCTATAAATTTGCACTTAATTATTTTTTTCTAGGATGCACCATTTTCGGAAAATAATTTTTTTAAAAATTTTATCTTGAAAACAGTGCGTCCTAGAGAAAAAATGAATAGAATAAAAATGAAAGAGAATTGAATTTCCAACAGATTTTATTTAGTGCATTTTTTAAATATCTGTAACCGTTTACGATTTACAAGCCTTTAAAAATTAACCTTCTTAATAGTTATACTTCAATAACCTTCTTACACGGAGGTCAACTTTTGATGGACTTTAACGCCTAAAATGTTCAAAATTTTGAAAAAATGAACTACTAGGTGTACAAAATGAAACTCGGCTAAAATCTACAAAATTCAAGTTTACCCTGAGGCTGAGTTTCATTTTGTACACCTAATAGAAGTAAATAAAACCCATAAAATGTATTAAACCAATTGCCAAAGTTATGTTTTCGAACTGAGAAACCCTAAAATTTACAAAATTTTCTGACTTAAAAAGTTTTTTTTGAGTTCCTCAATGTTTTTGCCTAAAAAGTACCATTTTTTATCGATTTTTAATGAGAACTCCTTGGTGTACTCTTCAAAATCGAGGTTTTGAAGGGAAAGGGGGATAAACTTCCGGGGTAGCGGTCACCCATCCACATTCTAACCCATTCCCTGACTTTTGCAATAACCGGTTTTTTTCAACGTACTCTACAATTTCAATAAACACAAATATGACGAATCTCCTTCATGAAGAAAACTCTATTTCCTTATATTCCTCGTGTATTTTACGATGGGAAATGACTTTTTTTAATATAAACTTGCCAACAAGCTAATCTAGATGTCAAGATTGTAAAAAACGTTTTCAATTTCTCACCTTTAAAAATTTTCTCCATTGGGATACTTTTATTTTTTAAATTATAATAAAGTTTATATGAGCGTTAAAATATAAATTAAACTATTTTTTTTATAATGCTATGACTGGTTATATTAAACGTTTATTGGCTGGTGGTTTTTTTTTTGTCATTTCTCTTTTCTAACTTGTATCTTGAATTGTCGAAAAAAACTGTGGCTCGGGAAAATTCGAATTGCGTGTGGGCCTCTGTAGTAACAAGAGCCCCGGCGCGGCGGTGTAATATACGAATTCCCCGAGCGATATTACAAGGCGCGCCTTGTCTCGCGTGATCCCTACGCGGAAATATGAACAGTATAATCGAGCTTCCTTTCATACTAGGCTGTATTAAAAATAATAAATAAAAGAAAAAAAATAATACATCCATTTCGTCTGTTATATTTGAATATATTACTTTTTGTATGACATTTTTTCTCTTCCCTCGTGAATATAAATAAACGAAATAATTTATTCATATTACTTCATCAAGTTGCGAAATAGATCCAAGAAAACGAGAAATAATTAACAGAATTATTCGACAACCGGTTTCGAATTAATTAAGGATGAATAACTCCAATAATCATGAAAACACCGAAAACAATTGAGGCGCTCCGAATACGAAGGGCGAACTCGACATCGGACAAATTTTTTTTTTCATTTTCAGATTCTAGACCTTTTGAAGAATACACCCATGTAATTTTTATATTGAGTTTCCCCTTTTTTCCCCTTCAAAATACGTAAAAACCGACATGCGGCAAAGCTCTACTCTCAACCTTTTTTATTTAATTTTTTTTTTCTTTTCGAGAATTGGTGATTTTTTAAAAACCCTTTTCTCTATGATTCTATGATGATTCTAAAATCTCGCCACGAAAATTCCAGAGAGTGACTTTTCTGTCGAGTTCGCCCTTAACAGAAAACTTTAAAATGCGAATATCTCGAAACTACGTTTTGTCGAGTTCGCCCTTCGTATTCGGAGCGCCTCAATTTTGAAAGGTCAAAAATGTATGAAAAAAAAATTAAAACGCCATAAAATGTTGGAGAAGACTTCATTCAAAAACTCCCGTAAACTTTTTTAAGTCAGGATTTCTGGCAGTTGAGGGGGAAAAAAAACAAAAAATAACTATGATATATTTTCCGTTTTTGTTACTATTTTCCTCAGAGATATTTAATTAATTTAATTATAACATATATTCAGGGTTTAAATTATGAGCAATAATTAATGTTTCACTAACAATAGAATTTTATATTTAATTATACCAAATTTTTCCTTTTAGGTATTCGTAGTCAAATCAAATCCTAGATTAACTTGGTTAATCCTGGAAGTATTCCTAAAAAAATCAGACATCCGATAATACTGTTATTATTAGAGTTTTTGATTTAATAAGGAAAACAGAAGTGAGTTTAAATTCAACTCGGTGCCGGAAAATTACTCCGAAGCGTTGTTGGTAGCGACAGTTAATTAATGTTGCCTTTGTTCTTGGAAAAAAAAATGTGCTATCCTAAGATCAAAGATTGCGAAATATTAAAAAAATATATACATATAGGTTCATACTTATACATAAAATTTTGAGCTGAGGGTGTGTTTTTGGGATCCAGTAGGTGTGGAATCGCCGAATCGCTAATCGTTGAATAGAAAAAATTAATTATAGTATTAATCGTTGATTAGCGTCCTGTTTAGTCATTACTTCCTTTCAGTGAAATTTCAAGGTATTCTTCTTAAAATTCTGATAACATAATTTTAATTCAGTTTTTATCGAGATTTCCACATAAAATTTTAAAACTTTATTAAAAACTTGAAATTTTATGTACCTAGGGACAAACTTTTTTCCCCTTGTACAGCGTATAATTTGAAATAGCGTGACTTCGCATAATTGTACTTAATTAAAGGTCCGAGCTACTTGTTTTACGAGATGTGTAAAGCCGCATGGATTTGTCAAAACCTTTAAAACTGCCCTTTAAATATCGCATAAGTTTGTATCATTTTTAAAATTTTATTTATTGATAACATTGTCAAAATCTTCGGTGTATATGGGAATAAAATGAGGAAGTAATTTTTTTCTCTCGTAAGTAAAGCTCACATCAACAGCAGGAATTAATTTTTATCCATATAATTTCATACTATATTTTAAAATTTTAGGCAACATTGTTAAAATTTTTAATCAAATATTTTGTTTTTAATTAATATAAAAGATCAAATATTTCATTATGTTACATATTTATCCCGTTACGGGCTGTTTTAATTGAACAATAAATATAACATATTTCTCCCTTTGATGTTATTGACTTCGAAATATTGTCAATATGATTTCCAAAAATAATTAATATTTTTTTAATCGTCGGACTTCAAAAGGAAGAAAAAAAGAGAAAAAATGAAAGATCATTACCGCTTATAAAAAAAATCTAATTCAAACAAGGTCATCTAAGGTTTTTAAGAATTTTCTCTTCCCCTCTTCAATTTGCTTTATAATTCATCCTTTCCCCCTAAAAGCCGTTGGGCTTTACCTGTATCTGATATCCCTTTATAGTAAAGAAAGTAACTTTTAATTTAGAAAAATATACTTTTAAGAAAACTAATTTTTTTTTCTTTTTAACAAAAAACAAACCGTTCATTAAATTTAAATACCACAAAAGTAGTAAAGAGGGTTAAAAAAAAGGGTAGTTTGCTTATGGAAATAAAATTGCTACAATATATCACGTCCCTTTTAACCTTATACGATCCTAAAACCAGACCAGCTACTTTATTCACTTGAAAGGGAACGACCTATAAAAAATTCAAACAAACATGAAAACAAGATTCTTTATAAAATTTCCTCATGTGAAAATATATAGAATTCAAAGAATCCTTTTTTGTTTGACCTCAAAATTGAGAACTATTTCTTTTTATTAAACTGGGAAAATTGGGAAGAAGAAAAAGAGGAGAAAAACAATTTTAGTACCCCTGTATTTCAACCTACTACCTTTGTGTTTCTAGGCCAACTGAGCTATGGAAGAATAGGAGAAAAACATTTTGTCTGAGGACTTATAATGAAAATACGACTATCGATGGGTTTTTGTTTTAAATGTAGAACGCTCGAGGGTTATCAAATGTTTCGGACTTCTATGGACAATGCAAAGAGTTTAGGGGATTTCTATGGCCAATTTGAAGATTTTAGGGTATTTCTATGGCCAATTCGAATATTTTAGGGTATTTCTATGGCTAATTTATGGAGTTTAGGGCATTTCTATGGCCAATTTGAAGATTTTAGGGTATTTCTATGGCCAATTTGAAGATTATAGGGTACTTCTATGGCCAATTTGAAGAGTTTAGGGGATTTCTATGGCCAATTTGAAGATTTTAGGGTATTTCTATGGCCAATTTGAAGAGTTTAGGGGATTTCTATGGCCAATTTGAAGATTTTAGGGTATTTCTATGGCCAATTTGAATATTTTAGGGTATTTCTATGGCTAATTTATAGAGTTTGGGGCATTTCTATGGCCAATTTGAAGATTTTAGGGTATTTCTATGGCCATTGCAAAGAGCTTAGGGGATTTATATGGCCAATTTGAAGATTTTAGGGTATTTCTTTGGCCAATTTATAGAGTTTAGGGCATTTCTATGGCCAATTTGAAGATTTCAGGGTATTTCTATGGCCAATGCAAAGATTTTAGGGCATTTCTATGGCCAATGCAAAGATTTTAGGGCATTTCTATGGCCAATTTAAAGATTTTAGGGTATTTCTTTGGCCAATTTATAGAGTTTAGGGCATTTCTATGGCCAATTTGAAGATTTTATGGAATTTCTATTTCCAATTTATAGAGTTTACGGCATTTCTATGGCAATTTGAAGATTTTAGGGTATTTCTATGGCCAATCCAAAGAGTTTAGGGGATTTCTATGGCCAATTTGAAGATTTCAGGGTATTTCTATGGACAATGCAAAGATTTTAGGGCATTTCTTTGGCCAATTTGAAGATTTTATAGTATTTCTATCGCCAATTTATAAAGTTTACGGCATTTCTATGGCAATTTGAAGATTTTAGGGTATTTCTTTGGCCAATTTATAGAGTTTAGGGCATTTCTATGGCCAATTTGAAGATTTTATGGAATTTCTATGGCCAATTTATAGAGTTTACGGCATTTCTATGGCAATTTGAAGATTTTAGGGTATTTCTATGGCCAATGCAAAGAGTTTAGGGGATTTCTATGGCCAATTTGAAGATTTTATGGTATTTCTATCTCCCTCGTAGTTATTTCCTAAAATAACTTCCTATAGAAATTTATTTTCCTAATTTTTTATTTTGCTTTTTTTCTTAATTAAAAATTAAATCCTTATTTATAACTCGGAAAATTGGGAAGAAGAAAAGGGGACAAAAGCAATTTTAGTACCCCTGTATTTGAACCTACTACCTTTGTGTTTCTAGGCCAACTGAGCTATGAAAGAAAAGGAGAAAAACATTTTGTCTGAGAACTTATAATGAAAAAACGACTATCGATGGGTTTTTGTTTTAAATGTAGAACGCTCGAGGGTTATCAAATGTTTCGAATCAGGGAAACTACGATAACAACTGATTTGAGCGAGGAACGTTCGAGCTTTAAGGCCCCCAAAGAGTAGAGTCGAGCCACACGAGAATACCTCACGCGACACCCTTACCATTTTAACCCCCCACCCTCCACAACAGCAATCACACATAATGATATTTCTTTCTTATCGTCCAGAAAAAAAAAAATCTGACCAATTTAACATGGTTATATAAAATTACAAGAAATAATAGCGAATTGAATAAAGTTGTTTATTTTTCAAAAAAAATGTTTAATCGAAAAATTTTAAAAATAACTTATCTTTATTTCTATCGATGTAAATTGACAGTGTACATCATAATTAATGAACTGTAATTATTATCTTCTTCGATTTTATCGGTATCGATTTTCCATTTTAATACTCTCGTACATCGAAAATTGGGTCTATAAGGTCGATTCTTATCTTGCCTATTAATCCTTTAAGGTCGACGCTCAAATACTCCCTGGATATTCCCAAGTGCTCCCCAATGTGCAATTAGGCCAGAAAAATACGAATGTCGTGGAAGGTTTTCATTTAAATACCTCGAAAAATATAAGGTTTAGCGCAAAAATGTATTATGTAAAAAAAATTTAAACTTATTAAGTCCTTACTTGTTCCGGTACATGTGAGTTTTCGATATCAGAACAACGCGCATGCGCGAGGTTTCATGTGCTTTTAGTTCCCGCATTTTTTCGAAAATTCATATTTGAGATTTGCTTAAGGAGGTATGATGGTTTTTAAGTGAGTTGCTTTGCAAATTTTTCGTTGTTAACAACGGTTTTCGGTTTTTCCCTTCTATCTTGGAAACCGTCGCTCACAACGAAAAAATGTTCTAAATAAAGTTGTAGCTACAGAGATTTACTACATAAAATATCTTATTAGTTTTTTCCGTCAGAGCAATATTTTAGGAGATATGAAGGTTTTAAATTTTCAGACAGGCTCTGTAGGATTATTAGTTTTAACCTCATAACTCCTTACATATTGCTCTTAAGCAAATAAAGAATAAATAAAGTTTTGTAGGAAATCTTTGTACCTACAACTTTTACTTAGGACATTTTTTCGTTTTGAGCGACGGTTTCCGAGATAGAAGGGAAAAACCGAAAACCGTTGCTCACAACGAAAAATTTGCAAAGCAACTTACTTAAGAACCCTCATATCTCCTTAAGTATTTCTCTGGCGAAAAACCAATGAAGTCTTTTTTGTAGAAAATTTCCGTAGCTACGACTTTTACTTAGGACGTTTTTTCGTTTTGAGCGACGGTTTACGAGAGAAAAGGGAAAAACCGAAAACCGTTGTTACCAACGAAAAATTTGCAAAGCAACCAACTTAAATACTTCCATATCTCCTAAAGTATTGCTCTGACGGAAAAAACTAATAAAATATTTTATGTTGTAAATTTTAGTACCTACAACTTTACTTATGACATTTTTTCGTTTTGAGCGACGGTTTCCGAGATAGAAGGGAAAAACCGAAAACCGTTGTTAACAACGAAAAATTCGCAAAGCAACTCTCGTAAAAACCATCATACCTTCTTAAGTTCAAACTAGTTTGAAAACAAGAGGGGGCTAAATTTTTTTTCTCTCGCAAAAGAGTTCGTTTGATTTTTTCCCTCTCCACACGAGCATTTATTGCGAGGGGAAAAAAATAACCCCCTCGAGGGGACAACTCAAACTAGTTGTAATTTAGGCAAATCACTAAGATAAATTTTATAAAAAACGAGGTAACTGAAAATACACGCGTGCGCATTGTTGGCTCGCGCCTGCGTGTTGTTCTGATATCGTAAACTCACAAGCACCCTTTTTCCTTTTCATTTAACCAAAGAAGTTATTCTTTTTGCTTTTGGGGAAAGGGTCCTCCAATTTCCTCCCTTAAAAGAAGTACCGCCCCACACTGTCACTTTTTTTTTCTCAGTGAAAACTTAAAATATGTTCATAACATTAACGCCTAAATCTGAAATAAATAAATTGCCGCTACTGGTTTATAGTACAAAAAAGAAATTAGCAGTTACCCACGCTCTGATAAAGTAAAAATATTAAATGTATACACTACTTAATCTCGATAAACACGCGATCTTTTCAATTTTGTTTTTAATTTTTTCGTTGTTGGAAAAACAAAAAACGTTTTTTAGAAGAATCGATTGTTTTGATAAAGTTATGTATTCCACTTGAATCATTGAAACATGCAACCGATATAGTAGTTTGTTGAAGTCTCTCTCAACTGGGCTAACAGGAGTCAACAAGTGACGTTTTCCGTATTGAAAATGGCCTTTTCATATTATTCAGTTGAAAAGTTACAGGAACAATGAAATGCTGATAAAAGGATTTTTTAATGAATGGAAGTTTATAGAGTAAAAGGTCATGGCGTAGGTGGTAGATCAATAGTTCCAAAATAATTTTGAAATAATTGATGAGAAGGTTGTGTAATCAGGAGATAAAAGATGTTTTTAGTAAATGTAGGTCACGATTTGAGGAAAATAAGACGGAAATCTTCCGGGTCGTTTGATCATCGAGCGAGGTCGGGGGTTAAATAAACGCGGGTAGAAGTTGAGGTGACGCCATCGCATTAAAGATTCATTTGTCAAACTGGCGGGGGAGGCGAAGCTTTGACAAGTCTCTGTCTTTCCGATGGGGCGATGAACGACCTCTTCGTTAGGGGTATCGCTCCCCGATAACGCGAAATTCATCATGTTAACGAGTAAAGAAACACCCTTTTTTCCGTATTATCTTTTTTTCAATATATTTTTAAATAATTTTTTTTCTCTCTTTTGATTTTCGAATCAACGATTTCGCCCTGAGGCTTCCTGCAACTGTAATAAAAGGGTCGGAGCCCCACTTCAAAGCAATCCGCCTCCGGACAACTGCTAACAATTTCAACCCCCTTCTATCTAATCATTTGCCTTTAATTAAACTTAACTTGAGGCCATTGAATAATCCTACAGACCTTCACTCCCTGCGCGTTAAAGTATTTTCTGATTTCGAACAAACGTTAAATTAACAAAATACCTACAGTCCAATTAGTTCATGTATAGCAATTATCGATACTGCATGAGTCAGGTTGAGCAGAGTGGACCATATTGACCTGACGAAAAAATGTTAAATTTAAACTCCTGTTTAAATTTCGTGGTAAATCCATTGATTTTTTTATTTTCCTTGTTTCAAATCAGAGCTCCCATTTTAGGATATTTTGTAATCTACGCAATATTTTCAAGTCAATTTGACTAAATCGGTGGTTCAGAAGTAAAATGGATCACCCATTTATTTTGAAAACTTAAAAAACCGAAAAAAAGCTAAATGTAATCCCCTTGTTTTTTGATGAAAAATTGATTAGGATAAACGAATTTTGGTGTAAAGGGTGCCCCAGAGAGACACCATTTTAAGTGGGGACCCATATATTAGGTGTACAAAATGAAACTCGGCTAAAATCTACGAAATTCAAATTTACCCTGTGGCTGAGTTTCATTTTGTACACCTAATAAATAAAAATTGTAGGAAATTTAATTTTCTATAAATTTGTACTTAATTATTTTTTTCTAGGATGCACCATTTTCGGAAAATAATTTTTTTTAAATTAATTTATCTTGAAAACAGTGCGTCCTAGAGAAATAATGAATAGAATAAAAATTAAAGAGAATTGAATTTCCAACAGATTTTATTTAGTGCATATTTTCAATATCTGTAACGGTTTACGATTTACAAGCCTTCAAAAATTAACCTTCTTAATGGTTATACTTCAATAACCTTCTTACACGGAGAAGGTCAACTTTTGATGGACTTTAACGCCTATATTGTTCAAAATTTTTAAAAATGAACTACTAGGTGTACAAAATGAAACTCGCCTAAAATCTACAAAATTCAAATTTACCCTGTGGCTGAGTTTCATTTTGTACACCTAATATTTTAATTCAGATTCGTAATCTACGAGAAATTTCAAGTTGATTATTCTATTCATATGACCTCTGGACCACTTAAAAAGTGACAAATTCAGCGTTATTTCGCTCTAAAATCCGCTAAAATTTACCTGAAATGTCTATCACGAAGTATTTCACCGGTGGTTCCTAAAATACCAGGTTAACCAAACAAACAAAAGTATCTCCCCGGAACAGTTTATTTTGAATTTTATGTGCAACAAGTGCCTCCAAAAATTCAGAGACAAAAAGCAAAATTATTTAGTATACTAAACCATCCTTGTTTATCGGCGTTGCTGGTCTAGTATACCTCAAACGCCCGAATATGAATGAACAAACCCTCTGAGAAAAAAAAAAAAAGTTTTCCCGTACGTTATTGCGTGCAGCATGAACTCTTATTATTCATATAAATTCTAAATGGCTTTCTTTTGTTCTTTTTATTCGTCAAAATATAAATAAAAGACGGGAACCCCGAAATCACCTGCAAAACTTTATTTATTCACGGCTAAATCGTATTGACGTTTTGGATATAAATTAACCCCTTGTGTCTAAAATAAATAATGGGTCTCCCGGAAACGATTAAATCAATATGTAAGTGCTGAGCTCCTGTCATTAAGCTGTGATAGATATCTTACTGTCTTCACCACCCTCATCCTGATTAATCGTACCTATTAATTAATCAGCCCTTAATGTTCTCAAACTTCCCACCTTCTCTCCCAACTTTCAATAAAAAGAAAAAAATGTCAATTCCTAATTTTTTAAATTAAAAACAATTTTGTGGCACTCTCAAAATGTTGGTAACCGCACGCCGCCAATTTTTTCCAGACTGGACAGTCGCAATCGTTGTCGTATCTATGGAAAATGCAAAGAGTTTAGGGGATTTCTATCGCCAATTTGAAGATTTTAGGGGATTTCTATGGCCAATTTGAAGATTTTAGGGTATTTCTATGGCCAATTTAAAGATTTTAGGGTATTTCTATGGCCAATTTGAAGATTTTAGGGCATTTCTATGGCCAATTTGAAGATTTTAGGGTATTTCTATGGCCAATGCAAAGAGTTTAGGGTATTTCTATGGCCAATTTGAAGATTTTCGGGTATTTCTATGGCCAATTTGAAGATTTTAGGGTATTTCTATGGCTAATTTAAAGATTTTAGGGTATTTCTATGGCCAATTTGAAGATTTTAGGGTATTTCTATGGCCAATGCAAAGAGTTTAGGGTATTTCTATGGCCAACGCAAAGAGTTTAGGGGATTTCTATGGCCAATTTGAAGATTTTAGGGTATTTCTATGGACAATGCAAAGATTTTAGGGCATTTTTATGGCCAATTTAAAGATTTTATAGTATTTCTATGGCCAATTTATAGAGTTCACGGCATTTCTATGGCAATTTGAAGATTTTAGGGTATTTCAATGGCCAATGCAAAGAGTTTAGGAGATTTCTATGGCCAATGCAAAGATTTTAGGGCATTTCTAAGGCCAATTTGAAGATTTTATAGTATTTCTATGGCCAATTTATAGAGTTTACGGCATTTCTATGGCAATTTGAAGATTTTAGGGTATTTCTATCTACCTCGTAGTTATTTCCTAAAATAACTTCCTATAGAAATTTATTTTCCTAATTTTTTATTTTGCTTTTATTATTAATTAAAAATGGATTTTGTAGGAGTGTAAAAATTTTTTGTAAATAAAATAATCGGCGTGTAGTCTGAAAGAGAAGAGTCATTTGGTTGATTGCTCACCTGAATAACTAAAAAGGATTAAAAGAGAAAAAAAAATATACTTTTTTTTTGGTTCGAAAAGGTTAAAAGGCATCATTAAATCAACAAATATCTTAGGTTTCTTTTTCCTGAAATTCCATTGGTCAGGCGTTAGTTCATTTACCACCTAATCCACTTTTAATTAACCCGCGGTAAAAGACTCACGTCCTCTGCGGTTAACTAGACAATAAGAAAAGGCCGGGAGAGATAACGAGAAAACTGTTCCCTTCCGCTCTATAACTAAGAAATTAGTTCCGGAATTCCCTGGGAAAAAGAAGAAAAAAGTGTTGAAAATCCTCGAGTTTTAAGATCTGTAACGGTGTTGAAGTTCAATACACGCTTATTTCAGAAGAGCTTTCAAGCATCCTTATCGGGCGAATAAAAGCCTCTCCCGCCACTTGACGACTTTTCATTACTTCAAGAAGTTTGAAAACTGTCAAATCTTTAATGAAAGCCGCAATTTATACTCAATTAATGTTCTTATATGGAAAATTAACGTCATTCGCTCTTTATTTAAGTTTTTAAGTACACCTGAAATGTATTCTGAGGTTATTGACCTCAGAAATCAGAAAATGGGTTCTATTACTTAGCTTGGGGCTCCACAATAACATAACACACCTACTCAGCTTTTCCTTTACGACAAAATCCTATATTTTGGGGTGTTAAAATTCTCTGAAAGGAAGTATAAAAGTTGTTTTTACTCTCAGATTCTGAAAATATAAAATTAATCAGGCTGCCAGCATTACGCTATTTCTTAGACAGGACTAAAATAGGTCATGGTGCTTCATACCTTGCCCCTTATCTCCTCGCTTTTCCCTACAAGGGGATCGATAACACAGACCGGATTCCTACAATTAATTAATAGTGCCCTCGGCAATTAGCCAATTCTCACAGTAAAATAATTAACTTAAATTCAATAGATTGATTCTCTTATTTTTGTTTCTATCCTACTGGCATGTTAATGGTGGTGAGTTTTATGGATAAATCTAGGACCAGTTTTTTTAAAAATAAATTTATCTTGAAAACAGTGCGTCCTAGAGAAAAAATGACTGGAATAAAAATTAAAGAGAATTAAATTTCCAACAGATTTTATTTTGTGCATTTTTTCAATATCTGTAACGGTTTACGATTTACAAGCCTTTAAAAATTAACCTTCTTAATGGTTATACTTCAATAACCTTCTTACACGGAGAAGGTCAACTTTTGATGGACTTTAACGCCTAAATTGCTCAAAATTTTGAAAAAATGAACTACTATAACAGCGTATCATTTTTTTAAATTTTTTTATAATTTTTTTCCATTTTTTCATGTCACTAAAAACAATTTTAAAACTTTAAATAATTATGAATAAAATTTGAAAAACATATATAAACACATATTTAAAGCGTTTTTTCAAACGCCCTGAAGAGGGGGACGGACATGGCGAGAATAAATAAAATAAATTACAACTGGTCCTAGATTTATCCATGAAACTCACCAATATTATTCGAAAGACTGTTTAAAATATGGAAGAAAAAAAAAAAGCTCCATTTTTTTATACTGGTCAAGTGGTTTATCCCATTTTTTTCTGGTCGTCCCCTGAGTAAATATAATAAACGTCAAGACCTGGGCGATTTTTCACTCATTGACAGGGAATGGCGGGTGTCGAAGAATCATTCATCATGTGAGCGACCCTCTTCCACATTTTGGATATACGAATGTCAACTTAGACAGAATCTTCTCCCGCTATTCCTATTTCTTAATATACAGCTTTTTATTCCCCCCCTCCGTTTTTTTCCCCCGCATAAATCATACAGACGTAAATCACATTATGCAGAATACAGCGTTACCTACGGTACATCGATATTGACATACGAGTAAAAAAAATATATATCAAAATTTTCATTTCATTATCATTTTTGTGTTTATATAAAACGTTTGTTTTTCCTGTATACTCGGGAAGGAAAAAAAATCCCAGGATAAAAGTTAATTTTTTTTTATTTTACTCGTCCAAACCAGCAGCCTTTTATGTTTTGTATCAAAAGTTATTAAAAACTGAAATAAATCTTTTAGAAGATGTAGGAAAAAATCTAAATTTTGATTATCTCCACCTTAGGAATAATATTGAAACTAATGTACTCCCGACCTGAGGACTTCCTTAAAGATAAGGAATAAGATAGGAGGGGAAGAACAAAGGAGAGGAAAGTTTTAAGGAGGGGGAAGTATAATTTATTGTGAAAAACATGGATAGTTTGCCCGAGAAACCTCTTTTTTACCTGATGTCTAGAAATTTTTTCCACTTATTACGCTATAGTTATCCCACTTCTGTTATCGGTTTTCTTGCTCATAATTTTTGTTTATTGGTATTGGGCGTCCGTGAGTAATTTTTGATGTTTTTTTACCAGATTTTCATTCAATTTGAAAATAAAAATTCCTTCTGCAGTTACCAGCAAATGTTCAAAACTTTTTTTTTTTTTAGCGTCTAAAACGCAACGAAGTCTACATTTGTAAAATTCGATTCTGAGAAAAACTGGTTACGAAGTTTAGGGGTGGCATAATAGAGTTTGAAGGGCTAGTCGAATGAAGTTGAAGGAGAGTAAGGGGAGCGCCAAGGGGGTTGTCTTATATCAGAAGTGTAGGGTGTACAAAAAAAAGGTTGCATTCTCGTTTTACTTTTTCAAACAAGGATATTACAATTTTTAAATAAAAACATCTTGGGGAAAAAAAACTTTTTCGATATTTCAATTTAAAGTTTTGATTTATATTTTAATATGGGCGTGGGTTTTGCTTGCACTCTTCGCCCACGCGCTAACTTGAAATGGCGTAATTTTGTTCAATCCCACTTTATAAATAAAATTAAAAAAATAGGAGAAAAATCGTTTTAGGGAAAAAATGTGTCGGTTGCAGACGTTCACGAACGCTGAGCCTATCAAAATTTTATCCCCCGACCCTTTTTTCATCCTCTCCTTCCACGCAATCCGTTTCTGACCGGAACAAATGGAAACTCGTAACGAAATTGCAAGGATTGTTCAACCAAGTTTGATGCGAATATGATGCGGAGAGGGAACCTATCAGAACTTTCGAACGGAAATACCCATACGCCTTTTTCTCTTCCCAGAAATGATTTATCATAATTTATTTTTCATGTTTTGTTCATATGGGAATAAACGCGTTTTAAAATAGCCAGGCTAATGTTACTGTTAATACTTCATTTTTTAAAGCATTTTCAGGTTTTTTTTAACGGGTACAGGATTTTAAAGAAGATTTAACTCGTTTTTTGACAAAGAAACTCACTTTATTTTGACAGGGAAAACCCAAATCTGAGTTTGGGAAACTTGTGAGTTTACGTTACCAGAAGAACGCGCAGGCGCGAGCTAACAGGGCAAGGCGCATGCGTGTTTTTAGTTCCCGCGTTTTTTCAAAAATTTTCCATTGAGATCTGCCTAAATACAAACTATTTTGATACTGCGAAGGGGTTAATTTCTTTCCTCTCGCAAGGAGAGCTCGTTAGGTAACACGGGTATAAAAATAAACTAAATGCTCCTCGTCTCATTTTAAGGTGATAACTGATAAGTTTTAAAAATTTTACCAAGTTGTCTGCCATCTGAAATACTTTAAAAAATAAACTTCGATAGCTGACCTATAAAATTTCAATATATTTTACTTTCCTTGAAAATGGCAATCTTTGGTGTAAATGAACAATGAGGAATCTACCTAAGTCGATGATATATCGTCATTGTGTATTCTAGGAAGGTCTTATCTTATAGTTTATAGACCAGATTAGCTCCAGAATATGATGATGAAGATGATGTTTACAGAGGAGCCCAAGCCATTATGTATCCAAACCTTCGGAAAGCAAAGGGATTCTACCCAAGGTTTCCTTTTAGTCGAAACTGCGTGCGTGGGATCTTTCAGCAAACGTTGTCTATTTGATCTATAAACAATCTCGTTGAAGGGGTTTTTCCTAAACTCTCCTCTTTTACGTATTCGTTAAAAAAATGGGTCGCTAAAAAACTAGTTCATTTCCCGTTCGTTTTTTTTTCCTCGTTTGTTCATACACAAATTGTTGTTGACTTTGATTTTTTTTTTAAAGTTTATGTTTTTCTGACAAATAATAAAAATACCTGGAAAAGAGTTGAAAAATATAAAACAAAAACATAACAAAATCTATTGCATCGAGCTGATATAAATATACTCTTTCTTTTCCTAGTAAAATTTTTTTATAATCACATGGCTTTACTGTCCTTCATTACCATTACGAATCAAATCTGTTGCATAGAGCAGATCAAAATCTAATCTTAATTTTTCTTCGAATCGAAAGCTTTCCTTCGATATTTTTGAGCCAAAAAAATCCATTTTTACCCCATTTTTCAAGAGTTTTCCTCGTTTTTGGGCCGAAAAACATACAACCTTTGGTCTACGGTTTTCTCATCAAGAAACCATTTTCTCGATCTTTCCCAGCATATTATTACCTAATTTCAATTTTTTCCAATTTTATGGCCAAGAAAATCATCTTTTATATTTCTATATTGATCTTTACCGATCTCAACTTTGTCTGTGGTGCCGGCCGGCCGTACGGCCGTCCGTAGCACTTTTCCGGAACACTTTACGGCCAGTTTTCATGCGATTTTCACCGAATTTTCACACAAATTTCTTTAACCGGTGAACAAGAATGTAACGAGGGCGATTTTTGAATTTCGAAAAAATGGCGGATATGGCTGTTTGAAATTTTAAAAAATTCGCTGCGGCCGAACCGTTAATCCGATTTTCACCAATTACTCCTTATATTTTTTAAGAATTTTTGGTGTAAAAAATTGCTACTTTTTAATTATTATTATTTTTTAGTAGGGAGAAATTTCATTCTTCTACCCACTACGAGAGGCACATCCCTAGGCCAAAAAGCCCATTATTTCTACCTTGACACTTAAAAAAAATTTTCGAAACAAAAAACTTAAACAATTTTTCCAAGAAAAAGCAAAAAAACTCAAATTTAAAAAAGAAAACCCGGAAAATTTTTCCAAAAAAGAACTCGGAAAATTTTTCAAAAAAAAACTTAAGAAATTTTTTGACCAAAAAAAAAAATTCCCCCTCCCTTATACTTCCCTTTCCTTATACTTCCCCCTCCTTTATACTTTCACTCCGTTCGTTATACTTCCCCCTCCAATATACTTCCCTCTCCGTTGTACATCCCCTCCGTTATACTTCCCCCTCCTATATTGTTAATTCTCTTTAAGGAAGTTTTCGTTGGAAGCTCTTCAAACCAGTACTTTATCCAGGTTCCCAAATCTTTAATTATAATTTTATTGACAAAACAATATTTATAACCTCGATAGATATTTGAAGAAAGAGAGAGGAAAAAGAATAATATTTTTAATAGACTTTTAACGTAATTAACTTTCAGAAGTTCCAGAATAATCTTATAATATAACGGAAAACTCCGTTTCCTCCGTGAGAAAATTTCAAGGGAGAGGTAAAGTTAAAAAAAAACCCTTCACCTCCTTACGGGCTTCACCGTTAGTACAAAAACAGCGGGAAATATAATTTCCTTTTTTTCCCTCTTTTTAAAAGGATATGAAAAAAAGAATTTAGAAGAGAGGGGACTGGGGGAAAAAAAGGAGGACGACAGCTTGGAGGAAACTCGCCTTAATTCCATGCTAGGCCAAGCAAGGGTGGCCCAATTAATTTCGAAAGTCGTCAGCCTCACTTTTCTACTAAATCTTTTTTTCTTTAAATGTATACAGGATGAACTTTTTGAAGTAAAAAAATTGAATACAATTTTATGATTGAAGTGAAAATTATTGAGGTCCTTTGAAGTTCGATAAAAGAGATTTTATTCATAGCTGGGGGCAATGCATTTTCAATTCCTGAGAAAGGGAAATTAATCTTGAGATTCGATACGAATAAGACGCCGTCGGAAGTAATTGTGATACCCTTAAAGGAGGCAATCATGCGAGAGTTGCCAATGAATAAAAAGATGATGAGGGATCTCTTTTAAAAAGGTTCAACCACGATAAAGCGATAGATTTTCCTTCTCCGGGAACAGAGTTTCGGGGGGACAAAAGGAAGAAGAGATTGGAGTTTCTCATTTAGCACCAGAGGAAGTTCTAAAAGGAAACAATGGAGTCCACCATTGTCACCTTCCAGGTTGAATAAAATGATTCTCTAACCCAATTCGTCGAAAGAAAACTTCAAAAGTCCATTAAAAAATCTTTTTAGGTGGACGTGATGAATCCGAGGGATACTGTAATATCCAGGGGCTTTTATTAGGGTGGTTGTAGCCTGGCTTGGTTATCAAACAACACCCTTCACTCCGACTAATCCCTTCCCGCTCACTTCCAACTCCACCCCTCCACCGTTTCATGCTCTCATAGAATGTTTAACTAGTTGGACAACTGAGTGCTAAGCAACCAACTTTAATTATCGTTCTCCACTTTCCTATCGAGCTATAAATCAAATTTAACTCGTGAAGGGGGGAAAAAAAAGTTTACACGTAACGAAATTATTGGTGAATGTTTTTTTAACGGCCTAAACCCGAGGGTGGCTCCCCTCAAAGTTTAATTTGAGGATAAAACTAAAAGCTTAATAGGTTCCGCCTTTTTTAATATAAGTTACTAACATGCAACCTTAAAAATTAAAAAAAAATCAATGGTTGTAAACAGGCATCTCTTTCATTAAAAATGAAAGTCTTCGCTCATCCAGGCAACTCGGTACAGCCAAAAGGCTTTAGGCACTTTGGCCCTTGCTCTGGCCGGAAAAATTCCAGGAGATGCCTCTTTATGTGACTAAGAACTGACAAAAAATTTTAAATCAAAAAACAAAACGGTTTTCGAGAAAAACAGTTTTACCTTTTTTAGAAAAACCTCAATATCTTGAGAACTAATGATTTCACTGAGCTCATTTTTGCCGTAAATTTTGCTTTTGAAGACGAATTTTTGAGGATATTTAAAAATTTTATATTTTAAAAATTTGTATATCTAACTGTTTTTTAGATATGTGAAGGTATAACTAAAAAAGAGAATATTCCCCCATGTCAAACTGAAAACGCGGATATCTCAGGAACGGCTCAACCGATTTCCTTTATTTACCGCGTTTTAGAAAACTTTTTTTTCGGCTTAAAGGCCCTTCAAAAAGGTGCAAATTATCTACCCTGTATGTCTAACTGTTTTTTAGATTTTGAGGATATAACTAAAAAAGGGAATATTCCCCCATGTCAAACAAAAAACGCGGATATCTCAGGAACGGCTCAATCGATTTCCTTTATTTACCGCGTTTTAGAAAGCTCACTTAAAGGCCCTTCAAAAAGGTGCAAATTATCTACCCTGTAATCTAACTGTTTTTAGATTTTTGAGGATATAACAAAAAAAGAGAATATTCCCCCATGTCAAACTAAAAACGCGGATATCTCAGGAACGGCTCAACCGATTTCCTTTATTTACCGCGTTTTAGAAAGCTCATTTTAAGGCCCTTCAAAAGCCTTCCCTGCAGATTGCGATTGTAATATTTTTAATATCGTTACGATGGCGGGTTGCTATGATTATGATTATCTTCGTAATCATAACCGATATCATAAGTTGGATTATCGACAAAAAAACTGTCTACGGAGGCCCTTTCCCCTTAAAATTTCATAAAGACCGAATTCATTTTTCTATTCTTAAAAAAACTGCGTGAATAAAGTAGAAAAGAGGTAAAAAAAGGCGATAAGATCCATCCGCGGCGGGAAGTTTTGACTCGGTTCCAGAACGAAAAAGATAAGGTGACAAAAAAGTTTCAAGTGCACCGGGGAAACTTTGATAAAACGGCTCCCCCGAGAGGGCGATGTGTAACCCGCCGTATATTTCGCAAAAGGTGAAACCCCACGTGATCCATCAACATTCGTTATGGGCTCGGGGATGCTGGACGTCCTCGCCATATTTTGACTAGAAACTCTTTTGTAACTCCCATTATTTCTCGGGATTTTCAAATTTTAGGATATTAAAAATAGTTTTTTGTCGAAAAATTACAGTTGTTCTTATCACTTAGGGACCCTTCGCGCCTATAAAGGCCTTTTTTTTAACCTTTATATTTGGCGGAAAAAATTATTCCGAAAATTATTCTTAGAAAGTTCTATACTCCTATCGCAAAAATATGAGAGGATTTTAAATTACCCCACAATTTTCATCAAATTTTTACGGAATCTTCTTTTTATAGTAGGTAACCTTTAAGTAAAGCCGAGAGGTGTTTTTAATTCAAAAAGCGCTACTGCCTTATTGTCGGTTCGGTCTTAAGGCGGATCATACCGCCCGAGTATTTTGTTTCTAAAACAAGAGATCGCAGCACTTTCGCCCCTAAAATTACTTTCCAATATTTGAGCACTAAAATCGTCGGAAAATTTTTTACTAAAGCTCGATCTCCTTATTTTGGAAATGCCCATACGGTCTTGGGAGCAGTTTTTCCGAAAAAGTTTTCCTTAAGGATTACGGCGAAACTATTCATCGGATTTTCTTATATAAAATATTTTTGGAAACAGCTCGTCAAACCCCACAATATGGCTGACGGTTTTTTTTTGAAAAAAATGTTTTAGTCGAAAAATAAAATTTCTATTTTCCAAAGGAAAACTTTTTCGGAAAAACTGCTCCCAAGACCGTATGGGCATTTCCAAAATAAGGAGAACGAGCTTTTGTAAAAAATTTACCGATGATTTTTAGTGCTCAAATATTGGAAAGTAATTTTAGACATCTTCCATCTCTGTCTAACACTTGGTTGAATTTTGTGGTCTGATCCGCCTTAACCAAATTTTCACGAAATACTCTTTATATTTGATAGGATTTCTTGAAGAAAATAAATAGGTAGGGGGAAATAAAAAAAAAATTGTATAACTCCGTTTTTTGACAAATTTCAAACCTCATATCCTGAGGGTTTTTTTCTTCTTCTACGCCCGTGAAATGCTTTTTCCTTAATTTGACATTAAACATGTTGAAAGGATTTCAAGTAATTTTTTTTTTTTCATTTTTAATTTCTTTCTCTTCACGCGCTCATTGTGAATTTTTAAAGAAATCCACAGCACTGTCAAAAAGTGGAAAAGCAAAAAAAAAAAGCGTGGATTGATATAAATTATGTTTTCACACTCGGATCTGGGCCGAAAAAAAAAAAAACATTTGAATATTCAGCCGGGGAATCGGGATCGGGGGCCGGGCAATCACCACATCTGCTGCCGGCACCTGGAATAAATATTATATGCCCCACTCGTAACTTGCGCCCCAATCAATCACCCCCCTTTCCCTCGGTGTTCTCAACGTTTCTTCACCTTTCACTCAAAAAAACAAGAAAACATCCCCAAAAAATATAAATAATATCGATAACTTGAAGCTAATTGGAATAAGCGGGTTGCAACAGCCCTCAGGAACTTTTGCAAACACCTGGTCTTGACGGGTGTCAGCGAAGGGAAATTCGGTTGTTAATTATTACTTCGAGAAGAGAAGAGGAAGGGATTAAAACAGTCATAATCACTAGATATCTTCCTCTTCCCTATTTCGGACAAAAAATGTTAAGAAAATATCGGATTTTGTCAACAAATCCCTCAGGAGAAAATTATGTCAGCACATTAATTAATAAAGTTTTCTTATGTTTTCCTTTTTCTTTCCAAAAATTTTAATCGATAGTGTCAAAAACAAAACGATTTGTAAATCTTATCAAATGAAGCTAAACGGAAAAGTTTATCTAAAAACTCATTTTAAATTCTATTAAGTTTTATTAAAAAGTTCGTTTTGTAATTTTCCCATAGCGAACTATCGACGTAAATTATGTTGGTTTCGAGTCCTGTGGGATTTGTCGAACGGCAACAGGCTAGTTCACGCCCGCCGACATATTGTAAGTCTATTTGCATGTAGAGTACGCGGAGCTAATGAAATTGCTTAACAGTTCCAACCGCCCTGTAGGGATGACAATAACCTGCTAGATAGTCCTTTCTCCGCCCCCCAACTTTACCTAACTTCGCATAGAAGAGCTAAACTATGTTGATATGGAAATCGCTAATTGGTTAAGATACTCGCTTTAACAAAAGTACCAACTAATAAAAATTTAATCCTACAATTTGTTTCTAAATTGGGACTAACGAAGACTTAAGTCATTATCTTTATTCCCTACAATTCGATTTTATGAACTCAATCCTTCCATTTCTATTAAAATAACTAATTAATTTAATCCCTTCTATAAAAACGCAACATCTCTTTGAAGAAGTTTAAAATCTATAAGGTTTTTAATGGGCCCTCGTTTGAGCTCCGAGTTTCCCAAAAATCGTGGACCAGTCGCCGTCCGTCTTTCCTCCTGCGCGAATGCCAAATGCCAAAGTAAGCATCTTTGACCATGGGTTAGAGAAATTTTTTTTAAAACATATGTCGGGGATTGGAAGATTTTTTTGGTTTAAGGGAGAAGAGGGTAACACTGTAAGTGTCTTCTTAAGGTGCATCCTCTCGCTGTGCGTAGACTTGCTCTTTTCGCTGTATGTAGAAGTGAAGAAAGTGAAGGCGAAGGTGAAGTGTGGAAGGGTGCAGCCGCCCTTATGTGAGAGGGGGGTGAGGGCACTCTTCGGATAGAGACCGGTGACTGATGGGAGTCAGGTCGGTGAAGGCTCGTGAGTGGCGAAAGAGGGCTGGAATTTGAGAAGTGCATGTGTCTTCTTAAGGTGTTTCCTCTCTGCTGGCACTTCTCAAATTCCAGCCCTCTTTCGCCACTCACGCACCTTCACCGAGAGCACTGACCTGACTACCCTCAGTCACCGGTCTCTATCCGAAAAGTGCCCTCACCCCCTCTCACATAAGGCGGCTGCACCCTTCCACACTTCACCTTCGCCTTCACTTTCTTCACTTCTACACACAGCGAAAAGAGCAAGTTTACGCACAGCAAGAGGATTTACCTTAAGAAGACACTTACAGTGTTACCCTCTTCTCCCTTAAACCAAAAAATATTCCAATCCCGACACACAATATGATAAAAAAAACCCATAAAATCCATTTATATATCCATAAAAATGTAATAAATCAGTCACAAAATAAACACAATCGCTCAAAAAGAAAAACTCTTTCATTAATTTTTTTAAAATAATTTTTGTAAATGTTACAAGAAGATCGCCAGTTTTGCCCTGCGGGGTCTGGATGACCCTTTTTCTCATACAGTTACATGAAGGGTTTTACTTCCCTTTGAGGAAGTTATAAAGGTTGAAAAGAAGATCGTTTTACTTATTTTTCGTTGATAAGAATCAGTCATGCTTGTTCCTTTTTTTTCCGTTTCTATTTCCTTTAGCCCTTATTTGTATCCTTTTCACAGTGATCGTTATCACCTTCCACTTAGTTCTCTCGGTAAAAAAAAGGAGGAAAAGAATCTAAGGTTTTTTTTTTACTTTTTATTCATTTATACATGAACATATTTGTTTGAGTTGATACTGATTACCTTTGAGGGAGTTTTTGGTGCTTTTTCCTTTTTTCCCTCATAAAATGACATCCTGATATATTAGGTGTACAAAATGAAACTCAGCCACAGGGTTTTGAATTTTGTAGATTTTAGCCGAGTTTCATTTTGTACACCTAGTAGTTCATTTTTTCAAAATTTTAAACATTTTAGGCGTTAAAGTCCATCAAAAGTTGACCTTCTCCGTGTTAAAAGGTTATTGAAGTATAACCATTAAGATGGTTAATTTTTAAAGGCTTGTAAATCGTAAACCGTTACAGATATTGAAAAAATCCTAGAAAAAAATAATTAAGTACTAATTTATAGAGAATTAAATTTCATACAATTTTTATTTATTAGTTGTACAAAATGAAACTCAGCCACAGGGAAAATTTGAATTTTGTTGATTTCAGCCAAGTTTTATTTTGTACACCTAATATGTGGTGCTGTATAAAAAAATTGGAATTTTAAAATTAAATGGGTGTTTTTTAAGGGTTGTAGGATGATGATGATGATTATTCCAAAAAATTTACAGGTTAAACTGCCGTCTTCAGCGAATCAAATCTATTTCATCTAGCTGATCAAATCTTTGTTCTTTTTCCCTAGTGAAAAACCCGATATGTTACCTCCACCTGATTTAAAAAAAAAGAGAGATACAGTAAACAGGAATAATTACCGGTTCCGACCTAATGAGACTCACCAGGTGTACTATTTTCCGTTTATTGCTCTCTCAAATTTTTAAGTGAAGCACAGTGAAACAGGTCTTGATGTTACGATCGAATATATTATATCCAGCTGATCTAATCTTCAATCTTTCACCACCGAAGATTTTTTTAAACTACAAATGGGTCTTCTAGACCCCACAAGTTAACTTCTTAGCAGCAAATTTGAACTACTTATGTATTTCTTGCCTTATTATCTATTTAGTATTCAATGCAAATTGAACTAGGTATGTTAACTTCAAGAGAGAAAAAAAAAACCTTGCAATTTATCAAGTTGATTCATGATTACGACTTAAAAGGCTGTTAGCTTAAATTGTCTTGGCAACGTTTTCTATTCTAATCCTTAAACAAAAAAAAATCTTCTTAAAAGTTAATGCATCGATTTGAGCCTAAAATAAACTCAGATGACATGATTTTCCCCGATCGAATTCAAATATTGTCACAAGGGAATCGAATCTATTGCATCCAGCTGTTCTACTGTGAACCCTTCTTTGCTTTCAGCGCATCAAAAATAACGAAGTTTAGTCGTGATGGTAACAGCAGAGTATTGTAGATTTTGTAGTTTGAGCCCTAAGCAAAGTACCAGAACCCATCGCCCGATTTCAGCAACTTCCGAGCTGGAAAAAGCTTAATACCATAATATGTGGGAAATAAATCCTTAACAACACAGCTTATCAGAAGATCTTTTACTTCAACGTATTGAGATAACGATTCAACTTCGTTATTTTTGATGCGCTGAAAGCAAAGAAACCCTTCTCACAATGGAATTGAACAGCTGGATGCAATAGATAGAGGCTGAAGGGCTTTCTAGTCCAGGGGTAGAGAAAGACCCGGGGAATTCAACATATTTTTTGGGAGGAAGGAATCATCATAAAAGGGCTAGTTTTAAATAAAGAATGTATTGTGTATGCGGGTAAAACTAATTTTTTCTCTTTGCTTTGAGGAAAAGAAAAAGAGTCAGGGGGTTTGGGAGGGAAGGGTTGAAATGGTGGAATTTCGTTTGAAATGATATTATGCTGAACGAAGTTGTGAAGACACGCTAAGCGGCTTAGCTACATATTAATTCCCTGTGAAGAGTACAAAAGACATTGTTTGCCCTTTTGGTAGTTATCATTCCTTTGGTCGACCGCTTATTAGCCTTACGGGGAGGTCTCTGAACACTTTTCAAACGAAAACGCCCCGCTCTCTGTGTACAAAATGGCCTCCCAGTCCAAACAGAGCCGACAGAGCGAAAGGGTCTTCTTTTACTTTTAATAACCATCGTCCCTGCTTCTTTACACGCTTCTCAGAAAACCGTATCCAAAAGCTTTGAGGAACATGAAAAGACTCCTTACCCCTCTTAAGACAAGTATTTTCCTTCTAAAAATCCCTTCCTTAACAGCAAAACCGCGCCAGTTTCGGAAGCTTCTTAATATTTCATTCGAAAACGTCAATCTACCATCTTTATTTACCGCCTTTTTTAATAGTTTTTTTTAACGCTTATCCTCAAGTCAGTTTTCATCAAATATCTCAAAATCTATGAGTTTTATCGCCAAAAGTAATAAAAATAGAAATATTTATAATAAAATTTTAAACCAAAAGTATTAAGCAAAGAACCTTGCTGAAGTGAACGGTTTCGGAGTTATGGACCGTCAAAGGCGGACAATGTCAAAAAGCGGTTTTTATTCAATGTCTCGAAAACTATCAAGTATAGCGCAAAACTATGAGGTCTAATAATAATTTATATTACATTTAAACCAAAAATAATTATAAAAATGCAAAAATGAACGGTTTTGATGGTAGGAAGGATATTTAAGAAAAAAAAATTACGGACACAAATTAGTAGATTGTTAAAATCTCAGCTCATAACAATATATAAATGTGGCCTAACCATATAAATTATCGATTTCACCTAATTATTATGTAAAATGTGCATCCTGAAAAAAGATAATAGAGTGTTTCTATTTTTGAAGAATAAAATGGTAATGCGCCTTTTAAAACTTTTATAATGTTATAAATCGTTTTAAATTTTAAATTTTACCTTGATGACGGCCACTCTTTTATTGAATCTTTGATTTGATGCAATGTGATAGTTTAAGGACTCTTGTGTCATTCCGAATCAGTTTTATTAATATTAATTTTATTTTACAATTATAAATATAAAAGTGAAAGCAATTGAGGCGCTCCGGGTACGAAGGGCGAACTCGACAAAACGTAGTTTCGAGATATTCGCATTTTAAAGTTTTCTGCTAAGGGCGAACTCGACAGAAAAGTCACTCTCTGGAATTTTCGTGGCGAGATTTTAGATTTTACAGAATCATAGAGGAAAGGGTTTTTAAAAAATTTTCGAATATTTTTTACGATTATTAATTCACAAAATGTATAATATATTTTATTTCGTGGCGGTGAGCTGTTCCAAGAGGAGTGGGGCTCCCGGAAAAGGAGTGGGGGTAGTGCACTAGGATACGAGTTCGCCCTTCGTACCCGCTCGGATATCGCAGTTAGAGCTTTGCCGCATATCAGTTTTTACGTATTTTAAAGGGGAAAGAAGGGCAAACTCAATATAAAAATTATATGGGTGTATTCTTCAAAAGGTCTAGAATCAGAAAAAAAAAAAATTGTCCGATGTCGAGTTCGCCCTTCGTACCCGGAGCGCCTCAATTGAACTGTTGAAAACTAGGATATTTTTTTAGGTTCGTAATAAGAAGGAAAGAAGGAAATTGTATTGCCCTCTGCATACGGTTTTTTGTGTCTTCCAGACGCCTTTGAAGGAAATCGTTTAGTCATAACTGGACGGAAGAAAGTTTATTTAAAAAAAGACAAATTGATTCAACATTTTATTTTCTAATATTTCTCGTTTGCTGTGAGATTCTTCAATATTGGAGTAGCAGCCAACATTTTTATAGCCTGCAAACTTTAATCTTAGCCCGTAAAAATATACAATGCGAAGTAACCAGCTGCTAAGTAAATCATCGATTTCACCAAAATATGTAAAACGTACATCCTGACGATAATAGTAGTTAACGTTAAATATTTTATTCCTTTACCTTTTGTTGTGTTTTATAATGGATTCTAAGTTGTCAGTCTCACGAAGAACGAATTTCTGTATACCTTCTAAACAACTTCGTGAGTAGGAATAAGGGTCGACTTGTTGAAAGGAATAATCAAAATTTTCTTGTGATTCTACTGGAATATCATTCACCAAATTAAGAAAGTTTTGTTTTCAAATTTCCAATCGTTGGTCGCGAACGGCTTCAGAGCGTACATAATTGCATTCTGTAGTTTTATTTGAATTTTTAAAAGTCTGTAAAGAATAATTAATACTTTATTTTAAGATTAGTCCGCTAACCTTGGCTTCTGACCGGATATTTTCAATAAGGAGTCAACAATTAACGATGGAATAAAATGCAAGAAAAAAGAATATATCATAAAAAGGTTAATGTTGTCTACCGTAGAAAAACTAGGTTGCCAAATAACTTTGGACATGGGTTTCGTACTTGTATGTTTCATAACCTCCTCAAGCATTTGGTATATACTGATATTTTTATGGTCACTCGACGAGTTGTAGACTGCAATATCGTATTTATTCTCTCTGAAATAAAATATTGGGCGCATAAAATTTTGGGTAGAAAAGTAGAAGTGTATACTTTTTTTCGATTCCTTTTTTCCATGCGGCAACTATGAATGATTTGACTGAAAGGTCGACGGGAATACAATCAATTTTGGTTTCTTTTCCGGCCAACATGCAACGTAAGATTCCTTTGGAGCTCAAAACCCCAGCCATAAACGGTCCGTTAAGATTGTCCATCCATCCTTCCATTGGCTCGTACAAAGACGGCGTGACTAGAAGAAAAAAAACTTAACAGACTAAAAATTTGGTATAATAGGAGTTTCCTGGGAGAAAAGATAACTCATAAATCCTGGGGTCTAAAATGAATAGAAACTTACCGACCGATGGTCGTAGTATGACCGTCGGCAACCTATCTTTATGATCGAAGACAACCTGCTCGGACAAATGTTTAGTAAAAGTGTACGTGTTGACCGATGGACTGAAGCATCTAAATTTTTTAAAATAGATTTTAATTAATCTAATTGATTACTTCCTTACTTATCATTTAGAATGGTTAACATTTTAGGATCAGTTTCTGCGACTATTTTCCCGATTTCTCGCCAATCCTGAAGCGGCGGATAAACCATTTCTTTGATATACTTCTCATGTGTATTCGAATAAGTCGATGAAACATGAAGAAAAACCTACAATGACATAAAAGAAAAATAAATAAATTTTTCAAAAGAATGCTTACGTCAATTTTTTGGGCTTCTAAGGCAAAATTAATGATATTTATCGTTGACGTTACGTTTGCTTCGTATGCCATATTTAACGGTTCATCAAATCTAACGTTTGCTGCGACATGGAAAATAATGGAGACGGTTTTTTTCATTTCTTTATAAATTCCTTCCTCTAAGCCAAATCCTGACAAATGAACCTCTCCCTCTAAAACTTTAACTTTCTCTAAGTTTTTTGGATATTCTGTTTTCAATCTCTCGAACAACTAAAATAGATTATTGGGGGAAAAAATTTTTGAAAAAAATGTTTACCTCAAGATTTGTTATTTCATTCCATCTTTGCTGGGCGGATTTACCCTTTTTGCTTCTGACCAGAATGTAGATCGAAGAGACTTCTGGGCACGATCGAAGAAGTTTTTCGACGAGGACTTTTCCCATGAAACCTGTCGCTCCTGTTATTAATATCGTTTTTCCAGAATAAAACTTTT
The DNA here is from genome assembly GCA_014119065.1 of Orius insidiosus. Lineage (NCBI taxonomy): Eukaryota > Metazoa > Arthropoda > Insecta > Hemiptera > Anthocoridae > Orius > Orius insidiosus. The sequence continues at coordinate 238,989 of JACGAQ010000098.1, forward strand.
CTATCGACTCCATTTTTATCCAAACCGTTTTCTATAATGCTACTCAACTATCCCAGAACACTGTAATCCACTCTTTACTCTCTCGAGCTTCTAGTTTTACAAAGTAAACAGAAAAATTGTCCTGCTACACGTTTATATTATAAATCGTTTTAGTCAATAGAATGCAATTAACCCTTATTTGGTAAAAGTACGTATTTAAACTCTGATTTAATGCAAATTTTGTTAGTGATACAGGAGAAGAGTGAGACATGTCACTTTTGGTTCATAAATATTAACTATTTACTTTTTTGAAATGACTTAATTCATAGCGACTTTTACGGGAAACAATGCCAATTCGTTCTCCGCTATTCAATTTCCTTCATTCATTCTTCACCGTTCTCTCTGTAAAGGATGCCGTTTAAAAAGAGTAAAAAATCATGGTTTTCAGTTGAGGCGCTCCGAATACGAAGGGCGAACTCGACATCGGACAAATTTTTTTTTTTTTCATTTTCAGATTCTAGACCTTTTGAAGAATACACCCATGTAATTTTTATATTGAGTTTCCCCTTTTTTCCCCTTTAAAATACGTAAAAACCGATATGCGGCAAAGCTCTACTCTCAACCTTTTTTATTTAATTTTTTTTTCTTTTCGAGATTTGGTGATTTTTAAAAAACCCTTTTCTCTATGATTCTATGATGATTCTAAAATCTCGCCACGAAAATTCCAGAGAGTGACTTTTCTGTCGAGTTCGCCCTAAACAGAAAACTTTAAAATGCGAATATCTCGAAACTACGTTTTGTTGAGTTCGCCCTTCGTATTCGGAGCGCCTCAATTGCAGTGACCTGATGATGGTAGGAACGCATTAAAATTGAAAACGTTAATTTTATATCTTTCAACAACGTCCACACTCATAAAAGAAAAAAATCTTATTTTTGAAGATTTTGTTTTAATTGATTTTTTCAAAAAACCATACAAAAAAGTAGTTTTTAAATGATTTTATCAAAAAATTATTTTTTTTCGAAACGATTTTATGAATCTTCAACACTCTTGAAAGAGAAAAGGAGGAAAGAGAATAACCACAAAATCTTAAAGATAGGTACGAGATTACCATATTTAGGCGATCGCTTAATATCCGGAGACTTGACGAAAAAAAAAAGATTCTTCTCTTTTCACACTACATCATAATCTTCTTCCTTCGCTCCTGTTACGTCATTGGAGATGACAGACTCAATCGACTATATCGGACCAATCTAACCTCATAAATATAGACTGCATGTTTCTTCATTGCGGAATACGATTTTTAGTAGCCATCATTTTAATACTCTTAAGGCGAAACCGACCTTAAAATTCAACCAAGTGTTAGAGAGGGAAGATGCCTAAAATTACTTTCCTATATTTAAGCACTAAAAATCATCAGAAAATTTTTTACAAAAGCTCTTTCTCGTTATTTTGGGAATGGCAAGGCGGTCTTGGAAGCAGTTTTTCCGAAAAAGTTTTCCTTTGGAAAATAGAAAGCTTACTTTTCGACTAAAACATTTTTTTCCAAAAAAAACCGCTAGCCATGTTGTAGGTTTTGATGAACTTTTTCCAAAAATACGTTATATAAGAAAATCCGATGAATAGTTTCGTCGTAATTCTTTTACGAAGATTTGGAGGAAAAATACCCGAGCGCTTATGAAGGAATTGAAAGTTTCCTCTATCCTCCTTTCAAGATTTACGAAAAAAACAATTTTTTTAAGGCCAAAATTGGTTAAAATTTCCCAAAATGGCAAATTATGAGGGGGGAAAAAAGATGCATTTCTTTGTAAAAGATTTTTAAATCTTGAAACTTACGATATCGGTTATCCTACTGCGCTAGTCGCGAAAATAAATCGTATAAGTGATTTTTTCTTTTGGATTTATGTACTTTAACCGGGCGTACCGTGATTGCGCATTTTTTTACCTGCTCCAACATTTCAGGCACCGTGATTGCGCACAGGTAAAAACTATTGGACTATATAAATAAAATTTTAGACACCGTGATATTGCGCATAACCAAAAATTATTTGACACCGTGATAGCGCATTTGATTGAGTAGGAGGATTGGTCCAATAGCCTTTATGGATTCGGATTGGCCAGGAGGAGGTGGTCTGATGACTTTTGAGGCTTTTGATTGAGCAGGAGGAGTGGTCTGATGGCCTCTATTGCTTCGGATTGGCCAGAAGGAGGTGGTCTGATGACTTTTGAGGCTTTTGATTGAGCAGGAGGAGTGGTCTGATGGCCTCTATTGCTTCGGATTGGCCAGGAGGAGGTAGCCTGATGGCTTTTGAGGCTTTTGATTGAGCAGGAGGAGTGGTCTAATGGCCTCTATTAGACGTAGAGTATTAGACGTTCAAAACATAGGTTATGCATAAATACTTACCGTTGGGCCTTAGTTAAAGTGTTTATTCCCATAGTTTTTCTTCCGTGCGCAATCACGGTGTTTGAATTTTTTTCCCATGCGCAATCACTGTGTCTGAACTTTTTTCCCCATGCGCAATCACGGTGTTTGGAAGGGACGTGACCTTTTTTGCAGGGATTAAAAACCCTAGTTCCATGCGCAATCCCGGTGCAGCCCTTTAACCAAAGTCGACTGCATATTTTTTTTATTAGATTTAATTAAAAGGACTTTTAAATGTCCTTAAATGATTGAAAGTGATAAACCCTTGTTAAAAAAGTTACCTTCTACAAGGGAAAAAAACAGAAGATATAAGAGAGAAAAAGAAAAGGACAATGAATAAAGTTTTATTTCTTAAGGCTGTTGTTAGGATCTTCTCGGGTAAGGGGAGGAGAAACTCTCCCTCAACCGTGTTTCGTGAAAAAAGAAAAGCCGAGAGAGATAAAGAGTGACAGAAACCCCCCCAGTACCGTTCGTTTTACCTAATTTTCCGATCCTCTCCATTATTGGGATCATCCGTTAAGAAATTCACTTTTCTCATTTATCTCTACTTCACGAATTACATTTCCAGAATAAGAAATATTGAGTTTAGACCCTTTTTTTTTATATAGGAATTTATAGGAGTTAGAAAGTTGTTAAACAGTTAACAATAAGGTGTTGAGAAACACTTAAACTGCAAGAGCCTCTGAAGGGAACGCCTATACTTACCACTTAGCCATTTCCCTCTCACAAACTTCCCTCTCAACCTCTATTACTAAATCAAACATACATTCGTTTCGATAAGAGCTGCCAAATTAGCCGAGTTTCCCTCTCTACTGCATACCCAAATTCGACAGTTCAACTTTCACAATGGCAGAAAATGTCACACACCAAAAGGGCGGTTGTACTCTTCCACTTCTACACACAGCCAAAGTACGTCTACGCACAGCGAGAGGATGTACCTTAAGAAGACACTTACAGTGTTACTATCTTCTCCTTTAAACCAAAAAATACTTCAATACCCGACAAAAGTTACATGGCAAAATCTCCATCTGGTAAAACCGGTTACTTTTGAAGTTATATGCTTGTTGGGAAAGCAAGGGAAAGGATGTAGATGCAAGCCGGAAAACTATGAAATCTCGCCGTTATCCGACGTTGGGCCGAGGAATAAAACACTTCTTCACTTTACTCACAGCCATTCAGAACAAGAACCACATTTAAAATAAACACCAATTAATTAGTTTTAGAGAAAAGAGGACAGGAACTCCCTCTCTGCTGGCACTTCTTAAATTCCAGCCCTCTTTCGCCACTTACGCACCTTCACCGAGAGCACAGACCTGACTCCCCTCAGTCACCGGTCTCTATCCGAAGCCCTCACCTTCTCTCACATAAGAGCGGCTGCACCCTTCCACACTTCACCTTCGTCTTCACTTTCTTCACTTCTACACACAGCGAAAAGAGCAAGTCTATGCAAGGCGAGAGGATGTACCTTAAGAAGACACTTACAGTGTTACCCTCTTCTCCCTTAAACCAAAAAAATACTTCAATATCCGACAAAAGTTACATGGCAAAATCTCCAACATCTAGTAAAACCGGTTACTTTTGAAGTTACATGCTTGTTGGGAAAGCAAGGGAAAGGAGGTAGATGCAAGCCGGAAAACTATGAAATCTCGCCGTCTTCCGACGTTGGGCCGAGGAATAAAACACTTCTTCACTTTACTCACAGCCTTTTATTGAGAACAAGAACCACATTTAAAATAAACACCAATTACTTAGTTTTAGAGAAAAGAGGACAGGAACTTCCTCTCTGCTGGCACTTCTCAAATTGCAGCCCTCTTTCGCCACTCACCTTCACTGAGAGCAAAGACCTGACTCCCCTCAGTCACCGGTCTCTATCCAAAGCCCTCACCCCCTCTCACATAAGGGCGGCTGCACCCTTCCACACTTCACCTTCGCCTTCACTTTCTTCACTTCTACACACAGCGAATAGAGCAAGTCTACTCACAGCGAGAGGATGCACCTTAAGAAGACACTTACAGTGTCTCTTCTCCCTTAAACAAAAAAATATTCCAATCCCCGACATGCTTTTATTTATTATTCATAATTATAATAATAAGATCTCAGAGTTAACAATTATAAACTATTATTGTCACAGTTTCGGAAGTTAGATGATTGAGAATTACATTTAGAAAAATGAACGAGTAAGAAGTTGAGAAGAGTAGGAGGATCGGAAGAAATAATTCACGAGAAGGGAAAATAGACGAGCAGGTCGAAAATAGAATTGCTGTAAGCTAGTCAGAATATTATCTTTTAAAAATACAAAAATGCGGCGTAACCAGTTGCCAAATAAATCACGGATTTTGTCAAAATATGTAATATGTACATCCTAAAAAAATATAGTAAACTTCAATATTTTGATGATTATTCATTATATACCTATTGTTGTGTTTAATGATGGATTCTAAGTTGTCAGTCTCACGAAGAACGAATTTCTGTATACCTTCTAAACAACTTCGTGAGTAGGAATAAGGGTTGACTTGTTGAAAGGAATAATCAAAATTTTCTTGTGATGAGGCCGGAATTTCATTCACCAAATTAAGAAAGTTTTTGTTTTCAAATTTCCAATCGATGGTCGTGAACGGCTTCAGTGCGTAGATAGCTGCATTTTGTAGTTTTATTTGAATTTTTAAAAGTCTGTAAAGAATAAATTATATTTATTTTAAAATTAGTCCGCTAACCTTGGCTTCTGACCGGATATTTTCAATAAGGAGTCAACAATTAACGATGGAATAAAATGCAAGAAAAAGAATATATCATAAAAAGGTTAATGTTTTCTACCGTAGAAAAACTAGGTTGCCAAATAACTTTGGACATTGGTTTCGTACTTGTATGTTTCATAACCTCCTCGAGCGTTTGGTATATACTGATATTTTATGGTCACTCGACGAGTTATAGACTGCGATATCGTATTTATTCTCTCTGAAATAAAATATTGGGCGCATAAAATTTTGGGTAGAAAAGTAGAAGTGCATACTTTTTTTCGATTCCTTTTTTCCATGCGGCAACTATGAATGATTTGACTGAAAGGTCGACGGGAATACAATCGATTTTCGTTTCTTTTCCGGCCAACATGCAACGTAAGATTCCTTTGGAGCTCAAAACGCCAGTCATAGACGGTCCGTTAAGATTGTCCACCCAGCCTTGTAGTGGCTCTTGTATAGATGGCGTAACTAGAAGAAAAAAACCAGGAAATAAAAATGGGAGTATCCTGGCCTACAAACTAAGAAACTTAATAAAGCCCTAGAAAAACGGTTTTCATTGGTTATACCAAGAAAACGCCAAAAATGTGGCTACCAAATGAACTAGGAAAACGCCAGAAAATTTAGTTCAATTTTTTTAATTTTATTGAATCTTAAAGCCCCACAGAAAAAATTCAGAAATTTTAAACTTACCAACTGATGGGCGTAGTATGACCGTCGGCAACCTATCTTTATGATCGAAGACAACCTGCTCGGCCAAATGTTTAGTAAAAGTGTACGTGTTGACCGATGGACTAAAGCATCTAAATTTATGAAAATAAATTTTAATTAATATTATTATTTACTAGCTTACTTAGCATTTAGAATGGTCAACATTTTAGGATCTGTTTCCGCGACAATTTTCCCGACTTCTCGCCAATCCTGAAGCGGCGGATAAACCATTTCTTTGATATACTTCTCATGTGTATTCGAATAAGTCGACGAAACATGAAGAAAAACCTAAATTAATGTTGTTTTTTTTTTTAATTTTATTAAAAGAATATTTACGTCAATTTTTTGGGCTTCTAAGGCAAAATTAATGATATTTATCGTTGACGTTACGTTTGCTTGGTATGCCATATTTAACGGTTCATCAAATCTAACGTTTGCTGCGACATGGAAAATAATGGAGACGGTTTTTTTCATTTCTTTATAAATTCCTTCCTCTAAGCCAAATCCTGACAAATGAACCTCTCCCTCTAAAACTTTAACTTTCTCTAAGTTTTTTGGATATTCTGTTTTCAATCTCTCGAACAACTAAAATAGATTATTGGGGGAAAACAATTTTTGAAAAAAAATGTTTACCTCAAGATTTGTTATTTCATTCCATCTTTGCTGGGCGGATTTACCCTTTTTGCTTCTGACCAGAATGTAGATCGAAGAGACTTCTGGGCACGATCGAAGAAGTTTTTCGACGAGGACTTTTCCCATGAAACCTGTCGCTCCTGTTATTAATATCGTTTTTCCAGAATAAAACTTTTCTATCGACTCCATTTTTAACCAAACCGTTTTCGATAATCAACTAACCCAAAACACTGTAATGCACTCTTTACTGACCGTTTCGAGCTTCTACTTTTATATTTTTAAAAATCGCTTAACCTTGAATACTGGGAACTAAAATGACTTAAAATGAATATGTAAACTTTGTTTTTATTCAAAATGAGTTAATTTACAAAAGAAGAGTTCTATGGACACATAGTCATTTTTGTTCGTAAATATTAATTTTTTGTTATTAAATCACTTAACCTCAAATTATCATTGAATACGCAAATTCTCCGACGCCCGGCGAATATTCTGAGTGTCTACATTTCGTCTGAAAGTATTCTCGTCCTACTGTCTTCTCGTCCTAAAACTAACGTACAAAAATTGCTGCGTCGGAGTAATGCGGCAGCGTTCCACGCCAGCAAATTTTAAACTCCTTTTTGCGCCTACCGAGCTCATTGTCCATCCCAGGGCCGCCAACAAAGTGAGCAAATCCTCGCGAGAGGAAAAAAATTACCCCCCTTTTGTCATAAAACGATCACATCCTCGCAAAAATAAACAAACAAACCGACCGTGACTTGCTGGGGTGGAACGCTGCCGCATTTCTCCGACGCAGCAGTTTTTGTACGTTAGTTTCAGGACGAGAAGACAGTAGGACGAGAATACTTTCGGATGAGAATACATACATTTCATTTAATTTTAAGTAATATTTTATTTTGCACATATTTGTACGACGAGAACTGGTAAAAACGGAGAATAATAAAATAACTAACTAAAAGTTTAAAATTAGTTTTTCTGAATTACAAAAGGCTTTGAATCGCAAAGTGTTTTTTCTAATCATTCTGAATGTTTAAATTTAATCAATTGTAAGAGCATTCTTAAAACGTAGAGAAAGAAAGAGCAGTAAAACTCAGTGGTTTTGGGGAAGGTCAGAAAAAAAAGGTGAAGACCATTAGTGAAGAGTAAACGTTAAGATTCGCTGATGAAACTGTAGACTAAAAAAAAGTTTCAACTCTGACCTCCCACTTTTACCATCTTTAGAGCCTAAACAGCAATTAGACGCATTGCTGCAATATAACTCGAGTTATTATAGGGAAACATGACACATGGGGTTTATAACTTTCGCCCCTCTCACAAAATACACACACAACTTGCCCAACTTTTCTCACTTGGAACAACTTTCGACACCGAATTTCTCAACTTTTTTCATCCATCCAAATTAAGAATTAAAAGATTCGAGGTTAACAAAAAGGTCCATTTATTCAGAAACCGCAACATTCTGATATCGAAAATAATCGTCCCATATTTTACACGCACGTTTTCCAGAAGGTTTTTGCTTGATTTTCGCTTTTTTTGGGGGCGAGTAAGTGAGCTGTGTAATTGCCCGCTGTTAATCTTGACGCATGAGGCCTCTTCTAAACTTTGCTCAAAGACAAACTGGCACTTTAGACCCTCAGGCGGGTAAAAGTGATTCACTATGTGCTTGCGAAAGGGGGCTTCATGTTGTAAATCTTACCCTTGAGAAGGTTTATATTTTAAACCTCTCTCCTCTTCACTGTATGGAACACTTAAGGAAATATTCGAGTAGTATGAAATATTGATAAAACCATGGGAATTGATTTCAGGCAAAAAATTCAGGCAGGAAAAAATTAGCCTGAGTAGAAAATGGCAAAGAAATTTTTTTCGGAAAAATAATTAAAGGAGGTCTTAAATCACAAAGGAAAGTGATGATGAGGAAATAAAAATTAATAAGGGAGAGTAAAGAAAAAGAATTTACATCCAGTTTGGGATTTTGTACAGGCCATATAAAAGTAAGGTTTGTGTCGATAGCGCTGAGTGAGCAATACCATTGTGAGAGAACATCTGAGGTCCCCCTCGTTGGAAACAAATAAAATAAAATGTGGTTAGAGTATTGACTGAGATCAGAGGGTCCCATTCGAGATCCCAAAGGCGCCCTTTTTAGGTCCCCAATCATACCTTTCCCTTTTTTTCCCCCTTTTTCTCAACCTTTGTAATGAAATCATCTAGGAGAAACAATGAAATGAATTTTGGGATTATCAACATATTTATTTTAACATCTATACACTATATTTTTCATCTATTTAAATATTAAAATTGCTAGAGATTCGAGTTTCTTTCCCAAAAATGGTGGCCGTCCGTCTTTCCTCCTGTGCGAAGGCCGAATGCCAGGTATGCATCCATGATTGGGGGTTTGAGAACTTAGGTCATTTCACATTCATCCAATCATCCCCTTAGCTGTAGTTTAACTTGTAGTAAATTATGTTCAGCAAAATATATCCGTAAAAATATAATAAATCAGTAGGTAACCAAATAAACCTAATCGTTCAAAAAGAAAAAACTCTTTTTCTTAAAACATTTCAACTTCCTTAAAGAAGTTATTGCGATACCCTCGACGTCGGGGTTTTGGGGAAGGGTCTTCCAGACCCCGGAGGGTCAAATCGAATATTGATCTTTACCGATCTCAACTTTGTCTGTGGTGCCGGCCGGCCGTAGCATTTTTCCGGAGCTCTTTACGGCCACAGTTTTTAACCGATTTTCACCAAATTTTCCCAAAATCTTCCTTAGTCGGAGAAGAAGAATGTAACGAGGGCGATTTTTGAATTTCGAAAAAATGGCGGAGATATGCCTGTTTGAAATTTTAAAAAATTCGCTACGGCCGAACCGTTATTCCGATTTTTACCAAATTTTCAGCAATTACTCCTTATATTTTTTAAGAATTTTTGGTGTAAAAAAATTGCCACTTTTTAATTATCATTTTTTTAGTAGGGAAAAAATTGTATACTTCCACCCATTACGAGAGGCACATCCCTAGGCCAAAGAGCCCATTATTTCTACCTTGGCACTTCGAAAATTGGGAAAAAAAACCGGAAAATTTTTTGGAAAAAAACTCGGAAAATTTTAGGGAAAAAACAAAACTCGGACAATTTTTCAAAAATAAACTTAGAAAGTTTTTCGAAAAAACAAACTTGGAAAATTCTCCTTTATACTTTCCTTCCCTTATACATCCCCTTCCGTTATACTTTCGTTCCCTTATACTTCCCCTCCGTTATACTTCACCCTCTGTTATACTACCCCTCACTTAAACTTCCCCTCCCATATACTTCCTCTCACTTATACTTCCCCTCCCATATACTTCCCCTCCCATATACTTCCCCTCCCATATACTTCCCCTCCCATAACTTCCCCCTACATTTTACTTCCCCTCCGTTATACTTCGCCCTCCTATATACGAGGGATGTCCAAAAATTAAAGACCTTTTGTATTTTGCCGCCGTACGGGCGAAGTATTCTGCCAGACGGCAGCACTAGCTTGTAGCGGGAAGTTCCCCCTCCACATCGCACTTGGTCTCATCTCTCTATCTTATCCGGTGTTGCTACGGCAGCCGTTCGCGAAGGACGTCTCGGTGACGAGTCCCGCCGGTTGTGAGGTTCGCTCCGTCATCCGTTTCCTAAACGCGGAGAAACTTCGCCCGGTCGAAATTCATAGACGTTTGACGACTATTTATGGCAAAGTTATGAATGAGCGCTCTTGTTATGCTAATGTTACGAATGTTATAAATAGCCGTCAAACGTCTATGAATTTCGACCGGGCGAAGTTTCTCCGCGTTTAGGAAACGCATGACGGAGCGAACCTCACAACCGGCGGGACTCGTCACCGAGACGTCCTTCGCGAACGGCTGCCGTAGCAACACCGGATAAGATAGAGAGATGAGACACATGATGCGATGTGGTGGGGGAACGTCCCGCTACAAGCTAGTGCTTTCGTCTGGCAGAATACTTCGCCCGTACGGCGGCAAAATACAAAAGGTCTTTAATTTTTGGACATCCCTCGTAGATACTTCTCTTTAAGGAAGTTTTCGTTAGAAGCTCTTCAAACCAGTACTTTTTTTAACTTTACAGTACCTACATTTTTACGTTTTCAATCCACGTTGTCATTCATTTTTTTTTTCTTCTAAATGTTTGTAATTGTCATAGAATGCGTCATAAATTACATTAGAATTAAGGAAATGATTAAAGAATCGTGTGAACGTTTAATGGAAATTTCGTAAGAATTTAATAACCATTTCAAAGTGGTTTAACGTAATAGTTTGTCATTAAATTTTCAGTGCGTATCAAGGTAGAAAAAATTAAAGTCATCGCCCATCATACGGAGATTTGGATGAAAATTTCGACGACGAAGGACTTTTTAAGGCCCTCTCATGGAGAGCCACAATAGCATCTCTGAGAAAGTTAAAAAAACTGTCCTTTGAGGGTATAACATCAACATAAAGAATGAGTAATCTTGAGGAAAAAAAAAAGTAAAACAATTTTCACCCGAAATTAAGGGGAAGGGGTCTAAAAGACGAGAGAAATAAAGTTAAAACGCGTTTTTCTTGTGCAATTTCAACGAGTTTATTTTCTTACTCCGTTAAAAAAAAAAAAAAAAAAGGAGAGTTCACTTGCATGTGGCGAAGAGAATTTATTTTTTTTCTCGCTTACTTTTACTGAGAAGAATAACTATTTCTAGGGTTAAAAGACAGTCTTTAGAGCATGCAGTTTTTCTCAAAAGGAAGTTATTTTTATACCCTTAACAGACAGTTTTCTTAGGTGCTTGATAAGTCAAATGATTTGCAGATGGCTCTTGTAGACTCAAAAATTTCACGGAAAATATTTGATAACTTACCTTTTATTTTACTGAAGTAATTAATTTATGTAAATCTGAATTTTTTTGAATAACTTCTTGGGTAAAATCCGTCTAAATCGTTAATTATTAGAGTTTAAATTAAATGTCACATTAGATAAAAATAATGGGCGAGTGTGATTAAGCAAAAGGAGTCGTTTTCAGGGCATCTACCGTTCCCCGGCTCGGAGAGAAGGAAAACGTAATTATCATGTCTCCTAAACTCGAGTTATTCCCAGCCTGTATAAAAAGTCCCGCTTTTAATGAGTCGGATTGGATCGTAAATTACATTTTGAAAAACTACCTATAGGGAAGGTTATGTTATTACGGCTAGAAACACCAAAAACTGGGGAAATTTCGAAGTGTTCTAGCAAACATATGGTAAGTTAATTTTTTTTTTTTTGGCGGAGGGATGCCCGTCTCGTCCGTGGTGAACGTTTCTTATACGTTGGTTCAGAAGAAATGGATCACTCCTTTTATTTTTTAAACTATTGATGATCGGAAAAAGCGTTAAATGTAAACACTCCTTGTTATTTGACGAAGAATTGATTGCAATTAACGAATTTTGTGTCTTTTTAACTTCCTTAAAGAAGTTTTTGTGATACCCTCCACGTCGGGTTTTTGGGGAAGGGTCTTCCAGACCCCGGAGGGTCAAATCGAATATGGATCTGTACCGATCTCAACTTTGTATGTGGTGCCGGCCGGCCGTCCGTCCGTAGCATTTTTGTCCGGAACACTTTACGGCCACAGTTTTCATCCGATTTTCACAAAGTTTTCACACAAATTTCTTTAGCCGGTGAAGAAGAATATACCGAGGGCGATTTTTGAATTTCGAAAAAATGGCGGAGATATGTCTGTTTAAAATTTTAAAAAATTCGCTGCGGCCGAATCGTTAATCCGATTTTCACCAAATTTTCACCAATTACTCCTTATATTTTTAATTTTTTGTTGTAAAAAAATTGCTACTTTTTAATTATTTATTTTTTTTATCAGGGAGAAATTTCGTACTTCTACCCATTACGAGAGGCACATTCCTAGGCCAAAGAGCCCATTATTTCTACCTTGATACTTAGAAAAATTTTCGAAAAAAAAAACTTGGAAAATTCTCGTTTATACTTTCCCTCCCTTATGCATCCCCTACCGTTATACTTTCGTTCCCTTATACTTCACCATCTGTTTTTCTACCCCTCATTTAAACTTCCCCCTCCCATATACTTCCCCTCACTAATACTTCCCCCTTCGTTATACTTCCCCTCCCATATACTTCCCCTTCCGTTAAACTTCCACTGCCATATACTTCCCACTCCGTTATACTTCCCCTCCCATATACTTCCCCCTCCTATATAGATACTTCTCTTTAAGGAAGTTTTCGTTGGAAGCTCTTCAAACCAGTACTTGGTGTCGGCTTCTGTAAAAAATCTTATTCTATTGGGTCTAGAAGACCCTTCCCCAAAAACCTACAGTTAACAGTTATTGATTTATATTCCCGAGATCACTCCCTCAAATTGGCTAATCTATTTATTATAATTTACAACAATTTATTGAGGGAAACCTTAGTTTTGGTCATGTGCCAACAATTAGTATCATCGCTAGTTCTCCAGGCGTACAATGCCCGCGCTAAGTTAGTAATTTGCATTCCGAGAGGTGAGAACATGTCACAGCTTCCATGACAATAGCCCTTATGGACATTAGACCAGCCGAACCGTAAATTATCAATAGACCTCCCAAGGTACTTCAGATAATTTAATTTAATGCGCTGAAGCTGGAAACAACAGAAACTTTCTTGTAGAGGGAGAAATTTTTTGATCACCGTGAATAGTTTTTCGCCATCCGGCGTACGTATGCCCGTCGCCAATTTTTCCGGATGATCGGCCGCTATTTTCATCCGATTTCCCCCAAATTTTCCTTTGGTTTTTTTAAAAATCTTTCTATTGAACCTCGCAAAAATGGGGCAAATTTTTTTTTACGCGTAGAAGACAACCCAAAACGTTCACTCGCTATGTTTAGAAATAGGAGAAAGTAAAACTGCCGCATAAAAAAAAAAAAAAAAGAAAAACTGTGTAAATCTTTTGAGATTCAATGAAAAATGACAAAACTTACTCAACTGTTCAATCCATTTTCATCCATAATACCCCGTGATAGCTCATTTTTCTCTCTGATATAAATCTGTAATCGGATGAGATACAATGGGAACCCCCTTTTCGACGACCGGCCTGCGTTATCCTCGTGTCCCCCCCTCTTTCCCTTTACTTCACTTACACAGCAAACAACACGAAACTAATCCTGTTTTCTGGACCCTGAGTTTGCTGCCCCTCCAACATCGGCTTTGGTATTATATCGCTTGGAACAAAGTGCCAGTAGGGAAGAGAAAAGAGTTTTCAGGGGGGAAATTATTGGGGACGAAAAAAAAAAAACTTTTACGTGCTTTTAGCCTTTCATCATATTGGATCACGTTTTGTTGTCCTATTTAGATCAATAGATCCCTTCAGATCGTGTATTCATATTCATAAATCCGAATAAATGCATTATGATTATGAATGCATACAGGGTGTCCCCTTCTTTTTGGAGAAGGAATCGACTCCGTTTGGTAGATTTTGGTTTTATTATACAGGGTAGCGCAGAGAGGTGCTAAACTATGTACGTTATTTTAAATACGAACCCTATGTTTTTATGCTGTTAATCAATTCCACGCTCAATTTTGAGCAGCTTTAAGCAATTTTAAGCAGCTTTATGCAATTTTAAGCAGCTTTAAGAAGGCGTCGCGGTGGCCGCGCGTGTTAAGGCGTTAATCCCAAACATTGCGATACGGCGTTCATCAATGGGGTCCAGGGTTCAAAGCGGGCGGTCCCCAAATTGAACCCAATGTACCTAAATGAACTTTTCCGACGGAAAACACCACTGACGCGAGGGTGAAATAACGGTGAACAAGGGTGAAGACGCCCTCGTAAAAAAAAAAAAAAAAAAAAAAAAAAAAAAAAAAAAAAAAAAAAAAAAAAAAAAAAAAAAAGCAGCTTTAAGCAAGTTTAAGCAGCTTTAAGCAATTTTAAGCCGTACGTTATTTTAAATACGAACCTTGTGTTTTTATACTGTTAATCAATTCCACGCTCAATTTTGAGCACCTTTAAGCAATTTTGAGCAGCTTTAAGCAAGTTTAAGCAGCTTTAAGCAAGTTTAAGCAGCTTTAAGCAATTTTGAGCAGCTTTAAGCAAGTTTAAGCAAATTTAAGCAGCTTTAAGCAAGTTTAAGCAGCTTTGAGCAATTTTAAGCAGCTTTAAGCTAAGCCGTACGATATTTTAAATACGAACCCTATGTTTTTATGCTGTTAATCAATTCCACGCTCAATTTTGAGCAGCTTTAAGCAAGTTTAAGCAGCTTTAAGAACGTTTAAGCAGCTTTAAGCAAGTTTAAGCAGCTTTAAGCAAGTTTAAGCAGCTTTAAGCAAGTTTAAGCAGCTTTAAGCAAGTTTAAGCAGCTTTAAGCAAGTTTAAGCAGCTTTAAGCAAGTTTAAGCAGCTTTAAGCAAGTTTAAGCAGCTTTAACCGTTTCAAGACCGCGTCTGACGCCGGATTCTCTGCGCTACTAGCACTTTTCCCCTCTCTTTGCCCCTCATTTCTCCCCGACCGCCTCCAGCGCCCAGCAAAGCACAGAAAGCGACGAGAGATGCGATCATCACGTAGTTCATTTCTTCTCCAACAGATTGCCAGTTTTTGCATATCGCTAGCGCCACGGGAAGCGAAGGTATTAAATTTTTTAGAGAGGCTTCCCGCTGGGAAGACAACTAAAGTCGCCTGCGGTCTCGAAAGGGTTAAGCAATTTTAAGCCGTACGTTATTTTAAATACGAACCTTATGTTTTTATGCTGTTAATCAATTCCACGCTCAATTTTGAGCAGCTTTAAGCAATTTTAAGCAGGTTTAAGCAGCTTTAAGCAATTTTAAGCAGCTTTAAGCAATTTTAAGCAGCTCAGGCCAATTTTTTAAAGCAATTTTTGGTTAAGCAATTTTAAGCCGTACGTTATTTTAAATACGAACCCAATGTTTTTATGCTGTTAATCAAATCCACGCTCAAATTTGAACAGCTTTAAGCAATTTTCAGCAGCTTTAAGCAATTTTAAGCAGCTTTAAGCAATTTTAAGCAGCTTTAAGAAATTTTAAGCAGCTCAGGCCATTTTTTTTTGTTAAAAAAGTACCATCCAGATGGACACCTTCTTCAATCAAGAAGAAACAATCACCTTCTTCAATGATCACCTTGAAGAAGATTGTTGATTTTTGATTGATCACCTTCTTCAATTCAACTTCTATGAATACTCCCAACTCTGCTTCAGACTTATTAAAATGATGAAATTAGTTTTACTTATTACAACAAAACCGCCTAAAGAGATTGTTGTTAGGGGTGTAGAATTTAACCGTAAGGTCGTCATTAGAAACACATGCTGCAAAGTTATAATACGTTCGAAAACGTAAAATGAATATTTCGTAAACGTCGTCGGCTCTTTCCTACTCACGAGGTGACCAGGTGCATTCTACGGTCCCGACATTTTCTCCCCCCCCCCCCCCTAACCTTCTATTAACCGAGAAGCGATGAACCGTTCAAACTCGTCTTTGAGGCAAAAGGAAACCTTATCCTATTTATTGCCAGAGTTGAAAGGGGTCCAACCGATAAATTGTAACGAAAGGATAAATCAAGGGAAGAAAACCTTGTATTTTTTTTTTTTCTTCCGGAGACAATGTTTTCTCTTTCGATAGAGTTGGAAAAGTCATTTTATGGAAATGAATTCGTTTTTAGAAAAACGAGGAGGGTGAAATACGTTTTTATAGCCTCTCGTTTGAATCCTTTCGAAATCAAAGTCAAAGTTCGATTATCGCACCCATAACTTCCGCCAAGACATTCCAACAACTCATAAACTTAAAGATCGCTATTTTCTTAGTGTTCTTAAATAAAAAATCCAATTTATTTTTTTTAAATTAAAATGTAGAACTCATATTTTGTTTTTTTTTTCCATTTTCACTTCAATCGTGAAATGAATATCGATTTAATCTCTATAACTATCTGAAGGTTATCATCGCTGTTTACATGCAGAGGAGAAAACGTTTGGAAAATTGAAGATCCGTATCGAAAATATTTATTACACAAACAAGTCCGAAATTCTTAATTTTTAGCGGAAATTTTGTGCCTTCATATTTAGAAGCTTTTAGGCTCGCCAGCCGATGAAAGGTTCGGTTCGATACGAATTTATGGACCCGCATTCTGGGTCATCCAGGACCAATCGAAGATACCGACGTTGCAGAAATAAATTTTTTTTAAGGAAAAATTGATTGTTTCGGAGAAAAAGGAATTTTTAACTATGTCAGAGAAAAGTTATTATATTACCCTCCATGACTGGTTTTCGGGAGAGGGGTCTGCAAGAAAGAGGAAAATTGATTTGCTATCTTTCCAAGTCTTTGAACATTTGAAGTCCAACTTTTTGCGCTGTTTACGCTCGTTCCATGAGGCCTGCGAGGAAAGTTAAAATATCTACCTAAAATATTAGGTGTACAAAATGAAACTCAGCCACAGGGTAAATTTGAATTTTGTAGATTTTAGCCGAGTTTCATTTTGTACACCTAGTAGTTCATTTTTTCAAAATTTTGAACATTTTAGGCGTTAAAGCCCATCAAAAGTTGACCTTCTCCGTGTAAGAAGGTTATTGAAGTATAACCATTAAGAAGGTTAATTTTTAAAGGCTTGTAAATCGTAAACGGTTACAGATATTGAAAAAAGGCACAAAATAAAATCTGTTGGAAATTTAAATCTCTTTAATTTTTATTTTATTCATTTTTTCTCTAGGACGCACTGTTTTCAAGATAAATTTATTTTAAAAAAAATTATTTTCCGAAAATGGTGCATCCTAGAAAAAAATAATTAAGTGCAAATTTATAAAGAATTAAATTTCCTACAAGTTTTATTTATTAGGTGTACAAAATGAAATTCAGCAACAGGGTAAATTGGAATTTTGTAGATTTTAGCCGAGTTTCATTTTGTAGGTACCTACTCCTAATAAAATGTATAGAATATGTTTTTCTGTATATTATGATTTAAAATTTATATTCTGACGTGATACAAGACGACGTCAAAATATTTCATACGTTTTGATTGACAGATTGAGCCCTGACTTTAATCTATCAATACAACTTTTCAAGAAAATAATAATAATTTTTTTGTTTCAGTTTTTGGGGCGCAGTCGGGAAGTGCGACGGTAGCGAATAAAACGGGGACGGGGAACAAAACGTCGAGTTCGGGGACGAATTCGATTCAGCAGCAGCCGCAGCCGCAGCAACGGCAAGGGCCATATTTCGACAGGGCCGCCTCCAAAAACGTCACAGCCCTTTTAGGAAAGACTGCCTATTTAAATTGCAGAGTTAAAAACCTTGGAAACAAAACGGTTAGTCGACTTATTTACTTATTTCTTGGTTTTCTTATATTAACAAGCTAGTTCGTAAAAAATGCTAGTTTTAAGCGCTTCCAACGAAAACATCCTATAAGAGAAGGAACAATATAGGAGGGGGATGTATAAATGAGGGGGAAGTATAACGGAGGGGAAGTATAATTTCAGAGTTATCTTTCTTTTTTTTCCAACAATTTTTTTTTTACAAAAAAATTTTCAAGAAAAATTGTCAACAAAATTATCCAGGCAGAAATAATGGTCCTTTTGCCCAAGAGTGGTTTGGTATCGCAAGTGGCGAAAGTATCGAATTTCTCCCTACTTACGAAAATTCGTGAAATATGAGGAGGATTTATGAAAATTTGTTGAAAATCGGACAATATGTTTGGCAGCTACGAATTTTTAAAATTTCAAACAGACATATGAGGCGCTCCGGGTACGAAGGGCGAACTCGACATCGGACAAATTTTTTTAACTTCTTTAAAGAAGTTATTGTGATACCCTCGACGTCGGGTTTTTGGGAAGGGTCTTCCAGTTTTTTTTCATTTCCAGATTCTAGACCTCTTGGTGAATACACCCATATAATTTTTAAGTTGAGTTCGCCATTTTTTCCCCTTTAAATACGTAAAAACCGAAACTTTAAAATGCGAATATCTCGAAACTACGTTTTGTTGAGTTCGCCCTTCGTACCCGGAGCGCCTCATATCTCCGCCCTTTTTTTTAAATTCAAAAATCACTCTAAAAAGTCTTGTTCAACTATTTAGGAAGATTGTGTGAAAATGTGATGAGAATTGGTTGAAAACTGTGGCTCTAAAGTGTTTCGGAAAAAATGCTACGGCCGGCCGGAACCACAGACAAAGTTGAGATCGGTATAGATCCATAATCGACTTAAACTTATGGTGTCTGGGAGACCCTTCCCCAAAAAATGGAGGGCAAAACAATAACTTCTTTAAGGAATTTAATATATAATATACTATAAATTTTCTTATTGCCAAAAAAAAGCGCAAGTTTTAGAGAGAAAAAAAAATTTAAGGAAGATCGGAAAACGTTAAATTATTATTTCGGAGCTCGCCGAGGTCTCTCCCAGTGTTTTACGGTCAGTTGGGAAGCGAAACGAGGTTCCATTTGCGGAATGAATGGGGTCGTTCCCAACTTTCATTATGGCGACTTAGTCGAACATTATTGGCAGAATATGCTTAAAAGGGAGGTGTCAGAAAGCGTTACGCTAAAATTATTTTAAGCCCCTTCTCGCCATACCTGAATTTGAATAAATCAACGTCAAAAAGTTTGTTTAAAAATAATAATAAATTTAAAAAAATAAAATAAACTAATTAACTTGTGAAAAAAAATTTTTCCCTTAAGCCCGTTTTTTTCCTCCCTCATGTTACCTCTGTTTATTGCCGTGGCCCTATGGTGAAAGTTATCTAATAAACTCGCTTATAATTTATTGCCTAAAGTTGACACTGGGTTGTGCTGGGAAGGTGGAATGGAAATTTCTCAAGTTGTTCCCTCCCCTTACTCCGGCCACAGCGAAGAATTCTTAATTTCGTCCTTTCCTGGATAAACTTAGCGGGCAAGTTTTCACCCTCTTTTCGCCCCAGAGGTTCTTCCTCTTTAGCGTGAAACTTTTCTCGGCCGGATCCTTTCCGTCCGGGGTACCTTCTTGTCAAAAGGATACAGTGCATTAGACGATAAAGTCGTCTTTTTTGTTTGATCTCCTCCCTTCAATTTTTTTTTCTATACCAACCACTGTTGCTTCAGATTTCAGTTCAGGCTTTTCTATATTGTTTTATCTTTCTCAAAGAAAAGTTATTGTGTTACCCTCCGCGTACGATTTCTTAGAAAAATTGATTAGTCTTCTGTGATGCCGCCCCCTTATTTTTTATTTTTTTAAATGTAAATTTTATTGTCATATTACGACATTACAGTTAAGAGTATACACATGTTTTGGGGTGCAACCCAGTGGGTGCCCCTCCATTATTTTAAAATAAAATCGATAAAAAAAAAATCGATATTAGAGATGATTGTGGAATTGGCGGGGGGAAGATTTTAATTTTTTCTACCTTGATTATAAAATAACAAAATTTGCGACCATCAAGACCTCTTTAAAGGTTTCATTAGAATTTAATTAAAAAACCTTTTCTTCTAATTAAAAAAAGGAAGTTATCCATTAAATATCCGCTGGCAAACGAGCCGTAAACCGGTTCTCGACTTTAACAGCCGGTTTGTCACAATTGAAAACCAAGTTTCCTACCGCATTTTGTCGCGTCGCCCCCTCCAAGATTCTACCAGCGCCATCACTTCTGCTCCGAATCTCTCGAATCCTAATTAACTTAACCCAAATTACCTTCACGTAATGAAGTATGTTAGTCGAAAACCTTTAGCAGCTGATTATCGTACTACCAAAGATCATTTTCAATTTTAATTCAAATCCCTTAAATAACATTTTTAAATTGATAGAAAACATAAAAGAAACCTTTGAACTTTTTTTTTTCTCCCCTAATTACAAGAATAGGACACCTAGTATTTATTCAAATTAAAGAGAAAGCCTCATTTTTTGCTCTTTCTAAAAGCTACTCAGAAGATTTTTTTCCCTACTGAATACTCTATTCTGAACTTATCAAGAAAAGGTAAACTTTCAGGTAAGTAAAATAAAAGTTCAAAGGCAAGACGAAAACGGTTTGAAAATGTAGAAAATTTTTCCGTTCTTTACAGTTAAAGATTTTCTTTTCTGAGAATTTTCTCTAAAATAAACAACAATTATGTAGAAAAAGAAGATTGGGAATTCCCATAAAAAAGGCATTTCTTGTACAGCCTGGTTATTTTGGACGTTTTATATTGTCTTTTGACCAACAAACACCCTTTTATTTCGGCGTTTTCTCCTAAAAATGGTGATTCTTGGGGCGGAGAAAACGTTTAAGGAGGTATGATGGTTTTTAAGTGAGTTGCTTTGCAAATTTTTTGTTGTTAACAACGGTTTTCGGTTTTTCCCTTCTATCTCGGAAACCGTCGCTCAAAACGAAAAAATGTCCTAAGTAAAAGTTGTAGGTACTAAAATTTACTACATAAAATATGTTATTAGTTTTTTCCGTCAGAGCAATACTTTAGGAGATATGGAAGTATTTAAGTTGGTTGCTTTGCAAATTTTTCGTTGTTAACAACGGTTTTCGGTTTTTCCCTTCTATCTCAGAAGCCGTCGCTCAAAACGAAAAAATGTCCTAAGTAAAAGTTGTAGGTACTGAAATTTACTACATAAAATATCTTATTAGTTTCTTCCGTCAGAGCAATACTTTAGGAGATATGGAAGTATTTAAGTTGGTTGCTTTGCAAATTTTTCGTTGTTAACAACGGTTTTCGGTTTGTCCCTTCTATCTCGGAAACTGTCGCTCAAAACGAAAAAATGTCATAATTAAAAGTCGTAGCTACGGACATTTCCTACAAAAATTTCTTTATTATTATTTGCGTAAGAGCAATATTTAAGGAGTTATGAGGTTAAAACTAATAAGCCTACAGAGCCTGTCTGAAAACTTAAAACCTTCATATCTCCTAAAATATTGCTCTGACGGAAAAAACCAATAAGATATTTTATGTAGTAAATTTTTGTAGCTACAACTTTTACTTAGGACATTTTTTCGTTTTGAGCGACGGTTTCCAAGATAGAAGGGAAAAACCGAAAACCGTTGCTCACAAGGAAAAATGTACAAAGCATCCAACTTAAAACCCTCATATCCCCTTAAAATAAAGTTATGGTAGAATTAAAAAGAAAATTGTGAAAAACCCCAAAAGTCTCTTGAAAATCGCTTTTTTTTTTGGAGAAGATAACTTAAAAAAGCCTAAGAATCCCGTTAAAACTGTTTTCCCTGGACAATAAGCCGCAGAAATCCCCAAAAAATACAGAAAAAGGCCCGAAAAATTTTGACGCCCTAATTTTTTTCAAACTTATATTTTGCGACGAAAAGAATTTGAGAATGCAGTTTATGCATCGCGTCGCCATGGATATCGATTCTTTCCCCTCCCTATGACCCCCTTTACTAAAAGTTTTTAACAATGAAACAACAAAATCTAGTTTTTTTTTACGTGTAACAAAATAAAATGAAACTTTTGATTTTATGTCGCCGCTAAACTTTTCATCGTTCCCACTTCCCCTCTCCACATATTTTACTTGTTGCATGACTCTTTATATAATTAAAGACTATTCAAAAACATCCGGGTACACCTCTAGATATGCAAATTTTAAAAATGTTTAAAAAAATTTATTGAACAAACTGAAAAATAATTACTAAAGCATTAAAAAAAGACTTAATTTGAATTTTTTTTTAAATAGTGTAGAAACGTGCCATGTAGTCAGTGATGAGCACATCGATTCTGTTATCCCAGCCTATAAATTAAGGTCGTACCTGTCAACCATCTGTCAAACGTGACGTTTCTATCTAAAGCGCGTAAACCCACCCTCTTATCTCAATTTCAACCAATAAATCGCGTAAATTTCGTAGAGGTGAAAATATTTTTACAAGTTCTCAGGAGAGTTCATGATCCACACGTGGAGTACACGTGTACTATGGCGATGATCCGTGATTTTTTGTAGGTCATGGTCGTTCCTTTGTGAGGAAATTATTTTTTTTAACGACTCCCCTTCTCTCCTTTTTGTCTTTGTAACGTCTTCGTCGTTCACGTGGCCATCAATTATTATTCATTAGCGTTTTATATTCATTAAAAAAGTTTTGTTGTTGCATTTTCGTCCCATTGAATAGAACGAAAAGGGTTTTTAAAGAAATTAAAAGAGTTAAATCCAACACGATGGTTCACTTAAGCGTCTGATGCTGCTAAAAAGAACTTCCTAGAAACCCAGCGTTACAGAACGAAAATTTAAAAAAAGATTTCGTAAAAAGAAACATACGAAAGTGTTGTAAAAAAGGGACTTCTCAAGAAGAAAATTGAGGTAAATGTTTAAATTTGGAACAAGGCTGTTTCTTAGCCAAAAACTGTTCATAAAATGATTTTTATTAGTTTGTCGGAGCAAAAAAAAAATCTGTTTTTTGATTCCTAGTAAATTACAAATCTCTTTTAAAAACCATAAAATCATCTGATTTTCCCGGTCTTTAAATGAAGCCTGAAGTTTTGAGCAGAAATCTCCATTTTTACACGTTTTTTGGGAGTTTTCTCTTTTTTTTTTTTTTTTTTCTGAGAAAACATTTTAACATGATTTTTAAGAATTTTCCTCGCCTTAATAATGAAGAACTTTCAGTTGTTCAATCAACATTATAACGTCCGTCGCAAGCGAATCAATTCTATTGCATCCAGCTGTTCTAAATGGAAAGATTTCGAAGAGAAGAAATCTTCTTGGTTCGAAATCCTTCAAATAAAAAGTGAGAAAATCGCCTAATTTAGGAAGAGTTTCACCACCGAAAAAATAAACTCTACAAAAATATCTGGGAAGAAAAGGGGGACTAATGACCTTAAATTCAATAAATAGGGTAAGTATTGGGATTTTTTTTTAAGGCGTTCAGCTATGTATTTTATTTATTTTTAGCAGTGATCGTATTATGTGCTTGAACAACTAAAAATTATCACACGCCTCCTTAATTTTTGGGGCTTAAAAAAAATTACTTCTAATTTTCAGGATAACTGCAAATGAGAATTTCTTAAAAATTTCAAGGGAACAATCCGGGGTGTGGAAGGGTTATGGAAGTCCCCCTAAAAACCGTACATTGAGGGTATTATAATAACTTCTCTTTGAGAAACTTATAATTTATTAGGTGTACAAAATGAAACTCAGCCATAGGGTAAATTTGAATTTTGTAGATTTTAGCCGAGTTTCATTTTGTACACCTAGTAGTTCATTTTTTCAAAATTTTAACATTCTAGGCGTTAAAGTCCTTAAAAGTTGACCTTCTCCGTGTAAGAAGGTTATTGAAGTATAACCGTTAAGGAGGTTAATTTTTAAAGGCTTGTAAATCGTAAACCGTTACAGATATTGAAAAAATGCACTAAATAAAATCTGTTGGAAATTCAATTCTCTTTAATTTTTATTCTATTCATTTTTTCTCTGGGTGGCACTGTTTTCAAGATAAATTTATTTAAAAAAAAAATTATTTTCCGAAAATGGTGCATCCTAGAAAAAAATAATTATGTACAAATTTATAGAAAATTAAATTTCCTACAAGTTTTATTTATTAGGTGTACAAAATGAAACTCAGCCACAGGGTAAATTTAAATTTTGTAGATTTTAGCCAAGTTTCATTTAGTAGGTAGGTACACCTAATATAAATAATGAAAACCAGAAATAATATTTAATTATTTATTTTGCATTTTTCCTTACAGTATTGAAAGGTTTAAAGGTATAAAAATATTTTAAAATTAACAAACAACTATCATATTTACAATGAAACGAATTAAACGTAATAAATTAGAAACTGTTTTAATTAACACTGAATGACATTCTTTTCTTTTAAAGCAAAGACTCTTAATTTTAAATCTATTTTTAAACAAAAACATTTTAACATAAACATTTTTGATTTTAAAATATTAAAACGAGGAATACATAATAATAAAAGGATAATTATTTAAAAAGTAAACAATGGAATAAAAGGCTTAAGTAACAAAACGTGATTTTTTAATGAGTTGTTCGACTCGCAGTTTGTACATTGGTAAATATTTAATCATTGTTTAAATAAATATTATGTACCTGTAAATAAGGGGGGGGGGGGGGGAATGCTTTGAAGAAATATTATAGTTCGGTTGTAAAAGAGGGTAAAAAGATCTCTTTGCCCTCAGTTCGCTCTTTTCTAAGTGAAATTGAATTTTCACCATTTATACGAAACGGGGCGCGGAGCGTGTAATGAAAAATACAACGGAAAAGGGGGGTCTGTCGGGGGGTTGAAAAGAAAACGAGCGGGAGTCAAGTCTACGAAGTTACCCACCTGAGAGCAGCAACCGTTCATTTTCCCTTCAAGATGTACAACATTTGAATTTCAAATTCAGCAAGGTCGTGTGTATGGAGGAAAAAGTCTTCAGAAAAAAAAATCTCACACCAGAAATATAAAAAAAGGGCATCCATCAAGAAAAAAAATAAGTTTACAAAAAATTCAAGAATTCATGATGGCGTCTTATACAAATGTCACTTCTGTCTCATAAATATGGAAATAAAATATCGCCATTTTTTTTTTCTTCTTGTTTTTGAAGGTTTAAATTCTATTTCAACCCACGAAATGCGAGTTGAAAAATAGACAGACTGAATTTCCGTCGAAACGTGCTTTCCGCTTCCTTCGTTCCTTTATAAAAAAATCAATAATTCAACATTTTTTTCATTTCAAATTGTCATAAAATTGCTGCCGCCTTTCTGATTTATAAATCTCTTAAAATAACCATATAACTCTTATAAACTCTTCACGTAAACCGTATAAACTCTTCACTTTTTAAGCTTAATTCTTAACTTTTTTTTACAGTCTTGACAAAACCATTTTAAATAGCGAATTTCGACTACATACACGGAAAAGTTGCTGCATGTAACATTGACAAAAAAAGTTTAAGCCATTCTCTACAGGAAATTGCTCAAAGATTAATTTGGTGCTTAGCCTTCTCGCTAGGGCAATTGGTTTTTGAGTTATTTGATAAAAATGTATAAAAACCACTTTTTGACTCACTTCACCGCCATTGTTCAAATCGGTTTTAACTTCTATGAAGAAGTTATTGTTTTACCCTCCATATCTGCTTTTTGGGAAGGGTCTTTCAGACCCCGTAGGGTCAATTCGATTAACCCGCAGGCGACTATAGTTGCCATTCGCGCATTTCGCTTGAGACCGCAGGCGACTATAGTTTCCCAGCGGGAAGCCTATCTATTTCTCTAAGATATTTAATATCTTCGCTTCCCATGGCGCTAGCGACATGCAAAAACTGGCCATCTGTTGGAGAAGAAATGAACTACGTGATGATCGCATCACTCGTCGCTTTCTGTGCTTTGCTGGGCGCTGGGAGCGGTCGAGGAGAAGTGAGGGGAAAAGTGCTACGCCAGTAGCGCAGAGAATCCGGCGTCAGACGCGGTCTTGAAAGGGTTAAAGCTGCTTAAACTTGCTTAAAGATACTTAAAATTGCTTAACACTTCGTTACTCACGTCGGGTCCCTGCGGACCCGACTGTCTGTTTTTTCAATATTTCTTAATTTTATGCTTCTCAAATTGCCCAATGGGATTTATCTATTCTATATATTTGATAAGAGCTACTGTTAGGTTATGTTTTTACTTTCTAATACTAAAATTTATAGCTAAGAGAGGCATATTGACCCGACGTGAGTAACTACGTAACAAGAATATAATTTTTTTTTTCTAATTTCCCCTTTTTTTATTGATACGTGGTTACTCACCTCGGGTCCGTAGGGACCCGATGACGTCATTTTGTCCCGCCATTTTACTCCTTGAACCAATAGAACCACATAATTTCGGGTCAATTTGACCCGAGGTGAGTATTCGTGTTACAAAAATAATGAATTGATACTGCATTTTTAGAATATTTAATTTCAATTTCCAAATATATAACGTATTTTTTTGCATAATGTGTAATTTTTGTAAGAATATTTAGCATTTCAATTATTTAAAAAAGCAGCTTGAAAAGCAATTGGAAGTTAGTTATATATGCAATCAATTTTTGAAAAGTGTAAGATTGAAGGAATACACTTTGGGAGGAGCAAGTTTCAAGTCATCAATAAATAATCAAAATAATTGATTTCCAATTTTTAAATTTATTAAATCAAAAGAAAAACGTTAAAAGTGATCAAAAAAATTGAGTATTTAATAAGTTTACATCGTTTTGGACAATAATTCACTAATTTAAATACTCGGGTCCGCCCAGACCCGAGGTGAGTAACCATGTAACTTTGTCCACGTGAGTAACGAAGTGTTAAAGCTGCTTAAAATTGCTCAAAATTGAGCGTGGAATTGATTAACAGCATAAAAACATAGGGTTCGTAATTAAAATAACGTACAGCTTTAAAATTGCTTAAAGCTGCTTAAACTTGCTTAAACTTGCTTAAAGCTGCTTGAAATTGCTTAAAGCTGCTTGAAATTGCTTAAAGCTGCTTGAAATTGCTTAAAGCTGCTTAAACTTGCTTAAACTTGCTTAAAGCTGCTTGAAATTGCTTAAAGCTGCTTAAAGCTGCTTGAAATTGCTTAAAGCTGCTTGAAATTGCTTAAAGCTGCTTGAAATTGCTTAAAGCTGCTTGAAATTGCTTAAAGCTGCTTGAAATTGCTTAAAGCTGCTTGAAATTGCTTAAAGCTGCTTGAAATTGCTTAAAGCTGCTTGAAATTGCTTAAAGCTGCTTGAAATTGCTTAAAGCTGCTTAAACTTGCTTAAACTTGCTTAAAGCTGCTTGAAATTGCTTAAAGCTGCTTGAAATTGCTTAAAGCTGCTTGAAATTGCTTAAAGCTGCTTGAAATTGCTTAAAGCTGCTTGAAATTGCTTAAAGCTGCTTGAAATTGCTTAAAGCTGCTTGAAATTGCTTAAAGCTGCTTGAAATTGCTTAAAGCTGCTTGAAATTGCTTAAAGCTGTTTGAAATTGCTTAAAGTTGCTTAAAATTACTTAAAGTTGCTCAAAATTGAGCGTGGAATTGATTAACAGCATAAAACGTAGGGTTCGTATTTAAAATAACGTACGGCTTAAACTTGCTTAAAGCTGCTTAAAATTGCTTAAAGCTGTTTAAACTTGCTTAAAGCTGCTTAAAATTGCTTAAAGCTGCTCAAAATTGAGCGTGGAATTGATTAACAGCATAAAAACGTAGGGTTCGTATTTAAAATAACGTACGGCTTAAAATTGCTTAAAGCTGCTTAAGCTTGCTTAAAGCTGCTTAAAATTGCTTAAAGCTGCTCAAAATTGAGCGTGGAGTTTTTATTCGATTTTCACCAAATTACCACTCAATTTTTTTATACTAACTTCTAATAATACTCGACGGTATTTTTTCAGAAAGTAGACTAAACCGAAGTTACCAGAAAGCGTTGAAGGTTTTGCCTACTCGGAAAATAATTCACGAAAAATAAAATTTCTGTCAAACCTCAGATATTATTTTGACCTTTTTTTTTTCTCCCTTTAAGGCTATTCTTCAACCGTCCTGGAAAATTGCAGCTCTAATTTCAACCCTCTGTAGAATTTGCTCCGCTTTTTTTCCACCCACCTTTTTCCAAGGAAGCGGCAAATGGAATTTTAAATGTTAGGAAAAAAAAAACCTCCATGTGTAAATCAAAAGGCGAAGGATGTTCCATGTAAATCCTATGACCACTCGAGTTTCCCACCCACTCGGTAGTTCCTTCACCCTTGGCCATTAATCATCGCCGGCGCCTCCCTCCTCCCCACGGCTCCCCTGCATGTTACCTTAACTAAATTAATCTAGAAATCTCCCCTGACCGACCAAACTTTCCCCAACGTATCTCAAACTTCAATTTGATAATTAAACTCCATACAATTTCTCAGCAATTAGTGTTAAATTACATTCTTCTCAATAAAAACCTGCCCCTTTTTTCCACCCCATAGAAACTTTTTTAAAACTTTTTCTATAATACTGGCTAAAAATTCGTATACAAGTGATAAAATAGACACTATTTTATGGATATTTTTTTCAAAAAATTAAAATAATAAATTTTCAGTAGTTTCTTAGGCTATCCGGAATCCTTTGGGTCCCCGCAAGTATTTTAGGTGACCTATTTAAGAAGTTTTGCTCCCGTAACAAGTATTTACAACTCGTAAGTGCATAGGATTGTCGTCCATTTTAGTCCGAACGAGGCCTTTGGGTCCCATCCTTAAGTTTTCCTACAAATAACATTTTGTCTCCCCTATCATTTATAACCAATTATCTTCAAAACACATATTTTTAAACAAAATTTTTTTCGATAAAAAAGTTATTTTCATGATAACCTATTGACACTGTCAATATTGTATTTATCAAATTTATGCTTATCCTGTGCGCTTTTCTAGCGCCTCTTTCTTCCCTCTTCAGTCTTACCACTTTGCATTTATTAGCCGTTACTATTCTATTATCACTCGGTGCCAGAGTTTCAACCGGCGTAAACCATCCTTTATTACCCTCTAAAACAAAAGGTAAACAATAAGGGGAGTTTCTTTACTTCCTTATATTTTCTTTCCTTATTCTTAAACTCTATTGTGAGTTAAAAATATTATTCTTAGAAGTCATTCACGTCGGAATCAAGGGCTAACTAAGATTTATTCAATTTTTACCTCAAAACCCTTGATTTTATTGCAATTTACCGAATAAATCGCATTTTAATGTTAGAAAAGGGCCCCGGAGCAGACGATTTTATGTGATATTGAGGGCAAAGTCCAAATCAAAGGTGAAACTAACGAAGAGTACTGGTTTATAGAGCTTCCAACGAAAACTTCCTTTAAAGCGAAGTAACAATATAGGAGGGGGAAGTATATTGGAGGGGAAGTATATAGATGGGGAAGTATAACGGAGGGGGAAGTATATGGGAGGGGAAGTATAACAGAGGGGGAAGTACATAGGAGGGGAAGTATATGGGAGGGGAAGTATAACAGAGGGGGAAGTATAACGGAGGGGGAAGTGTAAGGGAACGAAAGTTTAAAGGAGGGAAAGAATAAGGTGGGGGAAGTTTTTTTTTCTAAAAAATTTCCGGTTTTTTTTTCGAAAAAATTTCTAAGTTCTTTTTTTCGAAAATTTTTCTAAGTTTCGAGGTAGAAATAATGGGCTCTTTGGCCTAGGGATGTGTGCCTCTCGTAGATAGATAGATAGATAGATAGATATTTTTATTCGTTATCATACATTAATAATATTTGATTGAATACGTCATATTTTCATGCTTACATTGCCATCCACAAACAGCTATCAGATTACTTTCCTTTCAAAATATATACATTTTTTTTTTTTTTTTTTTTTAAATAAATACCTATACAATATTTTATTTACACTACCTATTTACATACTTTCTGATCTAATTTCCATGAACTCTCTCATATCGTACATTGGGTGTTCTTTTAACCATTTTTTAATTTTTTTTTCAAAATCTTTTTCTGATAGGTCCCTAACCTTTGCGGGCAGGTGATTAAACATTTTTATGCCTATTATTTCAAAACTTTTAGCAATTTTAGCCTTTTTACAAAACGGATATTCTATGTCATTTTTGTTTCTTACATTATATTTATTTACACTATTTACAAGATTATACATGTTAAGATTCTTTTTTATATACATCAACACATTATATACATATAAATTTACAACAGTCATGATTTTTTCTTTTTCAAATATAGCTTTACACGAATCTCTTGGTTTTAGGTTATACATTATTCTTAAGAATCGTTTTTGTACAAGTAGTACCTCTTTTAAGTACACACTCTTCCCCCATACAAGTATTCCATAAGACATGACTCCTTGAAATAATGAGAAATAGACTAGCCTCTTTAGCTCCTCTGATATCACAAATCTCAGATTTAACATTAAAAAACAGAGAGATGACAGTTTCTTGATTCTTAGTTTTATGTTGTCCTCCCACGTTAGGTGGGTATCAATGGTTAGTCCTAAAACTTTACATGTATCATTTTGTGGATAATTCTTATAATTTAACGAGATTAACAATTCTTTGGTTTTTTTTTTCCTTCACAGCCATATTATTAAGTGCATACCATCCCTCCAACTTGGACATCGCATTTATTGATATATTTTTCACCTCCTCTACACTATTTGCGACTATCACCAAGGGTGTGTCATCCGCATATTGGTACTGCTCGACACCTTTTATATTCATATTTAGGTCATTTACGTATAATATAAACATTAGAGGTCCAATTATCGATCCTTGTGGCACCCCATTTGTTATCGAGCATCTTCCTGACATTTTATTTGCCCATTTGACATACTGAGATCGATTCGATAGGAGATTCTTACATAGGTTCATAGCTACCCCCCTTATGCCGTAGGCCTGAAGTTTTTTAAACAGCTTATCATGATTTACAGTATCAAAGGCCTTGCTGAGATCAGTGGTGATTAATTTGACGGTTTTATTCTCATTTAAGTTTCGGTTCACAGTGCATATCATATCAGCGAGCATATCGACAGTACCAACCTTACATCTGAATCCATACTGTGTACTTGATATCATTTTGTTTTTTTCAAGGAAAAATGATAATGGGTGGAGTATGAAATTTCTCCCTACTAAAAAAAAAAATGGCAATTTCTTTACACTAAAAATTCTTAAAAAATATAAGGAGTAATTGGTGAAAATTTGGTGAAAATCGGACCAACGGTTCGGCCGCAGCGAATTTTTTAAAATTTCAAACAGTTATATCTCCGCCATTTTTTCGAAATTCAAAAATCGCCCTCGTTAAATTCTTCTTCACCGGCTAAAGAAATTTGTGTGAAAATTTGGTGAAAATCGGTTAAAAACTGTGGCCGTAAAGTGTTCCAGAAAAATGCTACGGACAGCCGGCACCACAGACAAAGTTGAGATCGGTGTAGATCCATATTCGAATTTATCCTACGTAAAAACCTAAAAACCCGACGTGGAGGGTATCACAACAACTTCTTTAAGGAAGTTAATTTAGTGTATTTGTACTTCAAAACTCTTGATTTTCATGAAATTCTACCAATAAATGGCGTTTTTATGTTAGAAAAGGGCCCCAGAGTAGACGATTTTATGTGATATTGAGAGCAAAGACCAAATCAAAGGTATAAATATCGAAGATTTAGTGGATTTGTACCTCAAAACCTTTGATTTTCATGAAATTCGACCAAAAAATGGCGTTTTTATGTTAGAAAAGGGCCCCAGAGTAGACGATTTTATGTGATATTGAGGGCAAAGTCCAAATCAAAGGTGAAACTAACGAAGATTTAGTGGGTTTATACCTCAAAACTCTTGATTTTCATAAAATGTACCCGAAAAATTAAGATCAAAACCGATTAAAAGTACTCTGTTTGACACCCCCGCCAAACCGACATCTCAAATTGTGGCGATTAAAATGGTATAAAAATTAACTACTCACGTTGTACTTTTGAGCGAGAAAGATCCGAGGAATTGTCATTTAAATGATAAATTCAATAGGTTTAAACAATTTCAAGTTGTTAGCTTTGTTTCTACCTAAGTTTTGTCGCGTTTCTCGCCATTCTAATTAACTCTGGAAATTACCTCGCGTAATGAAGTAGACATCCATGCTTAGTTAAAAACAGAGAATTTCCCCTTTTAGTGCCTTGAATTTCCACGCTTATCTAAAGTCTAAAACCCAACACTTTAAGGGGAACAAATTCATGAATTTTTCGTCGTAAAACGTCAAAAGAAAAATCGAGGTAGATTTACAAAAGGTCGAGACGTTATGGGAGATGGAAGGGAAGATGTTCAAGAAATGGAATCGCATTGAATAGGTAGAAGGTTGTCACAACGAAATCAACAACTGGATACGAGAGAGGGTTAAAAAAAGAATCCAGAGGAGAAAAAAAAGTCTTCCCTTAAAGGAAACGATAAAAGAGAAGGGTGGTTTCAACATAGAAAAGTGCACAACCCTCTCTACAAGCTTCTCTTATTCAATTTACGTTGAGTTTCGAAAGGATAGGAACCGTTGGACTAACCTCACGAATCTACAAAAGGGGTGGGGGCGAGGAAAAACACGTCACAGCTTTCCCTTATATCCATTCCAACGGTACCGACGTTTTAATTGGTTTACGCTAACAGGATTCTCCCTTGGACAGGTAACAAACTCGTCTTCCTAATTGAAATTTAGAATAGGATGCGAGTCTAAAGATCAAAAGAAAACTCATTTCAGTTTGACGCAAAGATTAAACTAATTATTTTATAAGTTACACTTTGTTGTTTTATTTCTTCCACTCGATAATCCTCTTTAATTAAATTGTAATTTTCCCCTTTTTTTCAGTTATTTAAAAAAAAGCAATAAAAATGCTAACTCTGGGAAATAATAAAATTGGAAAACACAAACAATAAAAGAGTGCCTTCAATTAAAATTTTAATTGTAAGCGCTTTGTAATATTTGAATTATTATTTGTTAAAACTTATTGGGAAATAATTTTTTATTTTTTTATTTTTTTTTTTTTTTGTTTAATGTATTATTTTAACTTCCTCAAAATAGAGTTAAAATGGTCTTAAGAGGGACTTAAGTCAGTTAATGCGGCGACAGCCTCATCCGCCATACTTCTTCAGTCCTACCAACTCGATCATTATATTAGGTGTACAAAATGAAACTCGGCTAAAATCTACAAAATTCAAATTTACCCGGTGGCTGAGTTTCATTTTGTACACCTAATAAATAAAACTTGTAGGGAATTTAGTTCTCTATAAAGCACTTAATTATTTTTTTCTAGGATGCACCATTTTCGGAAAATAATTTTTTTTAAATAAATTTATCTTGAAAACAGTGGGTCCTAGAGAAAAAATGAATAGAATAAAAATTAAAGAGAATTAAATTTCCAACAGATTTTATTCAGTGCATTTTTTCAATATCTGTAACGGTTTACGATTTACAAGCCTTTAAAAATTAACTTTCTTAATGGTTATTCTTCAATAACCTTCTTACACGGAGAAGGTCAACTTTTGATGGACTTTAAGGCCTAAAATGTTCAAAATTTTGAAAAAATGAACTACTAGGTGTACAAAATGAAACTTGGCTAAAATCTACAAAATTCAAATTTACCTCGTGGCTGAGTTTCATTTTGTACACCTAATAAATTCCCACACTATTTCACTTTTAATATTTTAAAGTCTTTTGTGAGTGGGCCTTTTTATCAAATTTTGTGTGAAAGCTATTTCTCTAACTCATGGGCAAGGATGCTTACCTGGAATTCGGCCTTCGCGCAGGAGGAAAGACGGACGGCCACGATTTAAACTGTGCAAAAACCGAATGTTTCTCACTAAAAACCTTTGTCTTTTTCTCCATAGGGCGAACTAATGCTACAAAGCCGAATTTTTAAACTAAGGACCCCTTTCCTCAAGGTTTCCTTGAAAATTCATCCTTGAAATTATTTCGTGAATATCCTTGAAGTGACCTGTGCCTTTTAATAAACGTAACCCTTCCATTTTTCTCTCCTTTTTTTCAGGTAGAGATATTTTAAGGATAATGATGATTCATTTTAGCGCCTTAGACTCCGTAAAATTTATGTTTAGGATGTTTCTTGATAAATACGGTGTTTCATGATGTTTATGACTTATCTAGAAATGGTGAAAGTTTGGATAATCTGTTTATCTGTGCTTTCTGGGGATTGGAAAAATAAATTGCTATCTTAAGTCTGAGAGTTGGAGAACTAGGAGGTCCGGGGTGGGGTTCTCCTTCTGCTAGTGTGACAGAGGCGGGTTGAAACTTGAATCTGTTATCGGAGGAGTTGGCTCCGGAGTTCAGGGAGCAAAACAAAATAGATTACACCTCCCGTTTTCTACTTCCTAAAGCCTAAAAGGACGTTTCCCAACAGTCATATTTTCTTAAAAGGTCTGAACGCTCGGAAATACCTTTTCAACCCCCCCGTAAACTACTTTTCATAATTGTGACTCCCGCGTGGCTCGGTATTTTCTAACGTCACCTGATTTAGGAGAGGCGGGGACGACGACGAAACCGTTTTCTAACGTTGGAGCACATTTATCAAAAACACGTCTTAGTTCCCACAAGAAGGAAAGATAATTAATTGCTTTTCTTCTATCTTCCCTCCTTCATATTTTTCTCTCTCTTCTTCTTTTTTCTTCCTCTATTCTGAATGAAACCGTGTTTCATTGTTATTTCAGTATTAACAGGTCATTTTTCATTTTTTCTGAATTTTAATTTTTTTTTTTCTTTTAAAAATTTATTTTTCGTCAGTTTTCAGTCTAACTCATCACATTTTTTTAAAGGCTTTTTCATCAATTTTTTTTGGGGATTTTGGTTTTGTTGGCAAGAATGGAGTGGGCATCTTCTGAGAAGGACCTGAAAAAGAGAAGAATTTGTGCGAAAACGACGATTTATCTCCCACTTTAGCTTCACAATTATTTTTAAAGGATTATAGTCGCCACTTTCCTAGGTGTAGGGATGGGCGATATATAAATATCGATATATTTAGCTAAATATCGATATAGAGCTACGGTAACACTGATATATTGGAATAAAAATATCGATATATCGAAGAAAAGTTTTTATCTAGGAACGAGGCAGCGTTCCGCCTCGCCACAACAAACCCCGATCTATTTTATGCGCTAAAAATTGGCGAAATATACCATGCTGTAAAAACGCAAATCCAATGATTTTCGCTCAAAAAACCTAGAAAACGAAGAACTTCTCTGGATATCGAGAAAATTTTATTGTATGTAAAAAAAAAAAAAAAATATGCTATTTGGCAACTGCTGTAAGCATTTAAATCAATAAATAAATTCAATCTTGCTACAGTGAACAGTTTCGGAGTTACGTACCGTAAAAAAAAAATCAAAAATTCGGGGAAAGAGGTGTTTTTTGGTTAAAATTAAAATTTTTGGTTAAAATACGCAATATATAAAGCGTTGCAAAATCTTCAAGGGAAGGGGCTCCCAAGGGGGGTGACGGTGGTTGTTGCTACAGATTCGTTAAGCGCAGTGAATAGTCTAAGAAATTTCGGCGTGGGTAGCAAGGTCAACTTTTTGGTACCGGAAGTAGTAAAAGAAATAGATAAATTGTCGGAAGAGAGGGGGATTATCTTCAACTTATGTTGGGTTCGAGGACATGTAGGGGTGCGAGGAAACGAAGAGGTGGATAGGTATGCGAAACGGGCGGCTTCCTGTGGGCAGGAGGGGGAAGTTAGGGTTCCGTGGACCGATGAGGCTGGCGAATATAAAAAGGAAATAATGAAAGAATGGAAAGAAAAAATAAAAAGCGATCATAAGGGCAGTTTTTATATGAAAATAAATCCGGAGGCGAATAAAGAGGCATGGTTTAGGGGCTCAGCCCTGAGTAAAAAGGAAATATCGACTCTTAATAGGTTGAGAAGTAATCACGGGATTTGCGGGGTTTATCTTCATAGAATTAAGGTTGCTGGGAACGAAATGTGTGATGAATGCAAGGAAAGGGATGATTTGCAACATATGATAATGGAATGTAGGAAATATAAAAGAAACAGAGAGGAGATGTGGAGGAAAATATATAAAATAAAAAAAATAGAAAAACCAATTAATTATAACGGACTACTAGAATCAAAGAATTTAGATATTTACAGGATTTTGTTGGACTTCATAGAGGGGGAGGGAATGGTAATATAGAGTTTGAAACAATTTAAAATGTAGAAGTGGTTAATTGCGAAAGCAAAGGCCAAAAAAAAAAAAAAAAAAAAAAAAAAAAAAAAAATGAAACTCAGCCACAGGGTTTTGAATTTTGTAGATTTTAGCCGAGTTTCATTTTGTACACCTAGTAGTTCATTTTTTCAAAATTTTGAACATTTTAGGCGTTAAAGTGCATCAAAAGTTGACCTTCTCCGTGTAAGAAGGTTATTGAAGTATAACCATTAAGAAGGTTAATTTTTAAAGGCTTGTAAATCGTAAACCGTTACAGATATTGAAAAAATGCACTAAATAAAATCAGTTGGAAGTTCAATTCTCTTTAATTTTTATTATACTTATTTTTTCTCTAGGACGCACTGTTTTCCAGATAAATTTATTTAAAAAAAAATTATTTTCCGAAAATGGTGCATCCTAGAAAAAATAATTAAGTGCAAATTTATAGAGAATTAAATTTCCTAAAAGTTTTATTTATGAGGTATACAAAATGAAGCTCAGCCACAGGGTAAATTTGAATTTTGTAGATTTTAGCCGAGTTTCATTTTGTACACCTAGTTGTTCATTTTTTCAAAATTTTGAACATTTTAGGCGTTAAAGTCCATCAAAAGTTGACCTTCTCCGTGTGTGAAGGTTATTGAAGTATAACCATTAAGAAGGTTAATCTTTAAAGGCTTGTAAATCGTAAACCGTTACAGATATTGAAAAAATGCACTAAATAAAATCAGTTGGAAATTCAATTCTCTTTAATTTTTATTCTATTCATTTTTTCTCTAGGACGCACTGTTTTCAAGATAAATTTATTTAAAAAAAATTATTTTCCGAAAATGGTGCATCCTAGAAAAAAATAATTAAGTGCAAATTTATAGAGAATTAAATTTCCTACAATTTTTTTTTATTAGGTGTACAAAATGAAACTCAGCCACAGGGTAAATTTGAATTTTGTAGATTTTGGCCGAGTTTAATTTTGTACACCTAATATTAATTCACAATCAATAATAATTAATTTATTTTAGCCATAGCAGTTTTATAGAAATAGGAGGATAAGTAGTGGAAAAAAAAAGTTGTATAGAAAATAAAAGGACCTTACGGTAAAAGGGATGAGAGGGCTTACATGTGGGAGTAAGTGGCCTCTTCTACGACAAACGGTATTGGCTCTGAAATATCCGTATACCTTTTTAACCTTTTTTAATATAAATATTGTCCAACTTTATATTTTTATCCTCCCACTTTTTTTTCTTTTATTCGAGCTCGTAAAAAATTTATTGAATTTCACATTTTCAAAGTGTATTACCTTTTTATGTTTGAAAGAAAAGACTCCTGGGGGGTGGACAAATGTCACGTAGGTTTACTCCCCCGAAGGTGCCATTAATAATATATCCTGAAGTTGTCACCCCATCCTCTTCATCGACGATCATTCATCTACTCCTGGGGGTAACCAGGATTTACAGTGGATGATTACAGAAATTGGCCGGTCAGCTCGAGGTCTTCAAGAAAGATGAGGGTACGAAAAAAAGTGGCGACAATGAAATATGGCTCAAATCGAAATTAAACCTCGAGAAAACTTTTCCGTGAACGATAAAAATCGTTTTTACGTTCTCGAAAAGTCGTAAAATTTTACTGTTTTTGGTTTGCTTTTAGTATTTTTCTGAATAAAATTTCATTTATCCGTTTTCCTCCTCAAAGCCAATGTATTTTCCCATATTCAACCCCATAAAATATATAATTTAATTTATTATTGGTATTTTTTTCTTTTTTGGTTGGTATTTCTTTTTGGTGTTATAAAAAAATTTTTTTGAACTCTCCAACCATGCATGGTTGGAGAGTTCAAAAAAAAATTTTTTATAATTTAATTTAGGTTATGCTAAACAACACGGAGGTCCAGGGTTCAATGCCCAGCAGCGGATATCGCTAGTGATATTTGAATTATTTGGTGAACAAAATGAAACTCGGCTTGAATCTACAAAATTCAAATTTACCCTGTGGCTGAGTTTCATTTTGTACACCTAATTAATAAAAATTGTAGGAAATTTAATTCTCTATAAATTTGCACTTAATTATTTTTTTCTAGGATGCACCATTTTCGGAAAATAATTTTTTAAAAAATTAATTTATCTTGAAAACAGTGCGTCCTAGAGAAAAAATGAATAGAATAAAAATTAAAGAGAATTAAATTTCCAACAGATTTTATTTAGTGCATTTTTTCAATATCTGTAACGGTTTACGATTTACAAGCCTTTAAAAATTCACCTTCTTAATGGTTATACTTCAATAACCTTCTTACACGGAGAAGGTCAACTTTTGATGGACTTTAACGCCTAAAATGTTTAAAATTTTCAAAAAATGAACTATGTACTAGGTTTACAAAATGAAACTCGGCTAAAATCTACAAAATTCAAATTTACCCTGTGGCTGAGTTTCATTTTGTACACCTAAAATTACAAAAATTCCACTCTCTATAACAAAATACATATCGAAATTCAATTGCAGGCTTAAAGTAGGAAAGTTAAAATTCAATTTTCTGATTGATAAAACGAATTCTATTATCTTTGAAAAGAAAAAAAAAAAATGAATTTTCAGTTTGACGATTACTTTTGGTGTGAAAAGATAAAAAGTAATTTTTATTCACTCTTTCTATTCAAAGCGATCTGGCAAAGCAATCAGCGTTTCTAATATGGAAACCCCTTTTTTGTCTCTCTGATATTCATAGACAGGGGGAATTTTATATGTTTTAAATAAATTTTATGTTTAAATTTGTAACAGACAGGGAATTATTGTGATTGGCAAGACTGCTTTTAGGGTTATCCTGACTTATACCGACTCTGAAAAACCGATCGCTCTCTATGTTTAATAAAATTCTTACGTTTTTTGCTTTATTTAAGTTTGAGTTAATTTGCCCTACAATATTTCAGAAGTGAGATTGGTGAACGATTAAACTGATTGGCAGTCTTGCCAATCACAATAATTTCCCTGTTTGTTACAAATTAACAGTTTTTTACCTTTGAGAAAGATTGTTGATTACTAAGAAGCAGTAGTTTTAAATCAAAGAAAAAGTCGAGGAATAAACTTAGTGTTTCCTTTTTTTTTCTTTCGATGTAATCTTGACTTTCATAAATCAAAAAAGCTTTGGAAAAGCGGTGGGGGTCTCCAAGGGAGGGCGAGCAATTGAATTATGAGTGTAATATAAGTGTCTAAGACCGCCGGAAGAGATGGAGTGGTTGCTGCGGGGGGAGGGGGGGGGGCGAAGGGCCCGGGGGGAGGGGGTCGGAAGGGCGGTAAGGGCGCGGTCTATCTTGAGTGGTCACTAAATAAGGCTCGTGTGTGTACAATGGTGTGTGTGGTCGACCATAGAGTGAACACACATATAACACAAGGCTTCCACACAAACATGATTTAACAACATAGTCCTTCTCCTTCCACCCTTACCATCTCTTACCCTAAAGTAGACCTAATTTTCCTCTAAAATGAACCTGAAAATTTCCCTCAAAATTCTCTTTTTCAAAAGGAAGATTTCAAGATGAAAATTGAGGCAATAAAATGTACCAAGTAGGGATGGACTATTTGTGCCGATATTTTTCCGGTGTTTTGATGTCCTATGAGTAGCTTAACATATACAGGGGGTCCGGAAACACATGGCATACGTCTGGGAGAGCGTTAAAAAGTGGTTTTATGAAAAAAAAGTTAAATGTAAACCCCCCTTAATTTAAATCAAAGAATTTGATGGTGTAGTTTAAAATGCGCCTGGATATACAGGGTGTCCCAGACACAACCTAACTTCGTTATTTCAAACAAGAACCCCTATTTTTCATTTCAGATTCGTAATCTACGCAAAATTTCAAGTAGATTTGACTATTTTTGAGACCATTTTCGACAACTTTAAAAAATGTCAAATTTTAGCGTTTTTTGCACTAAAATCCGTTAAAATTGACCTAGGAGACTCGTTTTTTTTTTGATTCCGCTTATTTTTGTGCGAAGATTCTAACTATTACTAAGTCATGCTTCTTCACGTTCTGCATCACGAGATGTCGTCGCTAACTTCCTTTTTCAAATTAAAACCCCAATTTTTTATTTCAGAAATAAAAAGTAGAGCATTTTTCAAGAACTTTTTCTTTTGGTCCGAAATCGCTATCTCCATTTTTGAAGGAGCTACAGCTGTTTTTGCAGTTGTGCGTACAACTATTTTCTCAGGTATCTCCCCCGACGTCAATTTAGACATCACCTCTTTAGTAACAATTTTTTTCGAGGTTTTGGAATTTTTAAATTAAAAATTCAAGCATTTATGGAGGTCGGAAAATTTTGAAAAAAAAAACTCAAAGGTGGGTCTTTGGAAGCTCTATAAGCCGCAAAAAATCTGTGCTCTGTGGGATCATTAGTTCTCGAGATATTAATTATTTTCGGAAATGAGAAAATCGCGTTTTTCACGAAAACCGTTGATCTTAATCTGAAATTTGGGTCATATTTTAGTCTTATATAGAGGCGTCTTCCTGAATTTTTTGAGCCAAATTGGAGCATTTTGACCCCTTTATCCCTCTATAGCCTTTAGGTTAACTTGAAAAAAGGCCGTTAGCGACAACATCTCTTGATGCAGAATGCGAAGATTGAATTTGTGATTGTTGGAATCTTCGGACAAAAAGAAGCGGAATTCAAAAAAAAAATGAGTCTCTTAGGTCGATTTTAACGGATTTTAGCACAAAAAAAAGCTAAAATTTGACATATTTTAAAGTTGTCGAAAATGGTCCTATGAATAGTCAAATCAACTTGAAATTTTGCGTAGATTACGAATCTGAAATAAAAAATAGGGGTTATCATTTGAAATAACGAAGTTAGGTTCTTTTGGGAGCATCCTGTATATCCAAACGCATTTTAAACTACAACATCAAATTCTTTGATTTAAATTAACGGGGTTTACATTCAACTTTTTTCATAAAACCACTTTTTAACGCTCTC
Organism: Orius insidiosus; assembly: GCA_014119065.1. NCBI lineage: Eukaryota > Metazoa > Arthropoda > Insecta > Hemiptera > Anthocoridae > Orius > Orius insidiosus. The sequence goes on from JACGAQ010000098.1 coordinate 279,908, forward strand.
CCAGACGTATGCCATGTGTTTCCTGACAATCGGTACCCAATTTAGGTTAATGATGTCAAATTGATTTATTGAATTAAGGATGTTAGTTTATTGATTTAGGAACCCAATTATTCAGTTTGTTAATCTATTATCCTCCTTCTCGTTATTAGAATATCTATTTATGGAAAATATTAATTATACCCTATTCTGTTTTATCGGATTTTTTACACTTGGACGAACTTGTATGTCCTTCATTACGAGCTAATCCAATATAAGACGTCCTTTCGGGCGCTTGTTGATCTTTGACCTTGTTTTATTTAAACAGCGATTAACCAATTAACGTCTTGGAATTCGGCAAGAAAATTTGAAGTTATTTTTTTAAAATTATACTTTTATAAAGGGAGAAAAAGATATTTTGAAAGATGTATTATTCTCTACATCAATTAAATTTCTTTAGTTTCTTTTCCTAATTTGTCTCATTCAACACCTTTTATCTTCAAAAAATAGTCAAATTTCTTTTCTAATTTTAAGAATCAGGTTTCATTTTTTAAAAAGTTTTTCATTGAATTTTTCCTCCTTATTTTTTTCGTTCCCCACGGTTTTGAATAATTTTACTATGGTAATCACAAAACACTGAATTGCGATCACGTACATCAATTTAGTTAATGAGATTTTTTTTTTCAGTAGGAATATTCATAATTTTTATTCATATTAAACAAAGAAAATTCCTAGTATATTATATATTTTTTTTGAAAAAATGGAGGATGTTATTTTGAGAGAAATAGCGTGGATTCTTTGAATTCGTTGATGCATTTTGTGTCTTTGTTTCTTTACACAATGATCTTTAGAAATGGAAATAATTTTGAAAAGGCGATCAAGGCCTATGTTGTATTTAGGATTTAACCCCCTTTTCGGGCGGATTTCAGCTGTTCTGACAATCCCCGGCTCCCTTTGTTTGCTCCGCTCATGAAAGGGATTCCAAAGAAGTCGATGTGGCATTCTGGAGATATCCAGGGTTCGAGTGGAATGTTACAATGGTTTACTACAACGTGAAGCTGATAATAACACCCCCGCGCCTTCCCTTTTCCAACGACCGTACTTCTCTTTTCAAACAACCCAGCCAATTACATCTATGAAATACCACTGCTCTATAGAATTTCATGTCACCTTTTTTTCTCTCTTCTCCGACACAGAACTTTATTTCAAAATATATTTATGATCAAAAGCATTCATCGAATTTTTTACACTGTTTCCAACGGCGATTGTTACTTTCTTCAAATGCTACAAAGAAAAGGGTGTTTTTTTACAAAATAATATGGCAGAACACTGGGAAAACGCAAAAACAACAAGGACAAAATATGTAAATGACCTAAAAAGCAACAAAAACTTTAAAATGAGGTAGACAAAAAATTGTAAAAACGCTCAAAGGAGGACATTTTCTGCGGTATAATAAGAACATCTGGTAAAATTGGTGCTTCTAGGGCATAAAAAAAAGGAAAGATCGTATGGCCTTAGCGAAATAAATCAAACTTTAGATGGACAGATCTCCGCAAGTCCGAAAATCCTGAGAAAAAGGTCCACAAGACTTGTTTTCTTGGTGAGATGGAGAGGGTAAAAAGTACTTGTGTAGGAGGGGGAAGTATAACGGAGGGGAGGTACAAGGGAGGGGGAAGTATATTGAAGGGGAAATATAACACAGTGGGGAGTATAAGTCAGGGAAAGTACAACAGAGGAGGAAGTTTTTTTTTTTTTTTTTTTTTCGAAAAATTTTGCAAGTTTGTTATTTTGAAAAATTTTCCGATTTTTTTTTTCCAAAAAATTGTCCCTTTTTTCGCAAAATTTACCAAGTTTTTTTTTGTCAAAAAATGTTCCAAGTTTTTTTTTGTCAAAAAATTTTCTAAGTTTTTTCTTTTTGAAAAATTTTCCGGTTTTCTTTTTTTTGTGGGGTTTTTTTTTCAAAAAATTTTCCCTTTTTTTCGAAAAATTTTCCAAGTTTTTTTGGTCAAAATTTTTCCAATTTTTTTTTTGGAAAAATTTTTTAAGTGTCAAGGTAGAAATAATGGGCTCTTTGGCCTACGGATGTGCCTCTCGTAAAGGGTAGAAGTATGAAATTTCTCCCTAGTAAAAAAATTTTTAATTCAAAAAGTGGCAATTTTTTTACACCAAAAATTTAAAGAAAAATATAAGGAGTAATTGGAGAAAATTTGGTGAAAATCGGATTAACGCCGCAGCGAATTTCTTAAAATTTCAAACAGACATATCTCCGCCATTTTTTCGAAATTCAAAAATCGCCCTCGTTTCTTATTGGCTAATGAAATTTGTGTGAAAACTGTGGCCGTCAAGTGTTTTGGAAAAAAAATGCTACGGCCGGCCGGCCAGAACCACAGACAGTATCCATATTCGAATTTACCCTTTGGAAGACCCCTCCCCAAAAACCCGACCGGGTGTCACAATAACTCCTTTAAGGAAGTTAAAAATATAAAGAGTAGGTTGAAAATAGGCCTAATTTGCTCTAAATCAGAACATTTAAAGTTAGATATGTAGGTTAATGATAAATAAGGAAGAATGTCTTATCTATCATGTTTAAACGGCGTAAAATATATTGGCTAACTAATATCAATGGGGGGTATAGTGCGGTGTGCGAAGTAGGTCAGTTCTAGATAAACATGGTCTGCTCTAACCCCTTACAAGATTAATATTGAAACTAGGAGACTTGCGGTCGGTGTTTACCCATAACGCCCTCCCTTTTCATTTTTTATGGGAAAACTTTCGTTTAAAAGATTTTTTTTCTCTCTCTCCCAGTATTAAATTTTGTAATACCGTCAAGAAAAAAATCTGGAAGGGCCCAATCGCCCAACAACTTCATTAGACTCCGACTGTCAATTAGGAAGTTAAGGGGTGCCCTTTGTCAAGGGAAAAAGGCCATGGAAAATGTTATAATTAATCGATTTGTCCTTTAGGCATCCCTTTCTATTCATTGGAACTTTTTCGTTCGTTTTATAATTAGTCCCACTGATTCGAAAAGTCAAAATGGAAGCTAATAAATTAAAAAAGAATTTTTTTTATCGTTTTTTTCTGTTTTCTTTAAAATTATTTAAGACTGATAAAAGTAAAAAAGAAGTTTTTAAGAGTAAAAGAAGAGATGAAACATGCGATTTTGGTGATATCAGGGTAATATATAAAAAAAAAATAATAACAATTTTATCTTTCAACATTATATCAAAAGAAAACTGTTGTTCATTACAATTCTTCTTCGGGTTCGGTAAAGAGTTGAGGGGAGGTGGGGAAAGTAAGCAAAAGCGTCCGATTTATGACCGATGGGAGATAGTTGAAGAAGGTGATGTATGTAGCCATTAAGGAGAACCCTTGAGATCCCCGTCCACCGTCAAATATCGTATACATCACGGCCCCCTTTTCCCGCCACCGCACGTCCACCCCTTTTCCCGCCGCCCCCCGCTCTTAACCGTACCGATGCAAATCCACCGTCTCTCACTTCGCATTTGAATTATTTTTCAAAATGGGGCCTCCGAGAGACAGTTTTTATATCCGGTGAGGTTTTAAATATTACGTATTCCGGTTTCTGAGTCTCTCGCGGGAATAGCGGCCTTATAACCCTCCCTTCCCGCCACTCCGCCACCCGCAGAAATTCATCTCATCCCTATGTTCGGAGAACGCGTTATGTATTTTCTAGCTGACCCATATTCAAACGCTATCTCGTTTTTATTCAATATCCTACGGTAGTTATGATAATGTATCAGTCTAATTGAAAAATTTTCTCTTCCCAAGAAAAAAAAAGTTTTCCTTCGTTTTCCAATCGAAGGAACCCATTTTTTAACAGATTTTCTTGTGCAATTAACTTCATCAAAGTTGCTGTGACTTCTCTGGAAATGGGTAAATAGTTATGGTACTTGTGAGTTTACGATATCAGATAAACGCGCATGCGCAAACTTTCATGTGTTTTCAGTTCCCGCGTTTTTTTCAAAAATTCATCTTCGAAATCCTAAATTCAAACTAGTTTGATAGGGGTTAAAAAATGTTTTTCCTCTCTCAAGGAAGACAGTAAAATTTTTTAAATTCAAAACTAGTTTGATAACACGGGGAGGGGGGGGGGTAATTTTTTTCCTCTCGCAAAGATAGCTCGTTTGATAACACGAGGAGATTAACTTTTAACATCCTTAAAGAAGTTATTTTCCTCTGGCAAGGAGAGCTCGTTTGATTTTTTTTCCTCTCCACAGGAGCTTATCTGGCGAAGGAAAAAAATTGAGGCGCTCCGGGTACGAAGGGCGAACTCAACAAAACGTAGTTTCGGGATATTCGCATTTTAAAGTTTTATGTTACGGGCGAACTTAACAGAAAAGTCATGCCCTGGAATGGGAAAAGGAGTGGGGGTTGTGGACTAGGATGTGGAGTTCGCCCTTCGTACCCGCTGGGATATCGCAGTTAGAGCTTTGCCGCATATTGGTTTTTACGTATTTAAAGTAGAAAAAAGGGCGAACTCAACATAAAAAATATATGGGTGTATGCACCAAGAGGTCTAGAATCTGAAAATGAAAAAAAAAATTTGTCCGATGTTGAGTTCGCCCTTCGTACCCTGAGCACCTCAATTACCCCCCCCCCCCCGTGTTATCAAACGAGCTCTCCTTGCGAGAGGAAAAAATTCCCCCCCCCCCCGTGTTATCAAACTATTTTGAATTTAAAAAATTTTACAGTCTTCCTTTTGTTGTTTTCTTGGAAATGAAGCTTTTGTCAAATTTCGCAAAAACCATTAGAAATTTTAAAAACTGCTTTCTTTCATTATCCATCGTTAGGTATTTTTAAGTAATCCTTTCCACCCTTATCTCAATAGGGTAAAAATTAGATATCCTGTCTGAAAAAAAATTTTCGATTCCTACTATACAATAAGTAGGTATATTTATTATTTTTTCTACCCTTAATAATTTATACCTGGACACTTATCTCTTGTTCGAAGTGTCTGTCAGATGACGTAGGATGATTCATGAGGATTTAGATAAACGTCTAGTAGAGTGCTCTCCCGGGATATTACCTCAAATCTGGAGTATGAGGAAGGCGGAGAGGGGGTGGACGAGACCGTGATAAATTTCTCCAATTCGAGTATATTCACTTGTAACAGACCATGTTTCACCCGTGGAGGCTTCAGTGGGGGAACCGGGTGGAATTTCCGCGGAGCCGGCTGTAGGAGGGGTTAAAGATATGCATTCACGCTCCCGACAATAAATAATCCGATGCTTTTAAAAAATACAACGGGACGTTTTTCAAACGTGTTTTGTGTTAAATGTGTTCCATACTTTTTTTTTTGTTGCAAAAACGTCGTATTTCATCATGGGAAAGTAATCAATTTTTATTAAATATAAAATTTATTACTTATTGTAACACCCTGACCTGAAAAGGGCTTTCATCATGAGGTTGTCTATGTTGCCGGCCGTCAGTCTGGGCGTCCTTAGAATTTTTCCAGAATAATTTACGCCCGAATTTTTCACCAATTTTAACCTAATACCCCATCCCAAATAGAATTATTTATTTAAAACAATAAAAATAAATACAATAAGAAATGTTTTTTCCCCCAATGGTACAGAGGAGGATAAACCAACTGGGCACATCATGCGCAAAACCCGGCCTTACTGGGTACAAAATTGGCGCCGAACTGGGTACAAATTTCTCGACCTCGATAGCCCAACTGGGTACAAGCCTAAACTAATAAGTTTTATAGGTAATGCTATCAAAAATAATACATACAAAAAAATAATTGCTTTATTGTCTGAAAAATTGAATGTCTGAAAAATTTCAACAACAACGTCTGAAAAATTTAAATTTAAATTTCAATCAATCAAAATCCTCGTGAGTCTCGTCTGGTTTACGGATAACTAAATATTCAGGTTTGTCACGAGAAGTAACTTCTGTCAGGTACAATGCTGCGTCGTTGTGATGAATGTAATGATTCCAACATTTAAAAATATAAGCACATTTCTCCCTGGACGACTGCTTCTGAGGATTAGCCATGCCTTTTTTTATACTAATTATCTTTAAATTTGTCTCTGCCTGAATCTCCCTCAAGGCAGTTATCACTATATTGACATTAGGATGAGGAGTGTAAAATTGCTTGTTGAAATCTGAATGAAAAGCCTCGGCTCCATTTGTGGTCCTAAGGTAAATCTCGGATGGTGATGCTGCCCAGAGGATAGGAGGAAATCTACCACCTTCCTCAATGTAGTTGACGTGTACATAATTACTGAAGTTGATGGCTTCGGTAGGAGCATTGGCCATCAAGGAGCTGAATGCGCTCAAAACGGCGTCGTGAGGGAAGTAGCATAAGCCAAAAAATCGTTGTAGCCACTGCCCTACTTCGGTGCTGTCTCGGTAGGCTTTTAGTAACTTCTTGTTCCTCTGAATCCTCCTGAACCAAGCCTGATGTAAGTGAAAAGTACAACCAAATATTTTCGTGTTGGGGAACAATTCAAATACCGCAACATGCGCTGCTTTTTCGAAATCCAAGTGCATGAATTTCATCTCTAGGTTTCTTTGGCATTTAAACAAACAAAGTTCTTTCAAGGCATTCCAAAATTTAATGTACACCTCCTTAGACTTGCCCATTAAAAAAGCGAACGCAACAGGTACATGAAAACCGTTAGAGTAGACATGCACTGTGTACATTTGATAATAAAACTTAGGTGCATATGTGAAGGTACCATCAGCAATGACATGCTCTGCTTGTATTAGCAAACTTAAGTTCTCGAGCGTAGTAAAAAGTGGAATCCCGTTTTCACGTTTCATATAGCACCATTTAACTCCATTGCACAAAAGCTCACCTTCGTAAAGTTGTCTTTGGCAGTCCTCTAAAGATTTAGGTATGACCGGCACAACTTTTCTTCGTGCTGTATAAATTGTTTTTCTAATTAAATTAAAACTTCCATGTGAGAGTGTCGATGAAGGTGAAGATTGAAGTTCCATTCTAATCATCTTGTTAGGTTTAGTGGAAATATCTTCCATTGCTTTTTTTTTTAGCTGAGAAGACAATTTTTCCCGTTCAACTTTCTCCAATTCTTTCGGACCATGATTATGTTCATTTCTAAATGTTAATACGCGCGATACATCCCGGTCTACACTCAAAACAACAGCGCATTTCCGATTCGAACAGCGAAAACTAATAGAACCATCCTTCATTATTCTAAACTCCGTATATTTAAATCCGTTGACTATGATGGCATTTTTTCCGCGTTGGCTTAAATATTTCTTTTCGATGGTGAAATCCATTTTAAACTTGTTTAGAAAAAATCTAATCCACAACTGAAGATAGAAATAATATTCACAATAACTATTCTCGCGACCCTTGATCCTTGTACCCACTTGTGCCATTATTTATTTACCCAGTTGGGCTATCGCATCCGACTAGACTTTCGGTGGTATGTGCCCAGTTGGGAATCCCCCGTACAGAGAATTAACCCCAGTTTCGTGCAGCTTGGCTAGGCGAAGACTTTCAATTGAGGCGCTCCGGGTACGAAGGGCGAACTCGACATCCGACAAATTTTTTTAACTTCCTTAAAGAAGTTATTGTGATACCCTCGACGTCGGGTTTTTGGGGAAGGGTCCTCCAGTTTTTTTCATTTTCAGATTCTAGACCTGTTGGTGAATACACCCATATAATTTTTAGGTTGAGTTCGCCATTTTTTCCTCTTTAAATACGTAAAAACCGAAACTTTAAAATGCGAATATCTCGAAACTACGTTTTGTCGAGTTCGCCCTTCGTACCCGGAGCGCCTCAATTTTTCGACCATGAAAATTTTCTTTTTGATTTTAGAGATGAAAAACTATTATGTTGCATTGAGAAAATTCCCGTCAGATTAATAACAAATTGAGAACTATTAGGAAGTAGAAACGTGAGAAAAAAATTTTTTTCCCCCAGTGGGATTCGATCCTACGACCATTTGGTTTCATCCCCTAGCAGTGGAACCCGTGTTGAAATAAAGACTTTCTTCTAGATCCCCCCCCCCCCCCTTTATTCTCTTATTATTATTGCAATGCAATCCTGGAAGACAGGTTGACATGAGTTAGCCTGTGTATAACCTACTATATTTAACCCTAAGGTCCCCATTATCCTGGAGACTACCACTTACTCCATCAAGATATAAAGTAAACTTTTATTTTTATATTAGGTGTACAAAATGAAACTCAGCCGTTTTGAATTTTGTTGATTTCAGCCGAGTTTCATTTTGTACACCTAGTAGTTTTTTCAAAATTTTGAACATTTTAGGCGTTAAAGTCCATCAAAAGTTGACCTTCTCCGTGTAAGAAGGTTATTGAAGTATAACCATGAAGAAGGTTAATTTTTAAAGGCTTGTAAATCGTAAGCCGTTACAGATATTGAAAAAATGCACTAAATAAAATCTGTTGGAAATTTAATTTTCTTTAATTTTATTCTATTCTTTTTTTCTCTAGGACGCACTGTTTTCAAGATAAATTTATTTAAAAAAAAAATTATTTTCCGAAAATGGTGCATCCTAGAAAAAAATAATTAAGTACAAATTTATAGAAAATTAAATTTCCTACAATTTTTATTTATTAGGTGTACAAAATGAAACTCAGCCACAGGGTAAATTTGAATTTTGTAGATTTTAGCCGAGTTTCATTTTGTACACCTAATACAATTTTCTTCTTTTTTAGTATAAAATTAACGAAAATTGATTGGAAATCTTTAATACAAAGTGAAGGAGTTATTAAGGGTACTTATTTAACTAAAATCGTGCTGATCATGATAAAATAGTGTTCTAAGAATTTTAATTTAATTTTGGTAGATTCTTTACCGAATTAAGGACTCCTCTTACTTTATAAAGAAGTAATTAATTTAATATTAATTAGAACGAGAATGTTATTTCAATCGACTAAAGTTGGTTGAACTCTAAACTATTAATTCTCTGTGAAACGATCCTGTGGCTTTTCAGCATAGTTTGTCAGTTTAAAGTAAATTACAGGAGGCTATGGTTCTCCGTTTGAAGTCCTTTTTTATAATTTAAATTAAAAATTCGTTTTCCGCTGATCCTCCGTAATTTTAGGAACGCGTTCCTTCTGCAATTTAGAAAGAAAAAAAAAATACTTACCTTTTTTATAAACTTGGCTTTCCTCTTGAGGCAGCCGAGGTCGAGGAGATTCGAATTTCAATTGGCAGATCAAATCGCAGCATTCAATGGGGTCTTTGTAAGTCTAGACGAATTAGGTTAACAAAATTTAGGCTGAAACCATCAAAGCTAATTATAAATTGTTGCAGCTTTCTACATTTGTGGGACTTTCGGTCTTCTGAAAACTTAAAACTGCTGTTTTAGTAGCTAATTGCTTTCAATATTCCAAAAGTTATTTATGATCCCAATAAATTAAACTATCCTGAAATTGGTATTTTTATTTTATTTTAGGGGAACGGTAGGCCGTACCGTCTTTTGGACACCACCAGCCGCTTTAAAGTGTCAAAAAACATATGTTTAGATACCCTACAAGGCGGTATCAAAACTTGCAAATATCGCTGTAGCCCCCGCATCATTTGACCCCAGAATCATGAAAATTTGCAATTTATTATTAGGTGTACAAAATGAAACTCGGCCACAGGGTAAATTTGAATTTTGTAGATTTTAGCCGAGTATCATTTTGTACAAGTAGTTCAGTTTTTCAAATTTTTAAACACTTTAGGCGTTTAAAGTCCATCAAAAGTTGACCTTCTCCGTGTAAGAAGGTTATTGAAGTATAAACATTAAGAAGGTTAATTTTTAAAAGCTTGTAAATCGTAAACCGTTACAGATATTGAAAAAATGCACTAAATAAAATCTGTTGGAAATTTAATTCTCTTTAATTTTTATTCTATTCATTTTTTCTCTAGGACGCACTGTTTTCAAGATAAATTTATTTAAAAAAAATTATTTTCCGAAAATGGTGCATCCTAGAAAAAAATAATTAAGTGCAAATTTATAGAGAATTAAATTTCCTACAAGTTTTATTTATTAGGTGTACAAAATGGAGGACCTCTTATTGATTACTAGTAATTAGTACTAGTAGATGAAATGGTATACTGCATCTACTTTTGGAATCTCTCAAGCGAAATGGTGGTATCAGCCCTTTGGTCAGCCCGCGCCAGTCTTCACAGTTAGGGAAGAAATGGAACCTTTTTATGCTAGGTTTCTGCAGAGGTTGAACCAAAAATGATGGCGATCCTGGCTGTCTCCTTTGTTTTGTTGCCTCCTGTTTGTTAGTCACAATTTTTTTGGGCCTCTGAAGCAGTGGTGTCAAACCAATGAAAATCGAGAAAACGTTTATTTCTGAACGCGTTTACATTTTTTATTGTTTCGAACATTTTCCATCAGTGCAGTTTAATCCTGGTCGGCACGGATTCCATTTACCGCAGGAAGCTCCTTCATCTAAAATCATCATTAGGACTTAGTACCTTATTTATAGTTGGGAAGAAGGGTCACCTGTGTACTTTAAACAGACTTCACAGCAGGAACAGCTAGGACCACCCTCGTTTGTCACTACCCCATCGCAAGGGTTTGGATCCACGCAGGACCAAGCGGGACCGTTAGGATCCGAGCAGTGTGCAAGATCGCACTTTTCCGAATCCCCAAGCGCGTTATTAATCACGACAAATGCGAATATTAAAATAAAAAACTTCATCCTAAAAACAATAAAATTAAAAACCCCCTCTTTTGTCTGATACATGCAGGTTGCCGGTTAACACCCCAAAGGGTTCGAGGTAATGCAAAGTCGGTTTAATCATTGCCAAAGCGGGTCAAAGGCTTCGGAGCTTGGCCTTGTTGGTGCCTAAGCATATGTTTTCTGGGTTTCTGAAGCGATTAGTGGTGTCCAAAAGGCGATAAAAGCCGAGCACAGAGGACAACACCCTCAATATTCCATGCGAAAACTATTTTTGGTTATTTGTTAAATCATGGTGGGCATTCCAAAAATTGGGTGTAAAAAACATAATGAGAATCAGCATTTTAAAGCAGGTATATATTTTGTAAAGCTTCTCTTAGTCGACAAACATAATCATCACTTCATGTTTTTTTTTTTTTTAAATTCAAAAATTTTAAGGGGATATTAGGGTTTTAAGTTGGTTGCTTTGTACATATTTCGTTGTGAGCAACGGTTTTTCCCTTCTATCTTGGAAACTGTCGCTCAAAACGAAAAAATGTCCTAATTAAAAGTTGTAGCTACAAAAATTTACTACATAAAATATCCTATTGTTTTTTTCCATCAGAGCAATATTTTAGGAGATATGAAGGTTTTAAGTTTTCAGACAGGCTCTGTAGGATTATTAGTTTTAACCTCATAACTCCTTAAATATTGCTCTTACGCAAATAATGAATAAAGAAATTTTTGTAGGAAATCTTTGTACCTACAACTTTTACTTAGGACATTTTTTTCGTTTTGAGCGACGGTTTCCGAGATAGAAGGGAAAAACCGAAAACCGTTGTTAACAACGAAAAATTTGCAAAGCAACCAACTTAAATACTTCCATATCTCCTAAAGTATTGCTCTGACGGAAAAAACTAATAAGATATGTTATGTAGTAAATTCCAGTACCTACAACTTTTACTTTTAACATTTTTTCGTTTTGAGCGACGGTTTCCAAGATAGAAGGTAAAAACCGAAAACCGTTGCTCACAACGAAATATGTACAAAGCAACCAACTTAAAACCCTCATATCCCCTTAAGCCTTTTATATGGAAATTCCTTTAGTTTCAAGCAAAAATTAGTGATTCGTTTGCCGTCCGGCAAAAACCAACGTGGAGGTGGAAGCTTCTTTTGCTAGGAAGGGAAGGAAACCGGATTTGGGGAAGGAAATAATTTTTTTGATTCACAGGTTCAATCTTAGGAGATCGGTCAGATCGCAAAAAAATACACCTGTCAAAAAATAATATGCTTCTCAAAAGACTGATAAATTTTTACCTCTATAAGAAGCACACATAGGGCAACATCCGCAATAGCCGGATCCCTTCGGCAAAACGATACCTTCGCACGGGTAAAAATATGAGGGATCGCAGTCGATCCGTGCGACCTCGCAGATGTTAGGGGCGCAATTTTGAGAAAGAGTCATGACCACCAATGTGGACATCAACAGAAAAAACTTCATCCTGCGAATCACAAACGGCATAAACACCGTAATTAGGGCAAACTCATTATTTTCCTCTATAATAGTTGTTTATTTGGATAGAAATGCATAAAAAGGGAGTCACGCAATGTTAGTTCTATACCGTCATTAGCAGCCCGACTTGAAAAACAATTTGGGACGTACCTGGTTCGATGCTTTTTCAACGGATGCCTCGAGACGACTGTTGACGATCTTCTGGAAGCAACCGGTTTTTATTTGATTGCCTAGAAACTGTCAGGGACAAACGAGGTTTTTTTTTGTTCTCTTTTTATGTAGGGATTTTCCCCATGTCAACCGAGTAATTAGACCCACTGGATAAGACAACTTTGGCGTAAACAACTCAGGGAACGATCAATTTCAATTCTTTTTTTAACCGTTTATTCGTCTATTTTAAACACTTCTATAGATAAAACTAGGTCATCGTAAACAGATTTTAAACTAGTGGCAATTTTATGTTTATTTACACACAATGTTCAGTTTGAAGTCCCACAGGAACCGGAAACGAACCGAAAAAAGGTGCGAATACAGGGGTCACGTATAGTTGAATTTTTTCCCACCAGGGGTATGTCGTAGCCAACATGATTAATATTAGGCGTACAAAATGAAACGGCTAAAATCAACAAAATTCAAATTTACACTGTGGCTGATTTTCATTTTGTACACCTAATAAATAAAAATTGTAGGAAATTTAATTCTCTATAAATTTGTACTTAATTATTTTTTTTCTAGGATGCACCATTTTCGGAAAATAATTTAAAAAAAAAATAAATATATCTTGAAAACAGTGCGTCCTAGAGAAAAAAAGAATAGAATAAAACTTAAAGAGAATTAAATTTCCAACAGATTTTATTTAGTGCATTTTTTCAATATCTGTAACGGTTTACGATTTAGAAGCCTTTCAAAATTAACCTTCTTAATGGTTATACTTCAATAACCTTCTTACACAGAGAAGGTCAACTTTTCATGGACTTTAACGCCTAAAATGTTTAAAATTTTGAAAAACTGAACTACTTGTACAAAATGAAACTCGGCTAAAATCTACAAAATTCAAATTTACCCTGTGGCCGAGTTTCATTTTGTACACCTAATAACAAGAAAAAGTAAAATAATAATTTGTTCGTAAAATATGTCGACCTTATCATTTTTGTGTACGACTATAATTTTGAACCCTTCTCTCTTTTCCCTTGCTAACCTATAAACGAATTATAATTTGGTGCAATAACAATACGCTATAATTTCTACGAATGACCCACCGACACGGAATCTTTAGCGAGTATTTTGCCTATTTCCTGAAAGCACGCGAATATAACGAACGGGTTTTTAACTCGTGAGGAATATTTACTCATTAGTCTTTTATTTTGTTTGAAAATTCTTTTTTTGGACTTTTTTTTTTCCGGAGGAGTAGATCGTTGTTTACGTGCGACTACGTTTATATATCAATAGAAAGGACGGTTAAGCTCCAGTGGCGTCGAAATCCTTTTTATCAGGACAATTTATTTAATCCCAAGGTTTGACTGTCCAATAAACTTTTTTTCCTCCGGGCGAAAAAGAATCGAGAAGACGAAAAAGTTATACAATCTTCTAAATTTAGCCTTCAGAAAAATACCTTTTTTTGTTTCTCGTTGGCGATTAAACGATGGGGAATTATTCGGGTTCCCACCCCCACGGAGGCGGCAATTGTGCGGCGATAAATTCCGAATAACGGCCGCTAATGTTGTCATTTTTATGACATGTAATAGCGGTCATGATCGCGTTTAATAACGTTGACCGCACATGTTTCACAGACGATTTGCGACTGAGCACTTAATATAGAATCTACCCTCCCCCTTTCAACATTCCTTACGTTTTCTCGCCCTTTTTATTGACCTCCCTTACAATAAAGAATAAAATCCACTTAAATCAAACGCCGTCGAGTACATTAAAACTCTACTTTACGATTTTTAATTGTCATTAAAAATTATAAAAATTTTAATTGTCATTAAAAATTATAAAAAATTTTAATTGTCATTAAAAATTATAAAAAAATTTAATTGTCATTTAAATTTATAACCATTTTTAATTATCTTTCAAAATTCAAATTTAAAAAAAAAGTAGAGACTTCACTACGGGTCTTTTTTTTGTCTTTTTTTTAATATGTACAATTTTTTGATTTTTAATTTTTTTAATTAGTCAATCATTGCTATAACACCCCTTTTCATTATCGAATCAGGTAAATTTAATAATCAAAGAAATTTTTAATGGATGCATAGGAGAATTGAGGCGCTCCGGGTACGAAGGGCGAACTCGACATTGGACAAATTTTTTTTTTTTTTCATTTTCAGATTCTAGACCTTTTGAAGAATACACCCATGTAATTTTTATATTGAGTTTGTCCTTTTTTCCCATTTAAAATGCGTAAAAACCGATATGCGGCAAAGCTCTAACTGCGAGATCCGAGCGGGTACGAAGGGCGAACTCGTATCCTAGTCCACTACCCCCACTCCTCTTTGAACAGCTCACCGCCACGAAATAAAAATATATTATACATTTTGTGAATTAATAATCGTAAAAAATATTCGAAAATTTTTAAAAAACCCTTTCCTCTATGATTCTATAAAATCTAAAATCTCGCCACGAAAATTCCAGAGAGTGACTTTTCTGTCGAGTTCGCCCTTAACAGAAAACTTTAAAATGCGAATATCTCGAAACTACGTTTTGTCGAGTTCGCCCTTCGTACCCGGAGCGCCTCAATTTGTCATGCACAACTACAAAAACCGCTGTAGCTCCTTCAAAAATGGAGATAGCGGAATCAAAAAAAAAAACGAGTCTCCTAGGTCAATTTTAACGGATTTTAGCGCAAAAAACGCTAAAATTTGACATTTTTTAAAAGTTGTCCAAAATTGTCATATGAGTACTCAAATCTACTTGAAATTTTGCGTAGATTACGAATCTGAAATAAAAAGTAGGGGTTCTCATTTGAAATAACGAAGTTAGGTTGTGTCTGGGACACCCTGTATATCCAGGCGCATTTTAAACTACACCATCAAATTCTTTGATTTAAATTAAGGGGGGTTTACATTTAAATTTTTTTAATAAAACCACTTTTTAACGCTCTCCCTGACGTATGCCATGTGTTTCCGAACACCCTGTATAAAACACAAGTATATTAAGTACCTGAGTATACCACTCCAATCAGGGCTTTTCGGATAAGGAACCTCCCACAACTAAGAAAGTCCCAAGACTTCCCAGGAAAATATAATCCTTACATGCGCTAAAACTCATAGTTTTCGAGATATTTGATAAAAACTTGTTTAAAAAATTGTTTTTCTAAACAGGGGTGCCAACTATTTGCCGAAAAATCTTTGGTGACATCTTACACGTTTTTTATGTTGGAAGGTAGTTAAGTTATTCACCACAATAGGTTCCTAGAGTATAAAGTAATTTGAATATGAATAGCGGGGAGAGAAACTCAAACCACTGAATGGGTTTTAACTTGATTTTAGCTTCGGTCATCTAGAAATAAACTAGGGTGATGGCGATGCGGGTCAAGTCGATATGGTAGCCGATTTAAATTTGTAGAGGGCGAGAGACGAAGAGGTTGGCGTTCGGGTAGTTTCGTTGGACTTCTCGCGTGAAAACTTCTCGTCTAGCGTGAGCCTCTTACACATAATTAATTGTAACACGAACCTTGGAGTTTGACCGAAATTCGCCAAGTTCATGAACTATTTATAGTTACGACGTGCCTTTGTGACGAACAAGGACAGAGGAAAACCGAGTGCGAACATTAAAACATGAGCGCTTCCAACTTTTTTTTTTACTTCTATAAATGATTAAACGCCTCAGGGGTTTTAACTAAAATAGTTTAACATGTTATAATGGACAAATAAGACAGGAAAACTTAGACGTAGGCACGTGATAACATCTGAAGTTTTAACTCAAGCGTGATACATGACAGTACAACAATAACGTCGTTAGTTACGCCTCATCTTCAAGTTTCTGAGTTGCTCAGTTCGTTTTATTTCGAAGGTCAACAACAAGACCTCAGATATCTGTAATTCAAGAAAGTTCAATTTCGTCCCTTCGACGGATTTGCTATGGTAGAAGGTTCCCAAAGTGTGGGAGGGTATTTGACCGAAAAACCATACTTTTAAGTGATTTTCATTTTCAGTAGCTTTACTTTGTTATTTGACGGAATTTTATACGACTTTCAGGAGTTTCCTCTGTTTGTAGACTAAGAGACCCCTTTTTCACAGAATTTTCAGGAGTCTTCCACTGCTTTTTGACAGAGAAATCCCTTTTCCCATAAAAGTTAGCCACACATCTAAACTCTTCAGGGGTTCAACCTGAAATATAAGGAAAATGGGGTCACACTTAATGGGGTTACTTTTGAACATTGTCCATTGACGGCGTGTAGCGGCCAAACTGTTATAGATACAAAAAAACGCAAAAAGTAAAAGTTGTAGAAAATTTAATTATTAATAACTTTTATTTTGTGCGTTTTTACGCTTAGGGTGATAGTTGAGGAGCTATGACGAAAAGATTGGCATTTTTGAAAGTTAAACGATGGTGGCGCATTCTAGATATCTTAATACTGACTAAATAGGTTTTTCTTTGAGAAGTGAGTATTCTATAGACTGTATGCTCTATGTTATCGTGCTAAGACCATCCTGATAACTTTCCCTAACAGGTCCTGGGTAGTTTCACCACTAAAAAACACCATGATGATGTTTGATAGTGGCAGAACTGCCCAGGACCATCCTAGACCAGATGGTATTTGATACCATCTCGAATCTTGGGATTCTTGTCGGCGTGTAGCGCCCAAACGGTTATAGATACAAAAAAACTTATTTAGTAAAAGTTGTAGAAAATTTAATTGTTGACAACTGTGCATTTTTATCCTCAGAGTAATATTTATGGCACTAGAAGACCATAAAGTCGAAAAAAGAAAGTGGCATTTATCTTTGAACATTGTCCATAATTTGACAGCGTGTGGGGGCCAAGCTGTTATAGATACAAAAAAAAAACGCAATAAGTAAAAGTTGTAGAAAATTTAATTATTAATAACTTTTATTTTGTGTATTTTTACCTTTAGAGTGATAGTTAAGGAGCTATGACGAAAAGATTGGGATTTTTTAAAAGTTAAACGATGGTGGCGCATTCTAGAAATCTTAATACTGACTAAATAGGTTTTTATTTAATAAGTGAGTACTCTCTATAGACTGTATGGTCTATATTATAATGCTGAGACCATCCTGATACTTTTCCCTAATTGGTCCTGGGCAGTTTTACTACAACAAAACAGTTTGGCCACTACAAAACATGATCTTGTCTGGGATGATTCGGGGCAGTTAAAAACATCATCTCGAATAGGATGGTCCTGGGCAGTTGTGCCACTACAAAACATCATCTCGACTGGGATGATCCCGGGCAGTTGTGCCACTAAAAAACCTGATCTTGACTGGGATTGTCCTGGGCAGTTGTGCCACTACAAATTTGGATGGATATTTGATATCATCTCGAATCAGTAATGTCACACTTTTTGACCTGTGGTCCGCTTGCTAGTACCCAATGGCCTATAGAGTATAAAAATAATATCTGGGCGTCAAGACCGTTTATTAAAGGATCGCTTCACAAGCACGGAATTCCCCGGGTCTTTCTCTAGCCCTCGTCCACTAGAGAACCCCTCGTCTTCCGACATCTTGTAGTAGGGGTACCTTCATCAAGTCTTTTCGGTGCCTTCGGTGCCATCCTAGGGGGAACTCTGCATTTCCGCTCTTAGGGATTACCGTAGATGATCTTCTGATAAGCTTGTGATATCGTTAAGGATTTATTTCCCACATATAAAGATAGAGTATTTACCAAAAAAAAAAAAAAAAAAAAAAAAAACTGATTTCTACTTATAAAAAAGGACTTAAAGAGCATTTTATATAAAGCAAAAAGGTTGAAATTCGAGAGGGATTCATTTAAATTTAAATAGCTAAGGGAAATCGTGTCTTATTTCTTCAATTCTCCTTGGGGGATTCTTCAAAAGGCTGGAGACGGAGGTCTCGTTGAAAAGTGGTTTGGGAAAGGAGTTGAAGGAGTGGGATTTCTGTATTTACTTCATTTCTCTTCTGTCAACATCTCTGATTGGATATATGGCGGCCTCACCCCCCAGGGCGCTCTATCAATAAAACAAACCGACCATTGGGCCAACGTCGTCGTATTTAATCGAATTTTCTTCATTACAATAGTACAAACAAGAAAAAGAAAGTCTGAGAGAATCAAGTGTTTTTATTTTCTCCGTCTATTTTGCATTATTTAAGCCTCATTAAATGTTTAATTTTCGTAAAGGGAGAAAAGATGGACGTGGGAGTGCGAGAGGGGAGTTGTTCACCTCCTCAACCCTTTGTAAACATGCACAGTCTTTACAACATTAATATTCATTGTTGTTGGTAATCCCTGAGAGCTATTTTCCCGAGACCAACGCGCCAAACTTCACCAACAACCTTAATATTTTATCAGCATCCCATGGAAATAAGGTCGGAACGGGGTGAAGAAGGGGTTTGACTTAATTTTAAACGCGGAACCGTTGAATTTACCCTCTCATACAGTTAAACATCTACTACTAGGATGAAAAAAGAGCTTAATTCTTAATCAGAGGCATCCTAACATTTTGTCTCAAAAATAAGAGATCGCAGCACTTTCGTCCCTAAAATTACTTTCCTATATTTGAGCAATAAAAATCATCCGAAAAATTTTACAACTACTAACTCTCATTATTTTGGTAATATCTAGGCGGTATTGGGAGCAGTTTTTCCGAAAATATTTTCCTTTGGAAAATGGAAAACTTACTTTTCGACAAAAAATTTTTTTCGGAAAAAAACGCTAGCCATTTTTTTGGTTTTTACGAGCTCTTTCCAATAACATGATATACAAGAAAATCCGATGAATAGTTTCGTCGTAATCTTTTTACAAAAATTTGGAGGAATGCCCAAAAATATGGGCCTGATTGAAGATTTTTCCGCTGATGTTAAAAAAGTTGTTCAATGTTTTAAAAATTATAACTTTTATTTCTCAAATAATAAAAGCGAACAAGGAAAACAAGCTTGATGGCCTTCGACGGCAAGGCCAACTCCGACAAGATCCGTCTTCCTGCTGAATTTTTCTGATCGCCCAATCTAAACTGAACTATTAGATCAAGTGTTCTATTTTTTAGTACAAATATACGTTTCCGCAAAACACTTTCAAAAGTCGTTAGGAGAGAGAAAAAAAAGTTCTTTTGGGTTTTTTTTTTGTCGGAGAATAGAAAGGAAATCAAGAAATAAAAGAGGTTCAGACAGAACGAGATCAACATCGGTCACAATGGCCATATTGGAGAAGACACTGTAAATACCCGGGTGCTCTTTTCGAATCTAGAACTCCCTTTAAAGCCTTTCAAGTCCTCTTGATAGAATTTATCTCGAATCACTTGATTTTTATCTAGGTGCCTCGTCGTCGAATGAATTTTTACTCGAATTTCGACCTTTTGTGCGCTGGTATTTTTTTTTTTAGAGGGCACTCAATAGGCCGACGCCATGTTTTAACACCATTAACCTCTTTGTACTCCACGGTTATTTCAATCATAAATTCATACCGAAATGAAATGATCATATTTTACCTTTTTTGCCCATTAAAATTTTTTATTCCGTCTAGTGAATGCAAAATTTTTTTTTCTCATTTTAAATTTTAAAACTGAATAATTTAAAAGGTGGTTTTTTCGTCTTGAAAGCATGAGAAATCGGAAGTGGCGTCGGTGGTATCCAGGGTTAGGGTAGTTAGCCCGGAACCACAACTCTAACGATGATGTAAACGCCCAGTTACACAGACAATATTGCCACCCTTGCGGCCACGGAGAGACCAAACGAGAATTTGCATGGAAATGGCTTTATTCACCCAACTTCAAAAATAAAAAATAAAAGTACCGGTACGAAGAGCTTCCAACGAAAACTTCCTTAAAGAGAAGTAACAATATAGGAGGGGGAAGTATAACGGAGGGGACGTACAACGGAGGGGAAAGTATAAGGGAGGGGAAGTATAACGGAGGGAGACTTTGGTTTTTGTTTTTTCGAAAAATTTTCCAAGTTTTTTTTTTTTTTTTTCGGAAAAATTTTCCAAGTTTTTTCAGTCAAAAAATTTTCTAAGGTTTTTTTTTTAATTTTTCTGTTTTTTTTTTTTTTTTTTTTTTTTTTTTTTTTTTTTTCAAAAATTTTTCTAAGTTTTTTATTAGGTGTACAAAATGAAACTCGGCTAAAATCTACAAAATTCAAATTTACCCTGTGGCTGAGTTTCATTTTGTACACCTAATAAATAAAAATTGTAGGAAATTTAATTTTCTATAAATTTGTACTTAATTATTTTTATCTAGATGCACCATTTTCGGAAAATAATTTTTTTTAAATAAATTTATCTTGAAAACAGTGCGTCCTAGAGAAAAAATGAATAGAATAAAAATGAAAGAGATTTCAATTTCCAACAGATTTTATTTAGTTCATTTTTTCAATATCTGTAACGGTTTAAGATTTACAAGCCTTTAAAAATTAACCTTCTTAATGGTTATACTTCAATAACCTTCTTACACGGAGAAGGTCAACTTTTGATGGACTTTAACGCCTAAAATGTTCAAAATTGAAAAAATGAACTTCTTAACAAAATGAAACTCGGCTAAAATCTACAAAATTTAAATTTACCCTGTGGCTGAGTTTCATTTTGTACACCTAATATTTTAAATTTGCGCTTTTTTTTTAAGTATCAAGGTAGAAATAATGGGATTTTTACGCAAGAGAGGTCCCTCTCGTGCGGCGTAGAAGTATGAAATTTCTCCCTACTAAAGTAATAATTAATGTAAAATAAATGATAATTTATTTACACCAAAAATTCTTTAAAAATATAAGGAGTAATTGGTGAAAATTTGGGGAAAATCGGATTAACGGTTCGGCCGCAACGAATTTTTTTAAATTTCAAACAGACATACCGTCGCCATTTTTTCGAAATTCAAAATCGCCCTTGTTGGTTTCTTGTTCACCGACTAAAAAAAAAAAATTTTGGTGAAAATCGGTTGAAAAATGTGGCCTAAAAGTGTCCCGGAAAAAATGCTACGGACGGACGGCCGGCCGGCACCACAGACAAAATTGGTAGAGATCAATATTCGATATGACCCTTTCCCTAAAACCCGGAGGGTATCCCAATAACTTCTTTAAGGAAGGTAAAACAAATTATTTTAGTATTAGTAATTTTGACAATATTGAACTTTGATTCTGGAATAAAATTCAGTCATGAGTCTCTAAATTTGTTAACAAAATCAATAACTTTCAAAAAGCGATGTTGTCATCCGCTCGATTTAAATAATATTGTTCAACTCGCCATAATTTTGTCAAATTGTGAAAAGTTGAAATTCAATTGTTTTCTAAAAAGCAATTTCCGACAAAAGCAATACGTTTTAATTATCTCTGATGGCATCTCCGTAACGAGCGATAAAACCGTGAAATATTTTATGTTCAATGGCCACCGAACAAAACCCCGAAAAAAAATTGCTATCCGATTCAGAGCTTTATTTCTGATTGGGCTTAAATAAGTTTGAAAATTTTTTTCGTGAAAAATCAAAAAGGAAATTGAATTAGATCGTAAACCACGAAAACAAGATGTGGGAAAGGGGTGGGGGCGGAGAAAAAAAAGTTTACCGTTTAACCCCCGGGTCGGGTCTTATATTTATTAACCGAAAAGCTCGCTATGAATGTAAATTGCTTTCATTAAATTCGCCCGAGCCCTTTGCCCACTCATAACTTGTGTCCCTCTTCATTTCGCACAAGTCGTCCAGAACTTGTTTATTCTCACAAACGAAACAAAATAAAAACTCGTTTTTTGTCAACGTGAATTTTTGAGATTTTTTAACTTGTAATTCTTTGCGAAACTTATTTTGCTACAATAATGAGGAAATTCCAGATTTTCCGAAAGGTACGGAGTTCGGAAATATCCAGACTGGTTGAGAGTCTATCTGTAGTAAGATATATGCCCGTTTTCTTGCGGTAAAGGGGAAGTTATTTACATTTGAAGGAGGGGCTGTTTGCGATCTCACGTATTTCTTGATCCGGGAAACGACAGAGTCGGAATTTCGAAGTTACCGCGTGACTCGATCCCATAACGCGTACAACTCCACCCGTCACTCCTGTCGCTCTTTTTGTTTTTCCCTATTAAGATGCTTCAACTTCCATATACAAGTTTTAACTTCGTAAAACGTCTTCGTAAAATATTTTTCCGGGTTTTGGGACCGTCTCTGTTGCGACGGAGGGTCTATGTCCTGCCCTTGCGGAAGGGCTTGGAGCTAGGGCCCTCTGCAGAAAAAGACATGGCAAAACTTCGGTTTTTGCACAGCTTGTTTGTTTTTTAATGGAGGCTCTTTTATTTTGAGCTCCGAGTTTTCTTCACAAAAATTGTGGCCATCCGTCTTTCCTCCTGCGGGAAGGCCGAAAGCCAGTTAAGCATCTTTGATCATTGGTCGGAGTGATTGTTTTTCTACAAAATTTGATAAAGGCCCACTCTCAAAAGTCTCAAAAATAGTAATATGAAATATCAATAGTCAAAAAGAGTAAAAGTAATGTTCCGATGCGGCACAATAGAGCCTTAAGGCTATAAGTGCTAGGGAACCTTAGGGGAACCTCCTCGTGGGCAACAAAAAAAAAAATGTTCCGATAATAGTTTCATTCAATCCCAAATCGAGACCGTCGCGTTTTGGAACTCTGGTGGAACCTATAGTTACTAATGATGCGGAGATTATCTCCACTTCCTACATTGTATGATTTTTTTTTCTTTCTCTTTTGCAGGTCTCGTGGGTGAGGCATCGAGATATTCACCTTTTAACAGTCGGAAGGTACACGTACACGTCCGACCAAAGATTTCGGTCGATTCACCATCAAAGCTCCGAAGATTGGACGCTCCAAATAAAATACCCCCAGCACCGAGACACTGGGGTCTACGAATGTCAAATAAGCACAACGCCTCACATGAGCCACTTCGTTCATCTAAATGTTGTCGGTGAGTTTTTTTTATTATTTATTTTATAACTTAATCTCTTTATCGTCGAGGGACGTGAGGGTAAAAAAAAACTTTTTTAATTATAACTCTTTCATGGGGAAAGTTGTATTGAATTATTTTTTCACTAAATACGTCTAGACTTTTAAATTGATCGCCATTTTTAACACGCAGCTCCGCCAAAATAACGTTCTTATGAAGGTGTACAAGTTGAAAATTTTGACATTTCTTTTAGGTAACCCCGAAATCTGAAAGGTTTCAAACTTTAAGTGCTAAACCATTCACCAAAAATTTGTGCTCTATAGCTCTTGGCATTTCCTAAAAAGAATTTTTTTCGAAATCACTTTAATGTTATTTCTGCAGTTTTTATTCTTGTAGAGAAGGCGTCTTTTAAAATATTTTTTTCTGATAAAAATTGCCAAAATAACTAGCCTTAATAGACTATAGCTTTTGTAAAGTATAAACTGCAGTGTTTCTCAACCTTTTTGAAGCCTGCGCCCCCTGTAAACAAGCATTTAGCGACGCCGCTAAGAGGAGCATGAAAACGGGAGCCGGATTATAGATTTTTGGACCAAAGGGCGGATTATAGGTTTTCCGACCAAAGTTCCAGAATATAGGTTTTCGGACCAAAGGGGCGGATTATAGGTTTTCCGACCAAAGTTCCAGAATATAGGTTTTCGGACCAAAGGGCCGGATTATAGGTTTTCGGACCAAAGGGCCGGATTATAGGTTTTCCGACCAAAGTTCCAGAATAGGTATAGGTTTTTTGGACGAAAGGGCCGGATTATAGGTTTTCAGACCAAAGGGCAGGATTACAGGTTTTCCGACCAAAGGGCCGGATTATAGGTTTTCCGACCAAAGTTCCAGAATATAGGTTTTCGGACCAAAGGGGCGGATTATAGGTTTTCCGACCAAAGTTCCAGAATATAGGTTTCTTGAACCAAAGGGCCGGATTATAGGTTTTCGGACCAAAGGGCCGGATTATAGGTTTTCCGACCAAAGGGCCGGATTATACAGGGTCTGATCCAGAAGTAGTAGGACTGATTTTCTGTAGCGCGAACGGAGCGTCGTAGGGGGGAGCGGCTTTTTGGATGTTGTTTAGGAGACATTTGGGAGCACACTCATATTTTTTCAGCCGCTTGGGGGCAGTAGTTGAGACAGTACGTAAGTCCCTGTGAACCTCTACAGTGTGACCTCGTCGAAGCCCGAGATGGAGAGAAATAATTTATAGGACTAATGGCTATTAAAAAAAAACTAAAGCCGTGAGGTAAAAAATTCTTTAATAATCTTCAAAATAACACCTTTCCGCTTCGCTACACAGCTTATAACGCTTTTTCCATTCATCAAACGCCTTGGAGAAGTCTTCTGGGATGGTGTTCAGAACCTCGGTCGTAGCGTCTTGAACCTCCTGGATATACCCGTAACGGTGTTCTTTCAGAACTCTTTTCACTCGGGGGAACAGGAAAAAGTCCGGCGCCGCGGAGAGAAGTCAGGACGAAGAAAGGACACCGTTACGGTCAATCCAGGAGGTTCAAGACGCTACGACCGAGGTTCTGAACACCATCCCAGAAGACTTCTCCAAGGCGTTTGATGAATGGAAAAGGCGTTATAAGCTGTGTAGCGAAGCGGAAGGGTGTTATTTTGAAGATTATTAAAGAATTTTTTACCTCACGGCTTTAGTTTTTTTTAATAGCCATTAGTCCTATAAATTATTTCTCTCCATCTCGGGCTTCGACGAGGTCACACTGTAGAGGTTCACAGGAACTTACGTACTGTCTCAACTACTGCCCCCAAGCGGCTGAAAAAAATATGAGTGTGCTCCCAAATGTCTCCTAAACAACATCCAAAAAGCCGCTCCCCCCTACGACGCTCCGTTCGCGCTACAGAAAATCAGTCCTACTACTTCTGGATCAGACCCTGTAGGTTTTCCGACCAAATTCCCAGAATATAGGTTTTTTGGACCTAGGTTTTCCGACCCAAGTTCCAGAATATAGGTTTTCGGACCAAAGGGCCGGATTATAGGTTTTCGGACCAAAGGGCCGGATTATAGGTTTTCAGACCAAAGGGCAGGATTACAGGTTTTCCGACCAAAGGGCCGGATTATAGGTTTTCCGACCAAAGTTCCAGAATATAGGTTTCTTGAACCAAAGGGCCGGATTATAGGTTTTCGGACCAAAGGGCCGGATTATAGGTTTTCCGACCAAAGGGCCGGATTATAGGTTTTCCGACCAAATTCCCAGAATATAGGTTTTCGGACCAAAGGGCCGGATTATAGGTTATCCGACCAAAGTTCCAGAATATAGGTTTTTTGGACCTAGGTTTTCCGACCCAAGTTCCAGAATATAGGTTTTCGGACCAAAGGGCCGGATTATAGGTTTTCGGACCAAAGGGCCGGATTATAGGTTTTCGGACCAAAGGGCCGGATTATAGGTTTTCCGACCAAATTCCCAGAATATAGGTTTTCGGACCAAAGGGCGGGATTATAGGTTTTCGGACCAAAGGGCCGGATTATAGGTTTTCCGACCAAAGTTCCAGAATATAGGTTTTTTGGACCTAGGTTTTCCGACCAAAGTTCCAGTGTATAGGTTTTTTGGACCTAGGTTTTCCGACCAAAGTTCCAGAATATAGGTTTTCGGACCAAAGGGCAGGATTATAGGTTTCCGACCAAATTTCCAGAATATAGGTTTTCGGACGAAAGGGCCGGATTATAGGTTTTCCGACCAAAAATCCAGAATATAGGTTTTCAGACAAATTAAAAAAAGGACCCACCCACTTAGCCATTGCCCCCCTATCACCCAAATTTTGCATAACGCTCCCCAGTAACTTCCTGTCGCCCCCAGGGGGGCGGTACTGCCCCCGTTGAGAATCAATGGTATAAAGTGTTAAAGCGAATTTTGTCACTTTTTCACTTTAAAACTAGGAAAACAACATGTAAAACTTTGCTAAGCAAAGAATTCAATTGTCTGATTCTGAAATAAAAGCTTTCCACTCCAGAGTGTATAAATGAAACAGTCCCTTACTCGAGTTTGAGGAAGAGAAGGCCAATTCAGATGAGAGGCTGCGAGAGATATCCATTTAATTAAACTTTGTAGATGACAATTTACATAATGGAGTACCTGCGGAGACAAATAAAACTCGAATCCTTTTTTATTTTTTAAATTGTATATAAACATTTCATTGCCTTGTAATTGAAAGTCTAATAATTTCGTTCGAAAAGGGCGGTTTCGTCGGAAGGTGGAGTCGGTCAATCTGTGGGCCCTGAGTCCTAATGGCTTTGCGGGAAGCCAGTCCGAATGAAGTTCTCGAAAGCACGGAATATTCAGCTTCTCTAAAAAAAATGTCCAAACGAAACAACAATTAATCTTATTTTAAAATGATAAAAACACAGTAGGCTGCTAAGTATTCTTCACCTGGCTAGACCCATTAATCACAAGGTATTCTTTGAAAAATTACTTTATTTCCCCTCTCTCAACTCTGAAAAATTTCCTTTTTTTCCTCTTCCTTTTCTTTTTTTACTACTATATTATTTAACTGCTGATAAACAATAAAATCCTATTTATCTATTTTGTAATCTAACAATCGATCATCCGCTTTAAATTCAAAAATATTATTTAATCAATGATTACTCGACTAATGAAGATTTTCCGAATTAGAAATACTTAATCGCTTGACAGCACTAACATGACTGAATCGGACTTATCGATAATTTTAGTGGTCTAATTGATTAATACCGTCGAAATAATGATAGTGGAGCACATTTTTTATAAGTTTTTTATTGCACTTTGCAATTATGACCTACATTTGAGAGTGTACTTTTGAGTTTACGATATCAAAACAACGCGCAGGGGCAAACTAACAGGGCAACGCGCATGCGTGCATTTTAATTCCCTCGTTTTTTCAAAAATTTATTGAGCCTAAACTAGCTTGATAAAACGAGGGAGTTAATTTTTTTTTGTTCTCGTGTGGAGAGGAAAAGTACAGGTTTGAAGAGCTTCCAACGAAAACTTCCTCAAAGAGAAGTATCTATATAGGAGGGGGAATTATAGCGAAGGGGACGTAAAACGTAGGGGGAAGTATATGGGAGGGGAAGTATAACGGAGGGGGTAGTATATGGAAGGGGGAAGTATAGTTATTTTTTCGAAACTTTTTCTAAGTGTCAAGGTAGAAATAATGGGCTTTTGGCCTAGGGATGTGCCTGTCGTAATGGATAGAAGTATGAAATATCTCCCTACTAAAAAAAAAATAATAATAATTAAAAGTGGCAATTTTTTTACACCAAAAATTCTTAAAAAATATAAGGAGTAATTGGTGAAAATTTGGTGAAAATCGGATTAACGGTTCGGCCGCAGCGAATTTTTTAAAATTTCAAACAGACATATCTCCGACATTTTTTTCGAAATTCAAAAATCGCCCTCGTTACATTCTTCTTCGCCGGCTAAAGAAATTTGAGTGAAAATTTGGTGAAAATCGGATGAAATCTGTGGCCGTAAAGTGTTCCGGAAAAAAATGCTACGGCCGGCCGGAACCACAGACAAAGTTGAGATCGGTGTAGATCCATATTCGAATTGACCCTCCGGGGTCTGGAAGACCCCTCCCCGAAAACCCGACGTGGAGGGTATCACAATAACTTCTTTAAGGAAGTTAAAATCAAACGAGCTTTTCTTGCGAGAGTAAAAAATTAACCCCCTCGTATTATCAAATGAGCTTTTTCTAGAGGGAGAAAATTACCCCCCCCCCCCGTTTGAATTTAGGCAAATCTCAAAGATGAATTTTTGAAAAAACGCGGGAACTAAAAAAACATGAAAGCTCGCTCATGCGCGTTGTTCTGCTATCGTAAACTCACATGTACCATAATTCGTTTTAGTTAGTTAAGCTGACATTTAAGTAGTTCACTTATTTAGGAAAAACGTAGTTTCCAAATGATGATGAACGTGTGGAATGTGGACAATCCAAAGTGGAGTGTAAAGGTCGTGAGGCTGAGCTATTGATTAGCGAGGCCGGGAACGGGAGGTGAACGTAGAACGGTTTTATTGAAACAACCTCTCCAGTTGCGGGCTAGCTCGACAGTAAACGGTAAAGGTTTAGGGATGGGAAAAGCCTCTCCCCCCACGTTAGAGCCTCTAACTTCCTTAACCATCCTTTATATTGCTATTGTTTATGGCTTGAAATTCCCTTAGGCATATTGCTTTTCTTACCCTCGGGCCAACTGTTGATTATTTTTTTCCATTCTCTAAAAAGTTTTGACAGGCTTTGCTTTCAAATTTGACATGATTAGGACCCATGTGGTGGTTAAAGCTACCCCTTGCTAATCATGATCCTGATTGGTGGTGTGGTAATTGCTTTCCCTAATGAGCCATCAGTTCGTCACAACTGCTCCAATTCACATTTCGACGGGCTTTTACCTGGAACTCTGAGAAACTTTACTTATTCAAACTTCTAACTTCGAACTCATGTTTCAAACTTATTTTTGAGTAATAACGAGTAGAAACTGTAGAATTACTAAAGGTAATTAAGTAGGTGATATACTGTATGTAAATCCTAAAACCCCTACACGGGAGCCAATAGTAAAGATTAGAGACCCACAAATTCAAGAGCTAGATAGCCTCTATAGTCCCATATAAATCCAAAGGCTAAGCTGATTTATCTACAAGTTCCTTTAAGCCGGCTAAATTGTTTCCGACCCCATCTTTTCTCTTAAAATACACCTTTTTATATCATGTCAGTGGTTTTTGGGTAAACTGAGTGACGGGAGAGCAAGGATGGAGTGTGTTGTCGGTGTGTGAACATGCCACGAGTCTGTAACAGGCAGATAACGGCCCCGACCTATTTGTTAGTATCCCGGGTCACGACAACTCCACAACCAATAAGTCATCCGGGCTCCTACTCATTACCACCTCGCACGCACCCTTTGATCAACCTTCCGCTCTTGAAAAACTTTAATTTTATTACGATTTTAATGTTTACTGCGTCTGTATTCCGCAAGATATTAGGTGTACAAAATGAAACTCGGCTAAAATCTACAAAATTCAAATTTACCCCGTGGCTGAGTTTCATTTTGTACACCTAATAAATAAAAATTGTAGAAAATTTAATTTTCTATTTTGTACCTACTTAATTATTTTTTCTAGGATGCACCATTTTCGGAAAATAATTTTTTTTTAATAAATTTATCTTGAAAACAGTGCGTCCTAGAGATAAAATGAATAGAATATAAATTAAAGAGAATCAAATTTCCAACAGATTTTATTTAGTGCATTTTTTCAATATCTGTAACGGTTTACGATTTACAAGCCTTTAAAAATTAACCTTCTTAATGGTTATACTTCAATAACCTTCTTACACGGAGAAGGTCAACTTTTGATGGACTGTAACGCCTAAAATGTTCAAAATTTTGAAAAAATGAACTACTAGGTGTACAAAATGAAACTCGGCTAAAATCTACAAAATTCAAATTTACCCTGTGGCTGAGTTTCATTTTGTACACCTAATAGTTGATTTTCCGATCAAATAATAGACCAAGAATGACTGTGATAACGGGAATCTCACGACGCGTTTCGGCTTAAAAAGCCTCGTCAGGTGAGCTACTCCCTTTATCGGAATCATTACTATCTTTTCTCTGTGAACCTATCTCCGAGAGCTTTAGTGGATACAGCGGGAAGCTTCCCGTCGTGAGATACCTGTTATCACAGTCATTTCTTCCTCTATTATTGGTTTATTATTTGATCGGGAAATCAACTATCTTGCGCAATACAGACGCGATAAACATTAAAATCGTAAATGTAAAGTAATGGCAGCAAATCTGTCATAAAAATTAAAAACCAATAATGCGGTGGTGAGTGGCTCTATCTCTTGGGGAACGGTGGCGGCGCGCTTTAGGGAGACGGTTTGTTTCCAGCTTCCCGCTGTATCCACTAAAGCTCTCGGAGATAGGTTCACAGAGAAAAGATAGAAATGATTGTGATAGAGGGAAAAGCTCACCTGACGAGGCTTTTTAAGCCGAAACGCGTCGTGAGATACCCGTTATCACAGTCATTTCATCCTCTATTATTGGTTTATTATTAAATTTTATTCACAAATTCTCTAGATTCAGGATTTTTTTTACAGGTATCACAGAGCAATTAGGCACTATGATCGGACGTCACTTTTATCTTTTAAACTATTCATATATTACTATACTTTACTATTTTTGTGACTTTTGTGAGTGGGCCTTATTATCAAATTTTGTTTGAAACTGTTTCTTTAGCCCATGGTCAAGGATGCTTAATTGGCTTTCGGCCTTCGCGTAGGAGGAAAGACGGACTACCACGATTTTCGGGAAGGAAACTCGTGGCTCTAAATAAATTAGGGCCCATCTCTCCATTAAACACCGATGGCTCTAAAATGCTAAATTTTACAGTCTAAATTCGGTGTACGGACCAAAGCATCATGCTGAAATGACTATCTGCCTGGGACGGTATGCCACCTTCTTCCAGGCGGAAACAATAGCCATTGAACACTGCGCTAAGGAAATACGCAGATTGGGCTTAACAAACCAGAAAATAGCAATCTGCTCCGATAGCCAGGCCGCACTAAAAGCGCTATCTGCCCCCGGTGGTGCGGCATTGTTGAAAGGCCCTGAGGGAAATATCCGTCGACAACTCTGTCTTGCTGTCATGGATCCCAGGGCACTCGGGGCTCAAGGGCAATGAGCCCGCAAGGGATCAGAAATGACCCCCATTGGCCCTGAGCCCTTCTGTCACATTTCTAGGAGTGTGAAAGGCAAACTTACTCTGCTTCTTTGACGAGATGGCATAAAGCTCGAGGTCAAAGGCATGCCAAGATGTTCATAACTGGACCAAGGCATTTACAGCAGACCTGAGCAGGGCAGAACCAAAGTCCGCATTAATGGTGGGTCTGCTGACCGACCACTGCAAACTCCGCATGCACCTTCAGGTTGGGAGTGACAGAGGACAGCACCTGCCGCTTCTGTTTGGAGGAGAAGGAGACGGCGGAGCCCTCTGTTATTGCAAAGGCCTTGCACGGCTGAAGCTTTGTCCACATCTGCAAATATTTTCGTCGCACACGTTCGCCGCATGTATTTGCGACGCAAATCAAAAAATGTTACCACGTAAAAATTTACGCTATGTGCCATGCGTTCCCGCTCCAGCAATAAAAGTGAAGTAGAAACTGAAAGGTTATATGTATTGAGAAAAACATTCGGTCCATGCGTGAGCGTGCGTCTAAATTCCGAAAAGCGTCCACATTTGAAAATTTGTGCGGCGCAAATCCTTTGACGTTCGTCAGAAAACCGACAAGGTCCGGATAGCGTGCGTTGTACGTGACGAAAATTCTTGCGTTGTGCGCTGCGCGTAGACACGTCCACACCTACAAAGATTTACGTTGTGCGTCCTGTGCGACGCAAATATTTGCAGATGTGGACATAGCTTGAGGATCATGGACATAGGGGAAGAGAAACCCAGTCCATCGAACTACACAAGGAGACCCCTGAGGCTAATCAAGAGCCTGGGGCTGGAAGGGGAGCTCTGATCAGGAAACAAGGGCGCACAATAGACCCATTAGAGGTCGGAGTGCGCAAGGCCCTAAGAACCTAAATCAATCTCCATTAAATAACCAACAATTTTATTTCAACGTCATAACCAGCATTTCTTAAAAAATCAAAGGTTTTTGATATTTCGCTGGGTTTTGGACCATATTTCCTAAATTATTCTGAGAAAAAAATTTTTTGTGAGGATTAATAATTTTATTATGCCTCAATCTCGCTGGGACTAGCGGTTTTCGAGTTATTTGGTCATATCGTGTCTGAAATATGTTAAGAATGATAATTTCATCGATCTTTTTGAATTTTTTTCCTGCTAATACCAGATTTAGCTTTTGGTTAAAATCTGTCTACAACTTTTATTGCCGCGGATTTGATTGAGACAAAAATGTCGAATTCGATTTGCGGAGAAAGTGCAAGGAAGCTTTAAATAAATCATCGGGGCAACATTTGAGTTACGAGCGGTCTGTATTTTCATTACTTGGCTTCCGTGGAGGGAGATCCTTAAATATTTATGTGCCAAGTAGGGGCAATATGTTAGGCGAGGGAGGTTTTCAAGCCGCCCACCAAAATTATGGCTTTATGGCATTTTTAGGGAAATCACTGATGAATCGCTAACTTCTCAAGTTATTAAAAATCAACGCACTTTTTGGATCAAAATGTTAATTTATTAATGAATATTTAAAAACTTTGACGAAACATCGATTTTGAATCACAAAAGAGCACTTGATGGAAAAATGAAATAAACAAGTTTTCCTTTTCATATAAAACTTTTGTTCCGGACAATCGGGCCTAAATGAGAAAACACTGGATTCTCGTTTTTTAGGTACTTTCCTTATGCGTAAGCTCCATTCCATTACTTTAGAGTGAATGCGTGGCCCATTGACTATGGATTGAAGTGGATGTTCCCGAAAAGGATATAAAAAAAAGCCCTGGAAATGTATTCAAAGTTTGAGAGGATGAAGTTCTAACGAGACTCCTACGGCCACACTAACAACACATTGTTTTTGTCGCCCTTAATAATTTTTAAATTTTTTTTTATTCTATGATGCTTGAGAATCCAATTTTGAAATATGTTATCGACTTTATGTTTGAGAAGGCGATTTTTGTGTCAAATACGATGATTGACAGTATACTAACAAAATACAACGTGTTTTTTCTTTATAAATCAATTGACTTATGGGAAAAACATTTTGTAAACATAAGAAAAAAAAATATTTATCTTTTACCCTCAATTTTTTTTGGGCTCAAGTGATTGAATTATTTTTCAAGATCCTTTAGAAGAAAAATTTATAAGAAAGAAAATTCTGGGGTTTGAACCCAGAACCTTTAAATTGCTTAAGGAGGTATGATGGTTTTTAAGTGAGTTGCTTTGCAAATTTTTTCGTTGTTAACAACGGTTTTCGGTTTTTCCTTTCTATCTCGGAAACCGTCGCTCAAAACGAAAAAATGTCCTAAGTAAAAGTTGTAGGCACTAAAATTTACTACATAAAATATGTTATTAGTTTTTTCCCTCAGAGCAATACTTTAGGAGATATGGAAGTATTTAAGTTGGTTGCTTTGCAAATTTTTCGATGTTAACAACGGTTTTCGGTTTTTCCCTTCTATCTCGGAAACCGTCGCTCAAAACGAAAAAACGTTTTAAGTAAAAGTTGTAGGTACTAAAATTTACTACAAAAAAGACTTCATTGGTTTTTTTGTCAGAGCAATACTTAAGGAGATATGAGGGTTCTTAAGTGAGTTGCTTTGCAAATTTTTCTTTGTGAGCAACGGTTTTCGGTTTTTCCCTTCTATCTCGGAAACCGTCGCTCAAAACGAAAAAGTGTCCTAAGTAAAAGTTGTAGGTACAACGATTTTCTACAAAAATCTTTTTATTTATTATTTGCGTAAGAGCAATATTTAAGGAGTTATGAGGTTAAAACTAATAATCCTACAGAGCCTGTCTGAAAACTTAAAACCTTCATATCTCCTAAAATATTGCTCTGACGGAAAAAACCAATACGATATTTATGTAGTAAATTTCCGTAGCTACAACTTTTACTTAGAACCTTTTTTCGTTTTGAGCGACGGTTTCCAAGATAGAAGGGAAAAACCGAAAACCGTTGCTCACAACGAAAAATGTACAAAGCAACCAACTAAAACCCTCATATCCCCTTAAGCCTTCTTATTAAAGGATTTCAAAAGTTGCTGTCTCCCCAGAAAAAATTCAAAAAGTCATAAAAGTGACGTATTTTTTCCTTAAAAAGGAGAGAAGTTCCTTCAGCCTAAAAATGAATGAGTTGATGAGAAATGTTATAATTTGACACTTTCAAAAAAATAATAACTTTCTCCTTTTAAGAATTTGGTAGTCCGATAAAGGTTGTTTCAACACGAATTAAAACCTGACAAAATGATCGATGAACAATGTTGATGGAAGAGTTTTTTCCCTTCCAACCTAATTTAAGAAGTTACAAATTAAAGATTTAATCTAAAGTTTTATCTTCAATTTTTAAAAAAAAAGCAGAGATGTGGTTGGGAACAATGGAAGCCTCTTTTCTCGTATAAGTAACAAGGATTAGAATAAAACAATAACTGTCAGAAAGCGTGAGGCTCAAAATTAATCTTTATTATTACGACTTATCTTATATATCCTGACAATTAGACAGTGACGTCATTTAGACCGCGAAAACGCTTATAACTTAATTAAAGCCGGAGTGTCTCCATGAAGAGACAGAGTCAACAGTTGACAAAAGAAGGCAACCCATTATGTAAATTCATTTTCATCTTGAGAAACACACTTTGAAGACTCACCGTTCCTATTCAAAAGATTCACTTATTACAGCGCCAATCTCTCTTCCTCAATGTCCGCCTCTGATAAATTGAATTATTTTCTAAATTATTCATTCCCTCCAAAAAAAACTCTTATATTAAGACTTTTCCTCTTTTAATAGCCATTTTTAAAAACTCAATTTTTTTTATTTCGTTTTCAGACATTATTTTATTTTGTAAATTAAACTCATTCAATTTATAATCAAATCCAAACTTTACCTTTCTAACTTGGGATTTGTTCAGAAAGCAACAATAAACTTGAAGATTGTAGTAACTTCTAGAAACGACTTTTCATTCCTTATTCTAAAATTAAGGTGAAAAGATTTCTCTTTCTATGAGAATTATTTATTAATTTTAATTACTAATCTATTGTACTTTATCAACTTTTTATTTCAAAAAGTTTAAACAACTTCCTTTTCTTATACCAGGATATTGGGTAAAAATGGCGTCGAAGAAAGGTCGAGTAAAACGACTAAACGATTGGGAAAGTAGAAGAGTCGAGGAAAACGCACAAAAGTAGGGACCTAAAGGCAATAAAAGTTTCTTTGAATGAATGTTTTTAGTGAAACATGTTAGGTACGCCTAAAAAATGTTTATAGGCAAAAATACCTTGGGAAACGAATATGCTATCTGAAGTCATCTGACGTCAAATATGACGAATCCATCTGCGCATGCTCTAGAAGTTTCGAAGTTTCAAACTGCGGTTATGCTATTAAAGTACTGGTGTGAAGAGCTTCCAACGAAAACTTCCTTACTGCGAAGTATCTATATAGGAGGGGGAAGTATAACGGAGGGGACGTAAAACGTAGGGGGAAGTATATGGGAGGGGAAGTATAACGGAGTGGGAAGTAATGGGAGGGGAAGTATATGGAAAGGAGAAGTGTATGGGAGGGGAAGTATAAGTGTGGGGAAGTATATGGGAGGGGGAAGTTTAAGTGAGGGGTAGTATAACAGGGGTGAAGTATAACGGAGGGGGAAGTATAGGGGAACGAAAGTATAACGGAAGGGGATGTATAAGGGAGGGAAAGTATAAAGGAGAATTTTCCAAGTTTGTTTTTTCGAAAAATTTTTAAGTTCTTTTTGTAAAAAAAATTTTTATTTATTTATTTTTTTTCGAAAAATTTTCCGGGGTTTTTTTTTGAAAAATTGTCTAAGTTCTTTTTTTCGAAAATTTTTTAAGTGCCAAGGTAGAAATAATGGGCTCTTTGGCCTAGGGATGTGCCTCTCGTAATGGGTAGGAGTATAAAATTTCTCCCTACTAAAAAAAAAGATAATTAAAAAGTGGCAATTTTTTACACCAAAATTCTTAAAAAATATAAGGAGTAATTGGTGAAAATTTGGTGAAAATCGGATTAACGGCAGCAGCGAATTTTTTAAAATTTCAAACAGTCATATCTCCGCCATTTTTTCGAAATTCAAAAATCACCCTCGTTAGTTTCTTGTTCACCGGCTAAAGAAAGTGTGAAAATTTGGTGAAAATCGGATGAAAACTGTGGCCGTAAAGTGTTCCGGAAAAAATTGCTACGGCCGGCCGGAACCACAGACAAAGTTGAGATCGGTAAAGATCAATATTCGATTTGACCCTCCGGGGCCTGGAAGACCCTTACCCAAAAACGTGGAGGGTGTCACAATAACTTCTTTAAGGAATGAAGTCATATGACGTCCAAATACTTCTGCGCATGCTCCATTTTCAAACTGCGTTTGGAACAAAGCTATTATTATTTCTTTGTGACTTTTGAGAAAAAAATTCTGAAATAAAATAATGAAAAATGTGGATCACTTTTCAGTTTTGTAAGTGGGGCAGCGTCTTTACAAGGGGGTTTCTTTAATTAAATAAGCTAAGTAGGGTCTTAATGGATAAAGAAAGAATCCCGCATTGTGGCCGACTGCGGCACAAATGAACCGAATTCTAAAATGTAAATGATGACAAGTCTTAACTTTAATCCTAAAATGTTTTAAAACCCTTTTTTTCCCTCCGAATCCACAACGGTTTAAACATATTCACCGGGAAACAGGGAAGGTTGAATAGGAAATTAATGGAAGAGATAACCAAAGGACAGGGGCGGATGTATTGGATAATTGGAGGACATTTTAACCAATAACCGCGACGTTAATTAAAATCCAATTGTCTAAAACCGCAAACAGTTACACTCAGGGCCCTTTCTCCGCTGTCTTTTACATTTTATCGACGTGTGTAATTCTTTGTGTGATCGAGAGAGCCGTTAAAAGCCCTATTTTATTCAAGCGTCTATTTAAAAATAATCGAACCAAGACATCAAAAGGAAAAATGAAATTTAAGTGAATTTTACTCTACAAAGAAAAAAAAAGTCACGAGCACTTTGAGCTCGTATATTTTTCCGCTCGGCAGAAAAACATTGAATCATGGATTTTTTTTTTCTTGAGCGTAAGTTCCTTCCACCCATTCTTTTTTCTTGATCGTTTTATGTCCCTTTATGTCTTCGTGTGAACAGCGGACCACTCGATACTTCCTTTATTTATTTTCGTTCTTAGAAAATGGCAAAATCTTTGGGGTTTTTTTTGAGAACTTTCCACTTCAATATCAGCCACAGTAAATCCTTAACCTAAAGTATTACATTCTCTGTCTTTCAAAAATTAAATTACCAAAAGTATCAAATTTTATTTTCAATGAAAAATATGTACGAAGCTGCCAACCGAAAAATTGTTTAAATCATCCGCGAGCAGCGAAAACTTTTTGAAAACTGAAATAAATATCAAATAAGATTGGGCCTGAATGTGAGCCCAGGGGCACCCGTGAAAAGATTAAGATTTTATCTGACAAAGAATCATCAATACTAACCGAACAAAAAAGAAGCAATCAGGGACAACAGAGGATTCCCTATGCCTATAAATTGTCCATGATGATCCTAGCCCAACTCTAGCTAGTCCATGATGATCCTAGACCAACTCTAGCTCGTCCATGATGATCCTAGCCCAACTCTAGGTTGTCCTTGATGATCCTAGCCCAACTCTAGGTTGTCCATGATGATCCTAGACGAACTCAAGGTTGTCAATGATGATCCTAGACGAACTCTAGCTCGTCCATGATGGCCCTAGACGAACTCTAGCTTGTCCATGATGATCCTAGACCAACTCAAGGTTGTCAATGATGATCCTAGACGAACTCTGGCTTGTCCATGATGATCCTAGCCCAACTCTAGGTTGTCCTTGATGATCCTAGCCCAACTCTAGGTTGTCCATGATGATCCTAGACGAACTCAAGGTTGTCAATGATGATCCTAGACGAACTCTAGCTCGTCCATGATGGCCCTAGACGAACTCTAGCTTGACCATGATGATCCTAGCCCAACTCAAGGTTGTCCATGATGATCCTAGACCAACTCTAGCTCGTCCATGATGATCCTAGACCAGTGATTCTCAACGGGGGCGGTACCGCCCCCCTGAAGGCGCCGAGACGTTACTGGGGGGCGTTATGCAAAATTTAAGTGATAAGGGGCGATGTCTAAGTGGCTGGGGCGTTAGGGTGAGTCCTTTTTTTAATTTGTCTGAAAACCTATATTCTGGAACTTTGGTCGGAAAACCTATAATCCGGCCCTTTGGTCGGAAAACCTATATTCCGGCCCTTTGGTTCAAAAACCTATATTCTGGAACTTTGGTCGGAAATCCTAGCTCCAAAAAAACCTATATTCTGGAACTTTGGTCCGAAAACCTATAATCCGGCCCTTTGGTCGGAAAACCTATCTGGCCCTATGGTCCAAAAAACCTATATTCTGGAACTTTGGTCGGAAAACTTATAATCCGGACCTTTGGTCCAAAAAAACCTATATTCTGGAACTTTGGTCGGAAAACCTATAATCCGGCTCCTGTTTTCAAGCTCCCCTTGGCGGCGTCGCTAAATGCTTGTTTACAGGGGGGCGCAGGCTTCCAAAAGGTTGAGAAACACTGTCCTAGACCAACTCTAGCTCGTAGATGATGATCCTAGACCAACTCTAGCTCGTCCATGATGGCCCTAGACCAACTCTAGGTCGTTCATGATGATCCTAGACCAACTCAAGGTTGTCCATGATGGCCCTAGACGAACTCTAGCTTGTCCATGCCATGATGATCCTAGCCCAACTCAAGGTTCCAACTCTAGCTCGTCCATGATGATCCTAGACCAACTCTAGCTCGTCCATGATGATCCTAGCCCAACTCAAGGTTGTCAATGATGATCCCAGACGAACTCTGGCTTGTCCATGATGATCCTAGACCAACTCTAGCTCGTCCATGATGATCCTTGACCAACTCTAGCTCGTCCATGATGGCCCTAGACCAATTCTAGGTCGTCCATGATGATCCTAGACCAACTCTAGCTTGTCCATGATGGCCCTAAACCAACTCCTAGATTCTCATGATCCTATATCAATTCTAATTTGTCTATGATAACCATTGACTCTTCTTAGCTGAACTATGTTTCGAACTGAACTATATAGTTCTTGAGATATTTGATAAAAACTAACAAAACTCATTATTCTCTTCTCCACCGATCCCATGGTAAAAATCAAATCTACCTGTTATTTACCACCTAATATGGGCAATATAACTGAAATAGAAAATTTTATGAAGTGCCCTAAAGTGCGTTAACCCCCCCCCCCCAAAAAAAAAAGTTTATTTTGCTAAAAATTCTACCTCTGGCGTTCGTGCCCTTTGATCCTTCCCAAATCGCAACTCTAACTGTATTGAAACTACTTTTCTATTGACAGAACCCCCTTAAAAAATTTTTTAATAATTAATTACCTGTTTTAAATAAAAAGAGCAAAATTAAGTTGTTTTTCACTGGTGTTGAGGGGATTTTTAGAATAAAATTGTTTTATCTCTTGTGCAATAATTTCTGAAAACGTTTATACAATTCTTGTCTCTTCCTACGGCCCTTTTTCTTCTGAAAGTTTTCAGAAACACCTGTTTCCACCCCGTTAATTTAGTTTATAATTTTTATTTAAATCTAAAGAGGATTTTCTTAAAAATAGTCAAAGGTATTTCAATTTCCTTCAAAGAAATTGGTTAGTTTAATTGAGGCGCTCCGAATACGAAGGGCGAACTCGACAAAACGTAGTTTCGAGGAATTAGCATTTTAAAGTTTTCTGTTAAGGGCGAACTCGACAGAAAAGTCACTCTCTGGAATTTTCGTGGCGTAATTTTAGAATCATCATAGAATCATAGAGAAAAGGGTTTTTTAAAAATCACCAAATCTCGAAAAGAAAAAAAAAAATTAAATAAAAAAGGTTGAGAGTAGAGCTTTGCCGCATATCGGTTTTTACGTATTTTAAAGGGGAAAAAAGGGGAAACTCAATATAAAAATTTATTACATGGGTGTATTCTTCAAAAGGTCTAGAATCTGAAAATGAAAAAAAAATTTGTCCGATGTCGAGTTCGCCCTTCGTATTCGGAGCGCCTCAATTGAAGTAATTTGTTGAAAAGATAAAAATGATGGCTGTGGATATTTATGTCGAACAAAAAAAAAGGAGGGGTCGAAATGATAAAAAGATGAAAAAGTAACATGGGGAGAAGAAAGTGCGCTTTTTAGGCGATTTTTATTCAGGCTAATCTCTGTTTTTGGAAGAGGGGGTCCGCTACTTATCAGGCCGCTCGCTGAGCTTCCAATTTACAAAATCTCCTTCCCCGGATATTCCGCGATCCCTTTATAACTTAATGCTCTCACCAAATTAATTACCGAGACCCCTTTTTCTCCCTTTTTTTTTAATTCTATGTTTTTCACGTCAAATGAAAAATTATTTGGATGATTTGAGCTTTTATTCCTTTAAATCTTTTTATCCGCGGGTAGAAGAAAAAAAAAGGGAGATCGATTAAGTAACTTGGGCTTAAATGCCTTTAAAATTGAAAGTCTCCTGGAAATTCCGAAGTTGGGCCGCGAGACGAGGGAAAAAGAAAGATGTAATCCTGCAACTTCTTTACCCTTCTTTTCTTCCCACAATCCGCCTCCAACTCAATTAAACAATTAAACTGAACCGTTCGATTAAAACGGTTTTCGCGGTGAAAGTTGATCCAACGAGTTTAAAGAAACTCTTTTTCTTCAACTAAATTTATTATTTAAAAAGAACTATACTCATAAATTGAGGTCTATTTTTAATGGTTTTTATCATTTTTCAAACTTGAGTTGTTCGTCTAACTTTTTACTGTTCACGTAAGCATTTCTTTCCCAACTTCCCCCATATAAGTCGTGGATAAATTCGGTAACTGGAATCGGAAACGATCTCTTTCAATATGTCGAAAAACTTCGCAATTTTACTGTATTTTTAGCTTTCTCAAAGAAAAGTTATTGTAATATCCTCAATTTTCAGGTTTTGTAAGAGGGTGCCTGGAGAATTTGAGTGTCGACATAATGCGGTTCGCCTTAATGCAATTGACCATAAAATAGCAGCAATAGCGAGTTACTGTTTACCATAATCAGCAACTCAACATAAAGGAAAGAGTCTAAAACGTTCACCATAATGCTTCCAAAATACATCTCTCCATTCAGAAAAGATTTAACTCTTGTCGTTTCGACATAAAATTTGTCATTTCAACATAACGCAGTTGAACTTTCATTTTAAAGAAGTTGTCGTTTCGCCATAAAACTGTTTCTGTCATTTGGGCATAATACATCTCACCATAAAATAAGGACACTCAAAGACCTATTTTCGCCGTTTAAAATGCGATTATGGCGGAACGACGAAAACTTTAAAACTTGACAGCTTACCATAATGCCATTTGTGCATCCTCGCGAGAGGAAAAAATTAACCCCATTGTGTCATAAAACATCCCTACCTGCTTGCTTTTCCAGTTTATGGTGAGATGCTCTATGTTGTATTGCATTATGGTGAACTGTCAAGTTTTGAGGTCGTTTCGCCATAATCGCGTTTTAAACGGCTAAAGTAGGCATGCTCTTTCCCTGTCCCTAGTTTATGCTGAGATGTATTATGCCCAAACGTTTTATGTCGAAACAACAAGTTTATAGAGAGGCTTTTATGGTGAGAAGCGATATGGTAACTTGCACTTTTTTTTATGTCGACTAGCATTTATTGAAAAATTCGTTTATGGCGAAACCCTTTATGTTTAAATGCAATATGCTCAAAATTTTTGAAGTTTTGAGAGCTATATGTCGAAACGCATTATGGTGAACTACATAACTGCTTTAGGATATTATTAACCAAACTCGCTCACCTGGAAGTAATATTCAGTTTATTTTATTAGTTAGTAAACCTTGTAACTTTATGTACATTATGACTTGAATTAACGAGTGTACGTGTATACATGTCGACATAATGCGGTTCGCCATAATTTGACCATAAAATAGCAGAAATCGTGGGTTACAACTCAACATAAAGAAATTAGTCAAAAAAAATCATCATAATGGACTTGAACATAGTATATCTCACCATAAAGAAGAGATTAAATTTTGTCGTTTCGACATAAAATTTTGTCGTTTCAACATAACGCAGTTGAACATGAAGGAAACTTTCATTCTAAAGAACTTTTCGTTTCGCCATAGAACCGTTTCCGTCGTTTTGATCACTATTGCAATTCGCACTTCCTTGCGAGAGTAAAAAAATTAACCCCCTTGTGTCATAAAACGAGCTGATCCCATTGGCTGCCTGCTTGCTTTTCCTAGCTGAGATGCTTTATGTTAAATTGCATTATGGTGAACTGTCAAGTTTTAAGGTTTTTGTCGTTTTGCCAAAATCGCGTTATAAACGGCGAAAGTAGGCTTGCTCTTTCGCAGCACCTAGTTTATGCCGAGATGTATTATGCCCAAACGACAGAAACAGTTTTATGGCGAAACAACAAGTTTGAAGAGAGGCTTTTATGGTGAGAAGCGTTATGGTGACTTGCACTTTTTTCATGTCGACTTCCATTCATTGAAAAATTCGCTTATGGCGAAACGTTTTATGTTGAAATGCATCTTACTCAAAATTTTTGAACTTTTGAGAGCATTATGCCGAAACGCATTATGGTGAACTACAGATTTTTATGTCGAAATGCAAATTTTTTATGTTCAACTGCTTTAGGGTGAAATGCGTTACGTTGAACGGTGCTCACCCGAGAAGTTACGTGGTTATTTCTAAATTTCCAATTCCTCGTTTGGAAAATTGAAAAACTGTGAAAAGAATAACTTCTTTTTTAAATTTTTTTAGAAGTTGTACCTAGGTATTTAGACTAATGAAAGTCCCAACCTACATTTTTTAACCTAAATTTTCTTTCTTTTTTTTTAATCTTCTAAGTAGAGTTAAGGATTTGTTTTGTATAACGATTGCCAAGAAGCTGAGACTTAAAAGTTTACTAATTAAATGTCCCCGGTTAAAAAAAAGGATGTCTTGATTAATTTGAATCGTCCGATATGTCAGGAAAAAAAAGCGGGAGGGGCATAAGTTTGACAGAAAGAAGCATCCGTTTAATTGGATCCTCGAAATAAAGAAAAGGGGGCCAAGATTAAAACAAGCTCGGTTAAAGATAAGCTCGAAGGGAAAGGACAAATAAGAAATTTATTGGCCCTTTCGAGTTGTTCGAGAAGGGCCGGGGGTATCAAAACAACCCCGAAATCTTCGGGTTGAAAAAGAAAGATATTCTAATAGATTCAGAGCCCGGATGAAATATTAGTTTGTACTGGGGCAGTCCCGACCTTTTCAATATCTTCTTAAGCGACCTAGAAAGTTTCCTAATGAAGGAGGGATGTAAGACAGTTAATATAGACTCCTCTTCTGGCATTATGTGTCTTGCCTATGCGGATGACCTCGTGCTCTTCGCCGACACCCGATTTGAGCTCCAAAAAAAACTATCCTCATTGCAAAAGTACTGCCTCAATAATAAGCTAACTATCAACATCAATAAAACCAAAATCATGGTTTTTAGTAGAGGGGGGCGGAGTAAGGGGTATTCATTCTGGCTGGGCGACCAAGAAGTGGAAATTGTTAAGTCATACAAATATCTAGGCGTTCTTTTCTCCTCATCTGGTCTGTTCTCCAATGCGGCCAACGATATGGTCAAAAAGGCCCAAAATGCCACCAGTTCAGTCTTGCACCTCTTGGCTAACTCGAAATGCCATTCATGGGAATCCAGAATTCGCCTCTTTGATTCCATAATAGCGAGTACTCTCCTTTACGGCTCTCCGGTGTGGTCGCTCCGATATTTAAACGACGTCGAGGTCGTCCAAACTAGGTTTTACAAAAGGCTTCTTAACCTCCCGAAATCTACCCCTAGCTATGCTGTTAGGCTTGAAACGGGTCATCCCATCTTTTTATTAGAATTATTAAATACAGCATTATATGGCTTTGCAAAATTCTCAAAATGCCAAAAGACCGCCTCCCCCGTCTTGCCTACGACCGTCAGTACGCTCTTGACATGAGCGATACCTCGTCCCTGAACTACAACTGGGTCTCTCAAATCAAAAAAATCTTCGTCGATTATGGGTTCTCTGAAATCTGGAACTCGCAGGACCCCAATCTTTTTGCCCTTAAAATTGAAACGATCACAGAGGCGATCCAGAAGACTGCATATCTTGCTGACCTAGAAGCTCGCTCCAATACAAGATACTGTCCTTTATATAAATCCCTTTCCCTTGTCCCTAATTCCGTTCAGCCATACCTCCTCAAAAAAAAATTTCCATCCACATCGTCCGAGTTCAGGCTCAGGTCAGGCTCTCCAATGTTCGCCAAATCTTTTTGAAACTAAATGGTGACAAGTATACATGGGACCCGAATGAAATTTGCACGATTTGTAACATGAAAAGTAAGGAAGATTTGTCACACGTTCTCTTTTATTGCAGTGCTTACACCTTTTTACGTCCTCCAAATTTTATTGGTGAATTATCCTCCTTCCTCTCAGATGCTAACGGGGCAGATCACCAATTGTTCAAGTTTCTGAGATCGGCTATGCTTGTTAGATCTTTTATAACGTCGGAATCTAGTATTGATTAATCGCTTATGAACGTTTCCACCTTGTCTCTATGAATTTATAGTCAATCTTCAACTTTATTTTCTCGAATGGTTCTACTGTATTTTATTTTCTTCTCTTCTGTTCTTTCGAATTGACAGAGTTTTTTTTTTTTCTTTTTTGTTCTTTCTTTATTTTGCTTCTCAAGAAAGCTCTTTCATTTTTTTTTTCAATTGTCTAACTTATCTAATTTTTCACTCATGTAAATATATGTACACTCATACCATCCAAACTCTATTGTACAGGGGAAGATCCCTAAAAACAATAAAAACTATTCTATTCTATTCTATTCTAT
The DNA here is from genome assembly GCA_014119065.1 of Orius insidiosus. Lineage (NCBI taxonomy): Eukaryota > Metazoa > Arthropoda > Insecta > Hemiptera > Anthocoridae > Orius > Orius insidiosus. Next base: position 324,638 of record JACGAQ010000098.1, read on the forward strand.
TCTAATTGGATCCTCGAAATAAAGAAAAGGGGGCCAAGATTAAAAACAAGCTCGGTTAAAGATAAGCTCGAAGGGAAAGGACAAATAAGAAAATTTATTGGCCCTTTCGAGTTGTTCGAGAAGGGCCGGGGGTATCAAAAACAACCCCGAAATCTTCGGGTTGAAAAAGAAAGATATTCTAATAGATTCAGAGCCCGGATGAAATATTAGTTTGTACGACAGCAGTTAAGATGTGGGCTTTCTCCCAAAAAAACAAAATGTTTCTGATTTTATATTCATATATAAAATTATTCAGATGTTCTTCTACGAACATTGGTCATTTTGCGGTCATAAGGTTTGAGGAGCACATTTGATTGGTCCGATGACAAACAAGGGCGCCCCTCGGTTATTTGAATGCAAATAGTCTCTAACCGGGACGAATGCATGAATAGTTAATTGAGTGCGGCAAAGTCTATCAAGGTCGTTGAACATTTACGTTGATATTCTCGAGATAGGCGAGTAGTTTACATTAATTAGTCAATTAAAATAAATTGATCATTTTAGTTTGTTGAATGGCTATGTTTTATGAATTTTAGATAAAGTTGACGTTCACGGTCTATAATCTGATTAAAATGTAAGAAGTAGGATTTAATTTAGGGAGAGAAGGTAGGCCAAGATTATCCTCAATTTCGCTCAAAAAACACCTTCGTACAAGCCATCTTCACTCTTTGAATATTTCCTAAAAATATCTTTTAATTTTCCAGATTTTTTTTTCAGCCTTTATCCCTTTTCACCAAAATGTCATTCGTATCTGTACTACAAAAAAAAATCCTCTTAAAATCCAATTTTTTATCCGAAAACCCCCTTTTTCACTTACTTTATGGAAATTACAGTTTAAAAAAATAACAATCGAACCAACTTTTAATTAATTGTTGGGAATTTTTATAGGTTTTTTAATATCAAGGCTCGGATTTGAGGTGGCGGACGTATTATCTCGCCCTTTAAAAAATTTGAGAATCTCCCTTTATTGCAAAAAAGGCGACTTTCTCGATTTTTAACTGAAAAAAAATCGTTTTCTCGATATTTTAACCAAATGAAGCCTTAAAAATACACAAATTAGAGTTATTAGTGCGCCTCTCGAATTAAAAATGAACTACTTTTTCATTTGGATCCGCCTTAAGTACTTCCGTTTCGATTTAATAGCTTTGTTCTAACCGCAGTTTTAAACTGGAGCATGCGCAGATGGATTTTCACGTCAAATGTGACGTCAGATGACTAGAGATTTGACGGACAAAAGATTTGAACGACATCAAGTATGACGTCCAAATCCTTCTACGCATCCTCCAGGAGTTTCAAACTGTGGCTGGAACAAAGCTAATATTGAATAGCTTTACTAAATATTCTCGCCCTTCAAAAAAATTGAGGATCTCCCATTTTTTCAAATATGGCGACTTTCTCGATTTACCCCGGGGAAAAAAAATTTTAACGTATTTTTTAGCGTTTTTCTTAATGTTTTAACCAAATGAAGCCTTTAAATATACACTTTTAGGGTCATTAGTGCGCCTCTCGGATTAAAAAAGAACTACTTTTTCTTTCGGATCCGCCTTAAGTACTTCCGTTTGATTTAATAGCTTTGTTCCAACCGCAGTTTTAAACTCCTGGATCATGCGCAGTAGGGTTTTACGTCAAATTTGACGTCAGATGACTTGAGATTTGACGGACAAACGATTTGAACGACGTCAAATTCTGCGCATGCTCCAGGAGTTTTAAACTGCGGCTGGAACAAAGCTAAAACTGAATAACGCCCTTCAAAAAAATTGAGGATCTCCCTTCGCCGAGAAAGGCGACTTTCTCAGTTTTCCCTAGGAAAAAAAAATTTTTAAGCGTTTTTCTCAATATTTTAACCAAATGAACCCTTAAAAATACGCTTTGAGGGTCAAGCGCGCCTCTCGTATTAAAAATGAACTACTTTTTCTTTCGGATACCCCTTAAATACTCTTTCGATTTAATATTGAATAACCTTACCAAGTATTAATTCGAAAAAAGTAAAGCGGAGTCTTAAAAATGTCCTAATTTTTATATCAAGCTCCAAACGTAGAGTCTGAAAGGTGGTAAATTACTTCGGTCTGGTTTATCATTAACAATTCACTTTGAAAAAGAAGTCTTGCCTCCGGCAGAAGACTTAAAAGATTATACAAGAGCTTATTAGCCCTCCTACAGCCCACGTTTCAAAGCTTAGCTACCTTACACAAACATCAGCGGTTTCAAATAAATTTTTTTTTTCTTTATTATTTTTTTTAATTAATTTTTTTAAAGGCTATTTTTCCTTCTCAATTTAATAGCTTTGTTCCAACCGCAGTTTGAAACCCCTGGAGCATGCGCAGATGGATTTTCACGTCAGATTTGACGTCTAAGTCCTTCTGCGCATGGTCCAGGAGTTTCAAACTGCGGTTGGAACAAAGCTGATATCTACAATTTAGAAATTATTTAAAAAATCGTAGGTAAAATCAAATTAAGCCATGGAGATTTTTTTCTTTCGAAATCTGGTTCAAGACTATAAAGAAAAAAAAGTTTTGGGTTGAATCGAAGAAAAATTTCGAAGTTCGCGTGACGGAATCTGAGAGTTTCTGAGGGGTTTACACTATTATTACTCGAAAGTCTTTTATGGGCTGATTCTTGGTATGAAATAAAAAATGATGCCTAAACTTTCGGCTTCCTGGGAAAAAAAAAGAACCCTCCAGGAGGGGAGTTCCCCGTCGTAAATTAACTGAAACGCTACCAATAATATTCCGGAACTTCTATAAATTGGAAAACGCGAAGGGGGAAAAAAATGCCACAAATATTTTCTGGCTTTCTGCCTAAATCGAATGGGAATTTTTTTATAAGCCGCCTTTTAATTAAAAACCTCATTAGATTTTTTTTTAAATTCGTTGGTGACGAAAAAAATTGTCAAAATATAAAAGTTCTAAATGTTGGAATCGGAGCGTTTCCAGTTGAGCGACGCTTTCCAGATATCTCTTTCGCTTGGGCGCACTCGTCGGTGCGGTGACGTTGCATTTTAAAAAGGCTTTAAAAAAAATTTCCTGTTAAAAATATCTCTTGTATTATTAAAAAGTGTTAGCTGTCGATTCCAGGACAAAAAACATTTGTTTATTGGGTATGTAATTAAATATTAATTAGTCAGCAATCTATTAAAATTTAAATCCAATTATAAACGGGCTTTTCAGTTTAAATAAAGTTACTTTCCGCTCAATAATTCAAGAATATATTTTAAAATCTAAATAAAAAAACATGATTTATGATAGTTTGTTTTTGTGTTTCAGAGCCGACGACGGATATAATCGGAGGTCCTGATTTATATATCGACAGAGGAAGTACGATCAATCTCACCTGCGTTGTTCTTTTCAGTCCTGAACCTCCAGCGTATATTTTTTGGAATCACAACGACGCGGTAAGTCTTCTATTTTCGTCTGACTTATCTGAAAGTTTTAAACTTTTTTTGTTTTCCTCGTTTAAACAATGAAAAACTTATCGCGTTGTGAGCTTTCGTTTTTAGTTTTCCTCCCTTCAGTATGTCGAGATAACGTCAACCCAATCTTTTCCCTTCGAATTAGCTGAAACACGTGGGTAGACGAAACTTTTTGAATCAGAAGATAATTTTCTAAAAACAGCTTTATTTATAATATCTAATTCAATTTAAAACCTAACTTTTCATCAAAATTAAACAATTAGGAACTTACCTTGAAAAAACTCAAGGAAAGCAACTTTATTCAAAAGTTTTGAGCATAATGCATTTCAACATAAAGTGTTTCGCCATATAAATGCTAGTCGACATAAAAAAAAGTGCAAGTCACCATAAAAGCCTCTCTTTTCACTTGTTGTTTCGCCATAAAACGGTTTCTGTCGTTTGGGCATAATACCACCATAAACGAGGGACATCGAAAGAGCAAGCCTACTTTCGCCGTTTAAAACGCGAATATGGCGAAACGACAAAACCCATAAACTTGACAGTTCACCATAATGCCGACATAAATTATCTCACCATAAACAAGGAAAAGCAAGCTGGCAGCCAATGGGATGAGCTTGTTTTATGACACAAGGCTGTTATTTTTTTCCCCCTCTCACCAGGATGTGCGAATTGCATTGTGGTGAACTGTTTAGTTTTAAGGTTTTTCTCGTTTCGCCATAATCGCGTTTTAAACGGCGAAAGTAGGCTTGATCTTTCGCTGTCCCTAGTTTATGATGAGATGAATTATGCACGAACGACAGAAACAGTTTTATGGCGAAACGACGAGTTCTTGCATTTATGTTCAACTTCGTTATGTTGAAACGACAAAATTTTATGTCGAAACGAAAGTGTTAAATCTCTTCTTTATGGTGAGATGTATTATGTTCAAGTCCATTATAGTGAATTTTTTTTTACTATTTTCTTTATGTTGAGTTGCAGATTTTTTATGGTGAACTCGCCATTTCTGCTATTTTATGGTCAAATGCATTATGGTGAACGTTTTCGACTCTTTTTCTTTATGTTGAGTTGCAGATTTTTAATGGTGAACGTTCTCGACTCTTTTTGTTATGTTGAGTTGCAGATTTTTTATGGTGAACTCGCCATTTCTGTTATTTTATGGTCAAACGCATTATGGTGAACGTTCTCGACTCTTTTTATTTATGTTGAGTTGCAGATTTTTAATGGTGAACGTTCTCGACTCTTTTCTTTATTTTGAGTTCTTGTTCTCCGGCTAAAGAAATTTGTGTGAAAATTTGGTGAAAATCGGATGAAAAATGTGGCCGTAATGTGTTCAGCCGGCCGGAGCCACAGACAAAGTTAAGATCGGTAAAGATCAATATTCGATTTGACCCTCCGGGGTCTGGAAGACCCCTCCCCAAAAACCCGACGTCGAGGGTATCAAAATAACTTCTTTAACGAAGTTAAAAATGGCCCTACGGTATCAGGGAGTAAAAGATATATTTCTTTCGTACCGGCGTAATTTATTAAATACGGGAATTTAATTAATTACAAAGAAATCTCCCGTCAGGTAAACAAACGTAATTTGTCTCAAACGTTTGAAATTATTACCTGTTTTGACTCCTAATATTCCCATAACTTTAGGAACCATATTCAAAACTTTTTGACATTCAAACTCGACTGCTCAAGCGATTTCCATTACAACTGTCAACCTTTCATGCCTCCATGTCAGATTTTTTTTATAATTTAAACTAATTTGTTGTTAAAAAAAGGGATGGAATTTTTAATCAATTTTTATAAATAGGAAAATAGAGGGAAAACGGTAATCTAGTAGGTGAAAAAGGCAGGGAAATAGGTTCTTCGGAAAAGAGGGTGCAGGTGTGTTTCCATTGTATCCAGAGGCCCTCTCTTGTTACAGGAGACCGCACAATAGTAGTCTATTGTACACCTCGAATCCGAAGCCTTTTGCCGATTTAGGCCCTTCTAAACTCTACCCTAACCGACTATTCGGAGTGTAATCTCCATACAATACCTAATTTCATCATGTATGAAATTCCGTTATTGCAAATAGGAGGTATTTCAACAGGTTTAATTAGGGCAACAATGGACCTCTTTTGTGGCGATTCGGTTCAAAGAGTAACCCGATGAAAAAGGTGCCAGAGTGACAAAACTAAATTTTGAGTTTCAAAAATTTTAACTTTAGTTTTAAAGTTAGCGACGTCGGATTCCATTTTCTTCAGAAATGGATTCTTTAAGGGCATTTTGTGAATGTAGGAACGAGGTAAAACCTAAACGAAACCCGACCGAAAGCGCAAAAAGTACGACCGGTATGAAGTGTATGATTACTGGACGTCACGTGTTTTTGGGGTATATCTCTGCACCTTGTATACCGATCGACTTCAAATTTTATACAGATCTTCTCTAATTCAACATGAGTAAATTCTGTAAAGAAGTCGATAGGTATACAGGGTGCCGAGATATAACACTTCAAAAACCCGTTTTTTTTGCCTTTGGCGTTCAACATTTGCACGTGTAACATTAATTAATTTATTTTATTTACCCCAAAAATAACCAAAACACCCAGATTTAACAGGTGTTAATGTTTAAAAAGTTACGGATTTTTGAAACAAAAAACACATTGCGGTCCCAACTGGAATCAGGCGAACCCTTTCCTGTTATCTACAAAGGGTATAGCAATACTATTATTTTCTAAAAAGATAACATTTTTTCATGCAAAAACCTAGAAAGATTTTATAAACAATTAAAGGTAAGATGAAAAAAAACTTAATTTAAATGGTGGGTTTATAACTAGGCAAAAGTGCTCATGATATTAAAATACCGACGATAAAAAAGAAGGGATTTTCCTCAATATTAAACCATTTTGTACGTATTTGCATTTAATAAAAAAACCGTTATGCATTCAAGATTATAATATAGAATAGATTAAAAAAATTATTTTTAAAATATTATTATTTTTAAGAAAAAAATCTCGATGTTTTTGTATTGATTACATGCGCGCGATCCATCATTTAAGAGGGAAAATCTGCTGTACAAACTAACAACTTAAGCGCATTAATCAAGTTAATTATGGGGTAAAATTTACCCCTTGTCGTCGATTATAAAATGACTTAAATGGATTGCCGAGGTCGGGGAAATCGGACAAAATATGTTATTAGGATAAAAATGACGTTTTTCTGAGCATTATTAAATGGTGTATAAATTGTTTATATGTTGGGGGTGGGAAGTGATGTTTAGGATCAGGTCAAAAAGGGCACCTTAGTGGCCCTACGGACAAATGGAACCTTCCCGGTTAACAAATAGCTCCTCTCCAAGATCACACCCGTAAATACTTAGACGGCTCCCTCGCACATTTGTCTGTTCAATAGTGTATGACCACACTGGAACTGCAGACACTCTTTCTGATTGCCTACGCCTCCCGTAACCCCTTTTATTAACGCACCATGAAAACAACCTTTTCCTCTTTTCTTTCCCTTTTTCGTCACAATGTCTTTATAACTGTCTCGTAACTTCGTGTTATACCCCTTTATTAATCCCTCAACTATAAATTAAATTAGAAAGGCAATTCATTTTATTCTCTTTAGTACTTGCTTAAAATTTTAATCACTCCAAGCACACACAAGCATTTTTTCTTCTTATCTTTATTCAAATTTTTTTTTCTAAGCTATTAAAACCGTGCACAAACTGCTTCTAAAATTTACCTCCGTTCAAAATTATTGGTAAACTATAAATAAGGAGCTTTTAAGAAGTTCTGTAAATTGGCTCCGAACGTGACTCTTGAAGATTAATTGTTTTTCCTACTTTAAAGAAGAAAAAACTCCTCTTTATTTACCATTTTAGATTACTTAGAAAATGGCATTTTCTTAATTTATAGGGAGTAACGAATGTTAGGAGTGTATACGTGTCGACATAATGCGGTTCGTTATAATTTGACCATAAAATAGCAGAAATGGCGAGTTCACCATAAAAAATCTGCAACTCAAAATAAAGAAAAAGAGTCGAGAACGTTCGCCATAATGCATTTGACCTTAAAATAGCAGAAATGGCGAGTTCACCATAAAAATCTGCAACTCAACATAAAGAAAAAGAGTCGAGAACGTTCGCCATAATGCATTTGACCATAAAATAGCAGAAATGGCGAGTTCACCATAAAAAATCTGCAACTCAACATAAAGAAAAAGAGTCGAGAACGTTCGCCATAATGCATTTGACCATAAAATAGCAGAAATGGCGAGTTCACCATAAAAAATCTGCAACTCAAAATAAAGAAAAAGAGTCGAGAACGTTCGCCATAATGCATTTGACCTTAAAATAGCAGAAATGGCGAGTTTACCATAAAAAATCTGCAACTCAACATAAAGAAAAGAGTCGAGAACGTTCACCATAATGCATTTGACCATAAAATAGCAGAAATGGCGAGTTCACCACAAGAATGTATCGAGGGCGATTTTTGAATTTCGAAAAAATGGCGGAGATATGAATGTTTGAAATTTTAAAAAATTCGCTGCGGCCGAACTGTTAATCCGATTTTCACCAAATTTTCACCAATAACTGGTTATATTTTTTTAAGAATTTTTGGTGTAAAAAAATTGCCACTTTTAATTATTATTTTTTTTTAGTAGGGAGAAATTTCATACTTCTACGAGAGGCATCCCTAGGGCAAAGAGCCCATTATTTCTACCTTGACACTTAAAAAAATTTAAAAAAAAAAAGAACTTAGAAAAATAAAAAAAAGGAAACCCCGGAAAATTGTTCGAAAAAAAATTTAAAAATACTTTCGTTCCCTTGTACTTCCCCCTCCGTTATACTACCCCTCACTTATACTTCCCACTCCGTTATACTTCCCCTCCGATATACTTTCCCCCTCGTTTTACGTCCCCTCTGTTATACTTCCTCCTCCTATATAGATACTTCTCTTTAAGGAAGTTTTCGTTGGAAGCTCTATCTTCTTTTCTTGAAAATGACTATAGCTTTTTTCAAAATCCGCAAAAGTGGCGGAGATTTTTTTTTTTTTTTTTTTTTTTTGGCACTATCTCTAAATCATAAAGGGAACTATAAACGAAAAATATTTCGTAAAATAGCTTGGATATTGAGAGGGAAAAACGTGCCTGCCGGATTCAATCGTGTAGTGGGAGAGTTCATTAGATTCTTCCGGAAGAAACGTGCGTGATACAAATCAAAGGGCCACACCTTTCGCCAACACCTGACGCAAATGAAAAGTACAAAAGACTCCCTTCAATTTTTCTCTCTCTCACATTTTCTCAAATGCAAGAATAGACGAAGCAGATTTAAAAAGTAAATAATGAAGATGTAATGTCCTAAGAAAAAGACAAATGAAAGAGTTTGAAAAATACTACACCCCCATGGTCCAGGACTTACATGGCTTTTTCTCTGCCTTCGGCAGGAGGTCGGATGTTACTTTTATCTTTGATATTTATTACTATTACTACTTTACTTTTACTATTTGAGAGTGGGCCTTTATCAAATTTTGTAGGAAAACAATTGTTTTTCATCCCAAAAACCCAAGAAAACGCTGGGAAATCTGTTTAAAAGCAGGTTTAGTTGGTAGAAAAATGCCTTGAAATCTGATTTAGGGGAAAAGGCTGAAGAAAACGACCGAAAAACCAGAAATCTTCATAAAATTTGATGGAAATGTTTTTCCTGTTTGTCGTCTGAGAAAAAAAAAACGACTTTTCCCGCGATTTTTAGGGGTTTTTTTTTCAAGTTTTTCGTCGAAAAACTCCCTTTTAAATGAATATTTGGTAGTTTTCTTAAGTCTTCTGGTGAAGAGAAGCCCCGAAATCCGATTTCAAGGGTTTTTCCTACTTACTAAACCTACTTTTTAACAGATTTTCCAGCATTTTCTTGGGTTTTTGGGCTGAGAAAAACCTTATTTACAAGATTTTTACACAATTTACTATGGTTGAATTTTACTCCAAACCATGGTCAAGGATGCTTTTTTGGCTTTCGGCTTTTGCGCAGGAGGAAAGACGGATGGCCACGATTTTTGTGAAGGAAACTCGGAGCTTGATATAAACGAGGGCCCCCACCATTACAAAAATACCAACTGTGCAAAAACCTAAGTTTTATTTTTCTCCGGAGGGCCTACTCCCAAGCTCCAAGCTCTTCCCCGCGCAAAGCCACGTATGATCCAGGCTTTTAGTATTGGTGTACAAAATGAAACTCAGCCACAGGGTTTTGAATTTTGTAGATTTTAGCCGAGTTTCATTTTGTACATCTAGTAGTTCATTTTTTCAAAATTTTAAACATTTTAGGCGTTAAAGTCCATCAAATGTTGACCTTCTCCGTGTAAGAAGGTTATTGAAGTATAACCATTAAGAAGGTTAATTTTTAAAGGCTTGTAAATCGTAAACCGTTACAGATATTGAAAAAATGCACTAAATAAAATCTGTTGGAAATTTAATTCTCTTTAATTTTTATTCTATTCATTTTTTCTCTAGGACGCACTGTTTTCAAAATAAATTTATTTCCAAAAAAATTATTTTCCGAAAATGGTGCATCCTAGAAAAAAATAATTAAGTGCAAATTTATAGAGAATAAAATATCTTACAAGTTTTATTTAGGTGTACGAAATGAAACTCAGCCACAGGGTAAATTTGAATTTTGTAGATTTTAGCCGAGTTTCATTTTGTACACCTAATACATAGAACCCACGCAACTTTTTTTTTGAACTTTGCAATATAAATTAATGACAATAATAAACAATAATTTAGAAAAATAGGGGTTGGGTATTGAATTACTCAATAGAACATTACACTGTTATGAGTTAGAGATAGAAGAGGAGAGGGATAACTTCTGTCAATTTCGCCTCGGGGGCGAATAGGCATAATTACGTCTATCCACAAGTTGATCAGAAAGCCTGAAGCTTTGTTTGATGTTTGTCTTTGATAAACTCAAGGATTAGGTTTTGATTAAGGACCAGCCGCGCTTACGCCTCCTCCTCCTCCGCTTTTCGTTTATGTGTAAGTTTACACGTAAACTACGATTTCTACAAAGACGAAATTCCGTATAAAAGGTCAAAAACTTCACCCTTTGAAAATCCCTAATTTTCCTGATTACACCTTCCTTTTTTTTACGCTTTCATCATACAGGTCAAACCGTAGGCGTCTTTCTTTTTTGCAGCATTTCCAGACCACTGATTTGAATAACTTTCCTAATGAATGATGTAGAAGGGAACCTTTTAACATACATTTTCACCCTTAAAAATACAACTTGAAAAAAAAAAGTGTTTAGGACCCTCAATTTTAACTTCCTCAATGAGAAGTTTATGACGGTCTCTGAAAACTGGTCTTCGAGACCAGAGAAAAAATTAATTAGTTAGTCTGCAGTGCCGGCCGGCAGTCCGGATCTCGCCCGTTCCGTGTGGGGGAAAAGTCCCAGAATATAGGTTTTCCGACCAAAGTTCCAGGATATAGGTTTTCCGACCAAAGTTCCAGGATATAGGTTTTCCTACCAAATTTCCAGAATATAGGTTTTCCGACCAAAGTCCCAGAATATAGGTTTTCCGACCAAAGTTCCAGGATATAGGTTTTCCGACCAAAGTTTCAGGATATAGGTTTTCCGACCAAAGTTCCATGATATAGGTTTTCCGACCAAAGTTCCAGGATATAGGTTTTCCTACCAAATTTCCAGAATATAGGTTTTCCGACCAAAGTTCCAGGATATAGGTTTTCCTACCAAATTTCCTGAATATAGGTTTTCCAACCAAAGTCCCAGAATATAGGTTTTCCGACCAAAGTTCCATATTAGGTTTTCCGACCAAAGTTCCGGAATATAGGTTTTCCCACCAAAGTTCCATAATATAGGTTTCCCGATCAAAGTTCCAGGATATAGGTTTTCCGATCAAAGTTCCAGGATATAGGTTTTCCGATCAAAGTTCCAGGATATAGGTTTTCCCACCAAAGTTCCAGGATATAGGTTTTCCCACCAAAGTTCCAGGATATAGGTTTCCCGATCAAAGTTCCAGGATATAGGTTTTCCGATCAAAGTTCCAGGATATAGGTTTTCCGATCAAAGTTCCAGGATATAGGTTTTCCCACCAAAGTTCCAGGATATAGGTTTCCCGATCAAAGTTCCAGGATATAGGTTTTCCGACCTATATCACACCTCATTTCTTCAATACTGAAAAATTGTTTTTTATAGTAGGGACAAAATTTCGCTACTTTGAGGACGGTTTCTTCGATCTGCAGTCCGGAGGGATATAAACATTGGAGAGAAAAAAAACTACCTATAGATTTTAAAAATAAGATAGAATATATTATACGCAATACCGTTTCGTATAACGAATTCCCATATTTCGTTGCGTTATCTGTTATATACGAAAGGACGATCCCAAAGCCCGCATACAAATCACCTTTTAGTAACAAATACGTCCGATCCGCCATGATATTTCATCTGATTAAAGTTACCGGGAACTTTTGCCTTTGGAAAAAGGGATAAAAGGAGAAAAGTGGATAATTTTTTTTTTTCTGAAAATGATATAAAACAGTATTAGGATGAGGGGGCAGATGGCTTCAGTAATGGAAAAGAAAAAAACGGGCTTACATCATCATATCTACCGGACAGGTGGAGGTAACGACTTCGTATCCTCCTGTTTCTATCTTTTTACATTTCCTATGAGAAATATAAAATGAAGAATAGAAAATTTTCCTTCACTTTTTTTTTTCAAAATAAAATTTTTAGGATAGAAAATTCCCTCCCTTATGAATTTTTTAAAATAAAGTTATTGAATCGTTTTTACCCGTTTAACATTAAAGTTGATAAAACCGCCAAAAATCCTTTTTTTTTATGACTTTTTATAACACCAATTTAGGACGTGGGTTTGGAGTAGAAGGGTGGCAAAGAGTTTCAACAGTTTTTATAAAATATCTCAAAAACTATTAGGTTTAGCGCAAATTGTATTAAGCACAAAAATAATTTGCGTTAAATTTTAAATAAAAACTGTAGAAGCTCCAACCTTGCTAAAGTGTGCGGTTTCGGAGTTACAAGCTGTCAAAAAAAGGTATTCGTTCTTATATAATTTTAGGCAAGAAAAAAAAAAAAAATCGTTCTATAACTTGAAAACAAATGGTCCAAGCGAGATAAAGACTAAGTTAGTTTATTTAGAAAATAGCATAAAAATTTATATTGTACCTGATTTTTATCTCGCTAGAGCAAGTAGTTTTCAAGTTTTTTGATGATATATCCAAAGGGTCTTGTGTACAGAAAAAAATTTTTTTTTTTCGATTCACAACTCAGAAACCGTTCACATTAGCAAGGTAATGTTCTAATCACTTTTTGTAGCAAATTTTATTTTAAATACTTTTATACTTAATATTATTTACTCTAAACATCATAGTTTTCGAAATATTTAAAAAAAACTGAGAAAAACCATTTTTTGACACTCTTTTCGCATTTTTCACACATTTTGGAGTTTTCATTTTGAATTTTTCAAAAAACTGGCCATATTTGCGTAAAAATAGAAATTTAAGACGAGGGTTTTGGAGTAGAAGGGTGTCAAAGAGTGGTTTTCAACAGTTTTTATAAAATATTCCAAAAACTATCAGTACAAAAATAAATACGATTATAATCGTAATTGTGATTACGTAAATAATCGTAAAGAAATTTAATTACGATTATAATCTTAATCAATCGTAATTGTGATTACGTAAATAATCGTAAAGAAATTTAATTACGATTATAATCTTAATCAATCGTAATTGTAATCATAATCAAAAAATATTATTTCGATTATAATCTAAATTGTGATTACGATTACACCGTTTTCGGCATGTCATATGTGGTGAAATTCTTGATTTTTTTTTCATTTCTTTATTGCCCTGGGAGTGAAAATTTCGTGTCAAATTTTTTGTTACATGCGATCGCGTTTTTTTTTTTTTTTTTTTTTTCCGAATGTGAGAAGGGTTATGGAGAAAAGGTGAGAATATCCGTGAATTTCGTGCCTCACGGAGACACTTTTCAAAACGCCAACTATTAGGTAGATTTTTTAAACTGTTTTTATTTAATAATGTAGCTAGTATTCATATAAGGTACACCATGTTTTAGTACGGAATTAAAGGGAAGTGTGGCGGGCTGGAAACTAACGAGCGAACATGCCAAGGCGTTGTAAGCCCCTTCCTCCCCCCGCGGCCACTTTTATGCGAACTCCGGCCTCTAATAAACGTGGGACGTAATCATCGCTTTTTTTTACAAGCCTTCTTTTACGCTTCTTTTATATTAACTTTTTATCACGAAAGAAAAAACGATTTTGTCTCAATAATTAATTTCTTAATTTAGATTTTTTTTTGTAAATTCCGGTGAATTGTTAGGGCTAAAGAAGAGAGGCTTTTCCCTTCTTCCTATTTTGCACTTTATGAATAGCTATTGTTGGTGAGAACTGAGGACAAAGGTGGCCATTACTGAAATAGCGAGCGATCCTCAGACTTGCTCAACTTCACACCAGACGCTATAGTACGTCCATTCCCCCAGCCCATCGCTTTTAATATTAACTGGTGACCCTTATTTAACGGCATATTTTCCAAAGTTAAATAAATTGCTCTCCATGTTCGAGGATGCTTACCTGGAATTCGGCCTTCGCGTGGGAGGAAAGACCTTCCTTACGCCATACTTGCCGATCCGGGCAACTAAGGAGGTCCCGTAACCCCCAAGCCCCGAAATATTAGGTGTACAAAATAAAACTCGGCTAAAATCTACAAAATTCAAATTTACCCTGTGGCTGAGTTTCATTTTGTACACCTAATAAATAAAAATTGTAGGAAATTTAATTCTCTATAAATTTGCACTTAATAAATTATTTTTTTCTAGGATGCACCATTTTCGGAAAAATGGTTTTTTTTAAACAGTGCGTCCTAGAGAAAAAATGAATAGAATAAAAATGAAAGAGAATTAAATTTCCAACAGATTTTATTTAGTGCATTTTTTCAATATCTGTAACGGTTTACGATTTACAAACCTTTAAAAATTAACCTTCCTAATGGTTATACTTCAATAACCTTCTTACACGGAGAAGGTCAACTTTTGATGGACTTTAACGCCTAAAATGTTTAAAATTTTGAAAAAATTAACTGCTGTTTAGTAACCATTTTTCCGGAACAATTTACGGCTACAGTTTTTTAACCGATTTTCACCAAATTTTCACAAAATCTTCCTTAGATGGAGAAGAAGAATGTAACGAGGGCGATTTTTGAAGTTCGAAAAAATGGCGGAGATATGACTGTTTGAAATTTAAAAAAATTCGCTGCGGCCGAACCGTTTATCCGATTTTCACCAATTACTCCTCATATTTGTTAAGAATTTTTGGTGTAAAAAAATTTCCACTTTTTATTATTATTTTTTTAGTAGGGAGAAATTTCATACTTCTACCCATTACGAGAGGCACATCCGTAGGCCAAAGATCACATTATTTCTACCTTGGCACTTAAAAAAATTTTTAAAAAAAAAATTTATCAAAAAAAAGGAAAATTTAAAAAAAAAAAATTCGGAAAATTTTTGGGAAAAAAACAAAACTCGGACAATTTTTCAAAAATAAACTTAGAAAATTTTTCGAAAAAACAAACTTGGAAAATTCTCCTTTATACTTTCCCTCCCTTATACATCTATCCCCTTCCGTTATACTTTCGTTCCCTTATACTTCCCCTCCGTTATACTTCACCCTCTGTTATACTACCCCTCACTTATACTTCCCACTCCGTTATACTTCCCCTCCCATAACTTCCCCCTACGTTTTACTTCCCCTCCGTTATATTTTTGACATCATAACCCTCACAGATGGAAAAAAACCCTCTCATATTTTTCAAGTTTCATTTGGATAGGAAATGACAAATTCCAACTCAAGGGGAAACTTTTATATTATAATGAAATGTACCTACTTAATTTAATATCTAATTTTAACGAGAATCCTCGAGAAAGATTTATTGAGGCGCGTAGTTATTACAGGTTGAATAATCTTTTAGTACAAAATAAATCCTTATTTCATTTTTCCCTAATGTAATCCTTGAAATAATTTAGAAATAAAAAAGTTTAGAAGGTTCGTAGTTTGTAGGTTATAAATCCTTACATTAAGCTTTGAGAATTTGGATGTTATTACGTGATAATCTGAATACTGCTCATCTAAGCTTTATTATTCGGCTAATACCTTGGCCTCCGGGGCGGGATATTAAGTTACATTTCACACCTCCGTTACCGCTAATCTTGTTTAAACATTATTACTGTTAACGTTTTTAATATATTTTAAAACTTTTTTTTTTTTTCAGATAATTAGTTACGACTCTCCACGAGGTGGAGTTAGCGTGATTACAGAAAAAGGAGAGACGACTACAAGCTTCCTGCTCATTCAGAAAGCGAACCCAAACGATTCTGGAAGATACCAGTGTAACCCTTCCAATGCACAATCTAAGTCCATCAACGTACACGTCCTAAATGGTAAAAAAATTTCTCGTTAAAAAGGCCGATTGTTCGATATTCGATGGCCCAAGGGGTGGGAAATTGGAAGGGCAACAGTCATGTAACAACTGCGTATCATCAAAAGGTTGTTAGGAACGATAACACCGGTTTCATTTTCGACGTTCCTCAATTTTTAAAAACACATTTTCTGTTATTGTTGCTCTGACTGATTTTTTTACCTTAAAGACCACCTTTAGGATTTTTTTTCCTTTGAAAACAAAAACTCTTGTTAAAAGAAAAAAGTTATTGAAATTACCTGTCTACATTAGGAACCCATCCATCTATTAAGATGTCAAAGAGGGTCATTTGTTAGTCCCTCTTATTTTCCAAGAGAGCGCCACGGAAAAAATCTTGTAATGATGATTAATGATGTCCCTGACTGTTGAGTTTAAGCCTCGAATAAAATGATTTACAGGATTTTTTTCCCCCCTTACTCCCTAATAAAACCAACTTTCACGCCCAATGAAGGCAAACTTTCTCAGGAAAAGATGTGTTTTTAAATTTTTTTATTACATTCCATCATTTTGACAACAGCAAAATGTGCCCACATTGAATGATAAAAAGTCTTGAGCTACGGGTTTGGCGGAGAAAAGTGTCAAAAAATGGCGGATCCAAAATTAAACCAAAGATGGAAGATGCCTAAAATTACTTTCCTATATTTGAGCACTAAAAATTGTCGGAAAATTTTTACAAAAGCTCTTTCTCGTTATTTTGGGAATGTCTAGGCGGTCTTCGGAGCCGTTTTCCGAAAAAGTTTTCCTTTGGAAAATGGAAAGCTTACTTTTCGACTAAAAAATTTTTCCAAAAAAAAACCGCTAGCCATTTTGTAGGTTTTGACAAGCTCTTTCCAAAAATATTATATAAGAAAATCCGATGAATAGTTTCGTCGTAATCCTTTGACAAAAATTTAAAAACTCCCACATCTTTTAGTAGCACATAAAAAATTTTGGACTAGTTTTTTTTTTTTTTTTTTTGCCTAATTCCGAATATTAAAAAGTCACTGCGATTTGAGCTATGGGTTTGGTGGAGAAAAGTGTCAAAAAATGGTGGGTTCAAAATTTAAACCTATAGTTAGACAAAGAGGGAAGATGCCTAAAATTACTTTCCTATATTTGAGCACTAAAAATTGTCGGAAAATTTTTTTCAAAAGCTAGTTCTCATTATTTTGGGAATGTCTAGGCGGTCTTGGGAGCAGTTTTTCCGAAAAAGTTTTCCTTTGGAAAATGGAAAGCTTACTTTTCGACTAAAACATTTTTCCAAAAAAAAACGCTAGCCATTTTGTAGGTTTTGAAGAGTTCTTTCCAAAAATATATATAAGAAAATCCGATGAATAGTTTCGTCGTAATCCTTTCACAAAAATTTGAACCCACATCTTTTAGTACCACATAAACATTTTGGATGAGTTTTTTTGGGCCTGATGAAATTTAAAATTGATTTGAAACTTTTTTCCGAAGCATTATACCGTGTAACGTAAAATTCTTTGAGTGAAAGAACATGTGTCCGCTTTCAGTAGTTAAGAATTATTCAACAGGCTTGGGTTTTCGAACTCGAAACTTAGCGTTAACTTTTTCCCCTTGTCTTTCAACTTTTCTACTTTCCTTCACATAAAGAAAAAACGGACAACGAAATATACAAAATTTAAGATGTTATGATTATTGATTGGAAAGTTTGACACTTTTTTATCCGTTGACAACTTCTAATGGATGGTGGTCTAAAGCTTGAGTTTCTGATCCGGGGTTAAAACTTTACGACTTAAAGAAGTCAATATTGACCCTCTCTCCCCTTGACACTTTTCTACTTCTATTTGACTTTTCATCAATAATCAGAATTATTTTTTTTTTTTTTTTTTTTTATATTTTATCAACAATATATTGTGCTGTGCACTTTCATTGTGAGCATAACAAACAACAATAACTTAAATAACATGTAAATACGTTGACATGCAAAATGCATGCTGAAAATTTTACAAAAATAATGTTACATATTACCATGATGTAGAAAACAATAATAAATTAATTTCTTTAACTTTAATAAATACTTAATTTTTAATAAACTATAATAATTTAATGGTAACTATACAAATTTTTTAGTCTTATAATTCTTTTCAATTTAATATTACTAAGTAACATCATCAATTAAGTCCATGTGGTGTTTTCTTTTTAATCGACGAAGATTTCGAGGTAACGGTCTTTGCTGTGGTATAGACGATATTTTGGTATTTGGGTGTCCTGGAGCTTTTGTATAAAGAGCATTGTATGATTTTATGAGGGTATCCCGAACTAATTCAACTTTAAGGTCTCTATGAAGTGCAATATTTCGGACGTACCATGGTGAGCCCGTCACCATTCGTAGTACTCTGTTTTGAGTAACTTGGATCCGTTCTATCTGCGAATTTGAAGCTGAGCACCATAATTCTGATCCGTAGAGCCATATTGGTCGTATGAGCATCTTATACATCGTTAGTTTGACATTTAATTGCAGAAATTTGGATGATAATAAAGGTCTCAGCTGCCGGATTCGATGTCGTACCTTTTTGACTGTCGAACTGATATGTCGATTCCATGTTGATCGTCGGTCGAGAACCAGCCCAAGATAGGTGATAGACTCCTGAAATTGGATCTGCGAGCCATTTAGCGTTATTGGCGGGACTTCAAATTTGCGTTTATACGTAAAAATGACGGCAGCCGATTTTTCCGTGTTGTGCTTGATTCTCCATTTCCTGGTCCATAGGGCAATATCGTTTAGAGCTACTTGTGCTTTTGCTGCTGCTTCTTCCCCTGTGTCACCTGTCGCTAGAATCGCAGTATCGTCTGCATATTGAGCCGTCATTACCTCCCCAGAGTGTGGCATGTCATGTACATAAGCGATGTATAAAAGTGGTCCCAGTATACTACCTTGGGGTACTCCAGCCTCGATCTCATACTCCTTAGATAGATGTTCACAGCATGATACTTTAAAGGTGCGATAAGAAAGAAAAGATTGAATTAAGCGATACATTGTGTCTTCGAGGTGTGGTTTCAGTTTTGCGAGTATCCCATTATGCCACACGCGATCAAACGCCTTCTCAACGTCGAGAAATATCCCAACGGTAATCGACTTTGTCTCATAAGTTTTCAAAATTTCGTCTAAGACCCGATGAAGTTGCCAGGGACAAGAGTGCTG
Organism: Orius insidiosus; assembly: GCA_014119065.1. Taxonomy (NCBI): domain Eukaryota; kingdom Metazoa; phylum Arthropoda; class Insecta; order Hemiptera; family Anthocoridae; genus Orius; species Orius insidiosus. The sequence continues at coordinate 343,725 of JACGAQ010000098.1, forward strand.
CCTTCTAAATCCAAACTGTGTCGTAGGAAGGAGGAGTTTCAGTTGAGACAGAATATGAGGATACAAAGATTTTTCGAAAAGCTTCGAGAGCACTGAAAGTAAGGAGATGGGTCTGTAACTTTTAAGTTGCTCCGACGGTTTACCTTTTTTGTGAATCATGATCACTTTTGCTTTCTTCCAGGGGGTTGGGTAGTGACCCAGTCTCAGAGAGGCGTTAAATATTTGAGCTAATTGGATCAGAGGTTTTTTGGGCAGTTGTAGTAATAATTGTTTATTAATCCCATCGAATCCAGGCGATTTCTTCTTTGGTATGCTCTTTATTAGTTCGAGGATTTCATTTGGTGAGAAATACAGATTTAGGGGGCTTAGTTGCAGCGGTTCATTTAGTACATTTGCGACTAATTCTTCTTGTTCTAGTTCTCCAGGGGGTTTGGCGTGAACTGCTTACTTAGCATTTCCCCAAATGCGTCCACCTTATCTTTGTTTGAAGTAAGCCATTTGCGGTTGTGTTGGATGGCAGGAATGACGATTTTTTCTTTTGTTAGATTTTTTGTTTTAAGCCATAGTGAGCCATCTTTCGTGTCCAAAAGTTGTAGGTGACGTTGGTAGAGGTCGTTTTTATAATTCGCAATGGCCTGACGAAGCTCCTCTGTTGCTTTATTATATTGCGTTTTATGTAGCCTCTGTCGAGTGGTTTGCCATCTTTTCCGGCATTCTTTTTTGTTGTGTACCAACATTGTGATGTGGCATGGTTCTCTGGTTGATGATTTTCGCTTTGAGCTCGTTGAAGTTTTCTCCGGATGTGATAGAATCGCAGCAGTTTGGATATTTCTTGTCAAAGTTTCGACTGCTTTGTCTACTTCTTCTTTTGTTTTTGGAAGCTTTATTTCGGTGATAGTCTCCAGAGTAGATTTGTAAATTTTCCAGTTCATAGGTTGAACAATAAGACATGCTTTATTTTGAAGTTGCGGTGTAGACGACATAGTGAGGATCAATGGTAAATGATCAGAAGAGAGTTCATGCAGCACTTCCGGTGTATTCGTTGAGACTGGTAGACGCTTCGTAATGAAATAATCAAGGATATCTGGCCTATGACCTTTTTCGGAGTAATATGTAGGTTCCGTTGGGTGTATTGGTTCCAGACTTAGCTGATTTATTGCTGCTGCTAGCATTGTACCTCGGGGGTTTGAAGTATGTGACCCAAACTTCGAGTGTTTAGCATTGAAGTCGCCGCCCAAGATAAAACTTGGGCCTAGCTCATGAACCATGCCCCATACATCTATGGTTCGTAAACTATTTGCACCGGCAGAGTAGAAAGCCCCTACCTGGACGGTCTTTTTATTTATATTTAGTGAAATTCTCGAAATTTGCATGTTATGTTCTATTATTGGTACCAGTTGTTGATGTCGAATATCTTTTCTTACTAGAACTAGAGAGCCACCTTTATGCATGTCTTCAGGGTGATCAGCTCTATAACATATATAGTTGTGAATGTAAAAGATTCTGTTTGAATGAAGTTTAGTTTCGCTGGCAAGCAAAATATCGATGTCGTGCTGGTTTAGAAAGATTTCAAGTTCATTAGTTTTTCCGGCGATGCTCCTGGCGTTCCATGTGCAGATTTTGAGAAAGCTTGTTGATTTGTTACTCATGAAGATTTAGTAACTTGGGAAGAATTTGCGCTAACATCGTAACTAGAGGTTGAAGAAGTCCAAGTAAGCCGTCCATTTTAGACATTAACGTAATAATCGGATCATTTGCGGGTGGAATTTCAGTTTTGTCTTTATTAGACTGGAGTACTGCTGCATAAGGAGTTCGATGTTCTACAAATTTTCTATTCCCTTCATGTGACTGGTGAAGATGTGGAAAGTCTTGAGTCGAACTAACATTGGGGGCGAATTGGTTTGCCCTGTTTGACGCGGGTAGACGAGTCTTTTGAAGTTCACGATGCCGAGGGCAGCCCCTGTAGTTTGCAGTGTGAGCGCCGCCGCAGTTCGTGCATTTCGGCGGGACGTCTTTTTGCTGTGGACATTCATTGGTTGCATGCAATTGATCACATCGTACACATCGAGGTTGTTTTCGACAGTAGTTTTTTGAATGTCCAAAGTCTTGGCAGCGTCTGCACTGTATGACGTAGTTTTTGGGCTTGGGAGTTTCAACCTTTATGACGGCTCCGTACAGTCGATTTAAATTGAAAATTTCCACGTTTTTTGGGCTCGGTTTTAGATCGACGAAAAATAAAGGGAGGGGTTTTTTTGTAACGGGATGCAACGCCGGTAACATTTGCAGTACTTCGAATCCTTTTTCGTTTAGTTCTTTTTTTATGATGGATACGTTGCTCGAGTGGTGTAGACCGCGGATGACGATACGAAATGCGCGTTCGTTATTTACTTGATATGTGAAATATTGCGCTCCGTGAGTATCAAGATATTTGGTAATTTTTCTGTAGTCTTCTATAGAATCAATTGATATTTTAACTTTATCATTTGTTGATACGTGTTTTACTGACTCCACTCCTAAGTCTTTGAAATTGGCTAATAATACATTTATATCGTTTACTTCGTGGAGATAGATAGGAGGGGGCTTCGGGTTAGCTTTGGGCTTTGAGTTGTCATCATCTTGGCTTTGAGTGGTGTCCATCAAGTTCGTTAATGGGTCGTAAGAATTTGAAAGTTGAATGTCCGAATCATTATGAATTTTACGTTTTTTGGCATTTTGACTTTGGTATTTAACAGTAATAAATCCCAGGCTTTCTGGGTTGTCCTGAATTTTATCGTCAGGCATGGTGTTTTCGCCAGTACCAGAGGGTACGGCTTGAAAATAATTAGTTTTATTTATTTTTGTATAAATAAAAAATTCAATTTGCAAGGAAAAGAAATAATAATTTAATTTTCTCACGGTTTCATGTGTTTTAATCCTTTAGAGTAGATTAAGAACTCGTGGGCGTAAACAAGCAGGAGCGATAGATCCGCACTGTTTGAATGTTGATACCCGACTGATCAGAATTATTAAACAATTTTTTTCAGAATTCCCTGCGGCAATGCAGCACGGTGGACAAGCCCATCATAGAAGCTCACATCTCTACTGCTTAATATTCTGCGTCTGCCTACTCCTTTTCAGCACGTAACCCGCCTGTTGAGAAACCCAAAAAATTTTACAACGCAGCTTTACTACATGTTTACCTTCAACCTCCAAACTCCCCCGGCCATAACTCTCAATTAGGTTTTTGTTCCATGGCTGTCCAAAGTCGCTATTTAAACTAAAAAATTTTAAAAATAATAAACCAATATAAATGTTTAGCTGTTTACTGATAAAATATATGGATATTATATACTTGTAAATATTGGATAGATCCGCATATTTTAAACTGTATATTTTAAAAGAGATTTTTATTATTGTTAATTTAACGACTGTTTTTATTTTAAAAAAATTTGTTGAATGTAAAATGACAATAGGAGCTCTTTATATTTACTAAAATTGGCCTAAGAGCATCTTTTTTAATTTATTTTAAAAAAAATTAAACCCTTTTTTTGAAGTCTATTTAAAAAAATAATTTGTAAAAAATAATATGTGTGTAAATGTTATTTAAACTAAAGAGGAATGTTCTTTTTTCCCCTTCCTTTATTTTGTTCATATTTAAACTGAGAGTGTATGACCGAATGTGTATTTTAACATGTAAATTTTAACGGGAGAGACTGGAGAACAAGCCTTGGATTTCTTCCTTTACAAATATGGTTAGTACAATTTTATTTTATAATTTTCTTTTAAACATTAAGTTGTTTAGTTTGAAGATTCTGTGCGTATTTTACATCAAATCTTTTTCTAAAATAATTTAGAAAAGAATAAAAAAAAAATTAGACCCCCGGTGGGATTCGAACCTACGATCTTTGGGTTCCACGCCCAACACCAACTGAGCTTTCTTGTAAGAAACCTTCTTTTAAATATCTTAGATCTGGATTATTACTGCAGTGTTGGGCGTAATCGTAATCGCAAGTTTCTTAATTACGATTACGATTCCACGCGCATTCTTTTTAACGATTACAACCGTAATCGTATTTTTTTTTCTGCGATTACAATCGTAATATTGTATTTTTTTCTGCGATTACCATTATAATTGTATTTTTTCTGTGATTACAATCGTAATCATTTTTTTTTCTGCGATTACCATTATAATCGTATTTTTTTCTGCGATTACAATCGTAATTGTATTTTTTTCTGCGATTACCATTACAATCGTATTTTTTTCTGCGATTACAATCGTAATTGTATTTTTTTTCTGCGATTACCATTATAATCGTATTTTTTTCTGTGATTACAATCGTAATCATTTTTTTTCTGCGATTACCATTATAATCGTATTTTTTTCTGCGATTACAATCGTAATTGTATTTTTTTCTGCGATTACCATTATAATCGTATTTTTTTCTGTGATTACAATCGTAATCTTTTTTTTTTCTGCGATTACCATTATAATCGTATTTTTTTCTGCGATTACAATCGTAATCGCATTTTTTTTTTCAGCGATAACGGGCGTAATCGTATATTCTTTTTTAGTTTTGTTAGCGTATATGACATTTTACTGAGATTACCTGAAATTGCTGAAAAAAAATACGTAATCGCAGAAAAAAATACGATTATAATGGTAATCGCAGAAAAAATACAATTACGATTGTAATCGCAGAAAAAAAATACGATTACGATTTTAATCGCAGAAAAAATACAATTATAATGGTAATCGCAGAAAAAAATACAATTACGATTGTAATCGCAGAAAAAAATACGCATACGATTGTAATCGTAATCGTAATTAAGAAACTTTCGATTACAATCGTAATTGCGATTACGATTACGCCCAACACTATACCAATAATTTATTAGTATACAGGTTTTCCTTAATTTCTCTTTTTTCTCTCTATTTTTGACTAAAACGTAATTTCCGGGATGACAGGTTAACACTGCGGTAGCCTACTGGATTCAACGCCCTCTGTAGGAGAGAATCCAGTTCAAAGAAACTTATACAGCATCCAGTTGGTGAAGTCTTGAGCGTGTAACCCGAAGATCGTAGGTTCGAATCGCATGGAGAGCCTACTTTTTTTTCTACTCTTTTCATCTTTTCTAATTTTCTCTTGCAAAAGTTACTCTTTATGACCATCATAGCTCCTAGAGGGATTAAGGACATCCAGAAAACTGCGCATTTTTATTTCATTGAAAGATTTAATTCGTAAGAAAGTGTAGAGAAGAACTATCGATCAAAAGGGAGGTCTAAGGTAATCTTTCCCTTTCCACGGACTCCTTCTTCCCCGGTTTGAATTCACAATCGGAGACAAGACGTGAGAGCCCGAACACGAGTCTTTTGTGAAGTCCTTTCCCTTATCAACCCCGAGGACTCCTCTATTCTACTCGGAGGTACCAATCTGCAAATAAACCCCTTTCTACCTCGCGGCCATTATACCTTGATTAATAATCTGTCACAACAAATCATCTCAAAGATAAAGGAACAAGGAGGTAAACGTCACCAGGCCAAATCGTTCATAAAGTACACAAGGAAATTTCCATGATTGATTTTCAAGCTATGATTTGAGAGGAATCTGTTTAAAATTGAATATTTCCCGGGAAATGCATTATTTTCAAGATCTTGGAGAAAGAGAACACATTGTGTCGTCATGAGGCGCCTCTTTTTAGCACCCGTTGGGGTTAGATACCCCATGGTTCCCGGAGCCTTATAAAAATTTTTAATTGTCATTTAAATTTATAACAAATTTAATTATCTTTCAAAATTCAAATTTAAAAAAAGTAGAGACTTCACTACTGGTTTTTTTTTTTATTAGGTGTACAAAATGAAACTCGGCTAAAATGTACAAAATTCAAATTTACCCTGTGGCTGAGTTTCATTTTGTACACCTAATAGGTCAATAAAAATTGTAGGAAATTTAATTCTCTATAAATTTGCACTTATAATTTTTTTCTAGGATGCACCATTTTCTGAAAATAATTTTTTTAAAAAATAAATTTATCTTGAAAACAGTGCGTCCTAGAGAAAAAATGAATAGAATAAAAATTAAAGAGAATTAAATTTCCAACAGATTTTATTTAGTGCATTTTTTCAATATCGGTAACGGTTTACGATTTACAAGCCTTTAAAAATTAACCTTCTTAATGGTTATACTTCAATAACCTTCTTACACGGAGAAGGTCAACTTTTGATGGACTTTAACGCCTATGGAGATAGCGATTTCGGACCAAAAGAAAAAGTTCTTGAAAAATGCTCTACCTACTTTTCATTTCTGAAATAAAAAATTGGGGTTTTAATTTAAAAAATGAAGTTAGCGACGACATCTCGTGATGCAGAACGTGAAGAAGCATGAATTGGCAATAGTTAGAATCTTCGGACTAAAATAAGCGGAATCAAAAAACAACGAGTCTCCTAGGTCAATTTTAACGGATTTTAGCGCAAAAAACGCTAAAATTGGACATTTTTTAAAAGTTGTCCAAAATTGTCTTATGAGTACTCAAATCTACTTGAAATTTTGCGTAGATTACGAATCTGAAATAAAAAATAGGGGTTCTTATATGAAATAACGAAGATAGGTTGTGTCTGGCACACCCTGCATATCCAGGCGCATTTTAAACTACACCATCAAATTCTTTGATTTAAATTAAGGGGGGTTTACATTTTACTTTTTTCATAAAACCACTTTTTAACGCACTCCCAGACGTGTTTCCGGACACCCTGTATATCCAGGACCCATCGGGTATATGCCAATTTTCAGCCCGGGAACCATTGGGTAAAGTACCCCTGTTAAGCCACTGGGTAAACAAATAACCACTCTTCTTGTGGGCCCTGACAAAATCCGTCATACCGAAGAAAGTTCAGTCAGTTTCCTTGTTATCCTCCCAGAATATGACTTTTATAATTGTTTCAATTCTTTGTGAAGTAGGATTTTCACCCGAGTCTAATTAGAGATTATAACAATGACTGAAATAATTCCATGTTGGTCTTTTATGTGTCTCTGCTTGCGTGTTAATGCTTTTCGAGGTGAGTTCTAATCCTGACGGCTAGAAAGGTTATTAGCAAGGGAGTAACTTCTCTGATCTATTATTCACATGAGGCTCCTCTTTCACTTTTTTTTTAATTTAAAAAAGCAATCGTCTTTTTGTTCATAAAAAAACATGATTAAATCAAAGATAAATATCGGTTGTAAGGTGCAAGGGGTTTTTCCGCTTGACGGTTCCTCTTGGTTCGAGAGCAATTGAGATTTCTAAAGGCCGGAAGGTTGAGTTCGTAAGGATCGATTCATAGCCCCTTTTTCCTCCCTCGTCTTCGACTAAAACGAGTGTTTCTCTTGTGCAAAGTTGTGATTTTGTATTATTGAAAGGAAGGTCATTCCGCTAACAACTGTCGTTCTCAGCAATCTTCTCTCTTTATTTTTTTATAGCTTTCAATAGACCCCAAGGAAAAACGTCGAAAAACCTAAAAATCAGAATCAATTTTCTTTTGAGAGAAAGAGGGAAAAAATTTTTATCTCATAAACCTTTACAAAAAAATCTCGTATTTTCAAAATACAAAGAACACGTCTAAGCTGGTATAATCCGATTAGTGTAGAAAAGGGTGAAATCCATTAGAGCCACACACAAAACATTTTTTTTTTATCAAAATAATAATTGTTTGCGGGAATAACCTAATACTAGTCATTCGTCAAAGATAGAACGAGACAGAGACGGATGTCCCGTTGAGAATTTGACGTGAGGTGAAACCGCATTTGTCGCATGGTTGTCAGAAGCCGCCGCCTGGATTTCTCTCTTGTCTTGTACTACGCACGGATTACACAATATCTCACATATCATAACATGAGGGGGCGGCCTTATCTCCTCGCGAACATAATACGTTCCATTACAAAATTTCAGTCATATATTTCACGACTCCGCCAAGGGGAGCTTTGAAAACGGGAGCATGGGCCCTTCATCTCCCCTCTTTCTCTACAGTGTACATCGATGTATGTGCAACTAAACAGGGTGCTTTCGTTCGGGTTTTCCTTGGCGAGGTGGAGCGTTTTAGCGTTTCTAGATTTGGGCGTATTCACATTCAAGAATATGCATATTCGTATTCAGATTCTTTTTTATCAGGACTTCATTCTAGGAGCTATGATGTTTACAAAGAGTAGTTTAGTGGTGGGGGGATTTAAAAAATCTCGTTTTGCTCAATTTATGATAAGTACCACTTAATCGGATATTGTATAACAAATACAACATTTCTAATATCGGTTATCCCACTTTTGATATTGGTTATTTCACTTCTGATATCGGTTATCTCACGTCTGATATCAGTTCTCCCTATTATAATATCGGTTATCCCACTTCTGATATCGGTTATCCCACTTCTGATATCGCTTGTCCCACTTCTGGTATCAGTTCTCCCTATTCTAATATCGTTTATCCCATTTCTGATATAGCTAATCCCACTTGTGATATAGCTTATCCCACTTCTGATATCGGTTATCTCACCTCTGATAACAGTTCTCCGTATTATAATATCGGTTATCCCACTTCTGATACCGGTTATCCCACTTCTGATATCGGCTATCCCACTTCTGATATCAGTTCTCCCTATTCTATAATATCGTTTATCCCACTTCTGATATAGCTTATCCCACTTCTGATATAGCTTACCCCACTTCTGATATCGGTTATCTCACTTCTGATATCAGTTCTCCTATTCTAATATCGTTTATCCCACTTCTGATATCAGTTCTCCCTATTCTAATATTGTTTATCCCACTTCTGATATAGCTTATCCCACTTCTGATATCGTTTATCCCACTTCTGATATCGGTTATTCCACTTCAGAAATCGGTTATCCCACTTTTGATATCGGCTATCCCACTTCTGATATCGGTTATCTCACTTCTGATATCAGTTCTCCCTATTATAATATCGGTTATTCCACTTCTGATATCGGTTATCTCACTTCTGATATCAGTTCTCCCTATTATAATATCAGTTATTCCACTTCTGATATCGATTATCCCACTTGTGATATAGCTTATCCCACTTCTGATATCGGTTATCTCACCTCTGATATCAGTTCTCCGTATTATAATATCGGTTATCCCACTTCTGATACCGGTTATCCCACTTCTGATATCGCTTGTCCCACTTCTGGTATTAGTTCTCCCTATTCTATAATATCGTTTATCCCACTTCTGATATAGCTTATCCCACTTCTGATATCTGTTATCCCACTTCTGATATCGGCTATCCCACTTCTGATATCGGTTATCCCACTTCTGATATCGGCTATCCCACTTCTGATATCAGTTCTCCCTATTCTATAATATCGTTTATCCCACTTCTGATATAGCTTATCCCACTTCTGATATAGCTTACCCCACTTCTGATATCGGTTATCTCACTTCTGATATCAGTTCTCCCTATTCTAATATCGTTTATCCCACTTCTGATATCAGTTCTCCCTATTCTAATATCGTTTATCCCACTTCTGATATAGCTTATCCCACTTCTGATATCGTTTATCCCACTTCTGATATCGGTTATCCCACTTCTGATATCGGCTATCCCACTTCTGATAACGGTTATCCCACTTCTGATATCGGCTATCCCACTTCTGATATCGGCTATCCCACTTCTGATATCAGTTCTCCCTATTCTATAATATCGTTTATCCCACTTCTGATATAGCTTATCCCACTTCTGATATCGGTTGTCCCACTTCTGATATCGGCTATCCCACTTCTGATATCAGTTCTCCCTATTCTAATATCGTTTATCCCACTTCTGATATAGCTTATCCCACTTCTGATATAGCTTATCCCACTTCTGATATCGGTTACCCCATTTCGGAATCGATTATCCCACTTCTGGTATCAACCATCCTTCCTGATATCTTTTATCTCATATCTGATAAAATGTGACAACCCGTCTCTTTCAGTATTCCATGCTAGTAAGGAATTTTAACGAAACCAGAAAAAACTTATTTTTATGCAAAGAACAATTAAAAGTAAATTATGTGAAAAGTACATTTTATAATGAAATTTTAAAAGGAAAAAAAATAAAAACTATCGTTAACTGGAAAAGTGTTAAACCAACGCCTCTAATGGAGACTCTGAAGCCATAAATTTCTCTCCTTGGGGTTATTAAAAGGTTTAATTAAAATTTCTTGCAATTTAACTATTTTATAGTTTAAATAATAAAGATTGATATCAGAATGTGTTTAACCTAGTAAAATGATAAGAGCTTTAATATTCTCGGCGGTTAGATCGGCTGGAAACTAATCGCTTTGTTTGAACTTTTAGGAGGAGGATGTTATCTGGGGATCCTCAGCGCCTCCAACTGTACATACTTCCATCTCCAGGAACTCAAAAAATCGTGTGTGTCTTAAGTGAACGAATGTAAATTTTTAATATTTAAACGAAATGTGTGGAAAACGAAAAAGCTCAGAACTGGTGGTTTTTAATTTGAAAACTCTTTTCAAAATCCATTCCTAATTATATCCGGACAGGGTGAAAAGGATAAATGATAGCCCTTCCCAAGCTCATTGTGGTTATAAATATCTTTATCGTACAGTAGACTAATGACCTAACAAAAAAAAATATGTATAATTAATATTAGACCTTAAGATCCAAATTGTAAATGTAAGTTCAAAAAATTGGAAATTATCACTCATTTGAGTTTCTTACCACAAAAAAAAATTACGATTGTTAAATTAGTTCTCTTTAATTAATATAGAAAAAAATATATGATTGTTGTATACATAAGTCTTGTTTATTTTCCTTTATTTTGAAAATAAATTAAATTATATTTAATTTAATGTTGTTTTCATTTTAGTAAAATTTAAAGAAAGTGATATTCCACTCCATTATTGGCTTCACCAAAAGATGTGAATTCAAAAAAAAAGAAGGATAGTGTAAGGATTATATTTTTCCAGCAAAATTTAGGTTTTTGCTGTTGGTTTTTTTAATGGAGAGGAGTCCCCTCGTTTATTTCGAGCTCCGAGATACCTTCAAAAAATCGTGGCCGTCCGTCTTTCCTCCTGCGCGAAGGCCGAATGCCAGGTAAGCATCTTTCCATGGGTAAGAGAAGTAGTTTTTAAACACAATTTGATAAAAGGCCCACTTTCAAAAGTCTCAAAATATTAGGTGTACAAAATAAAACTTGGCTAAAATCTACAAAATTCAAATTTACCCTCTGGCTGAGTTTCATTTTGTAAACCTAATAAATAAAAATTGTAGGAAATTTAATTCTCTATAAATTTGCACTTAATTATATTTTTCTAGGATGCACCATTTTCGGAAAATAATTTTTTTTTAAATAAATTTATCTTGAAAACAGTGCGTCCTAGAGAAAAAATGAATAGAATAAAAATTAAAGAGAATTAAATTTACAACAGATTTTATTTAGTGCATTTTTCAATATCTGTAACGGTTTACGATTTACAAGCCTTTAAAAATTAACCTTCTCAATGGTTATACTTCAATAACCTTCTTACACGGAGAAGGTCAACTTTTGATGGATTTTAACGCCTAAAATGTTCAAAATTTTGAAAAAATGAACTATTAGGTGTACAAAATGAAACTCGGCTAAAATCTACAAAATTCAAATTTACCCTGTGGCTGAGTTTCATTTTGTACACCTAATAAATTAATATTGTAGGAAATTTAATTCTCTATAAATTTGTACTTAATTATTTTTTTCTAGGATGCACCATTTTCGGAAAATAATTTTTTTAAAATGAATTTATCTTGAAAACAGTGCGTCCTAGAGAAAAAAATTAATAGAATAAAAATTAAAGAGAATTAAATTTCCAACAGATTTTACTTAGTGCATTTTTTCAATATCTGTAACGGTTTACGATTTACAAGCCTTTAAAAATTAACCTTTTAATGGTTATACTTCAATAACCTTCTTACACGGAGAAGGTCAACTTTTGATGGATTTTAACGCCTAAAATGTTCAAAATTTTGAAAAAATGAACTATTAGGTGTACAAAATGAAACTCGGCTAAAATCTACAAAATTCAAATTTACCCTGTGGCGGAGTTTCATTTTGTACACCTAATAGAAGTATGTAGTAATATAAAATAACAATAGTCTAAAAGACAGTGTTGCCAACCTTTCCTGTGGATGTGGCCAAAAACGTGCTGGGGTAAAGATGGTTAACATGATGGTTGGTCAAAAGGCCTGATAGTTAAAACTGTTAAAAGATAACAATAAATTTATTTATAAATATAGAAGTTAAACAAAAAATGTTGTTTTAATCTAGACGGCATTGTTTAACGGATGTTGGATGTTTTGTTTGTTTAGGCATTGATAAAATATGATTGATTCCCTCTCATGAAACGTTATGATAGCCGAACTAATGTATACTCTAGTTAGATCAATTCTCGAACTGTTAGCACACGTTCAATTACCGAAGCGGATTGTACATGTTTCGTTTCGATCCGTATAATTTTGTCGTTAGTCCAATTTTCTATCTTCTTTCACGAACGGGTCGTTTATCATAAAAGCTCGCGGGGGTGTAAATCTTTTTCGAATTTACTAAAAAGAGAGGTTTTTAGGAGTCGGGAGAGAATCAGGATGTGAACCTCAACCCTCCTAAGGCTCTCCCGGTAAATTATGCTGACTGCGAGAAACGGCATAAATCTTCTTCCTTGCTTCTTCCTCAGGACGTGAGAACATCAAACATCAACTCGCAAACCTTGAAACCCTTACAAAACCGACTCTTTATCCCCCCCTTCTATTTTTTGTTTAAACGTCAAACTTTAATAATTTTTCAAAATTATTTTAGTTACTAGTTTTCTCAAAGTTTTGAAATTATCGACACAGTTTTCAATATAGCGTGACTTTAGAAAATCTGATTATAATTTGAAAATAAACTTTGCTATAACGAATCAAACATCTATTATGAAGTTAAATAAAGACCTTTCAATCCTTCCTTTTTATTTAATTATATTTTTTAAAAAACTATATTGTTTAAACCATCATTCCAAGACAATTAAAACAACAAGATAAAATTCTACATTTTATGATTTTTGAGACAAATCTATTGTATTAGGTGTACAAAATGAAACTCGGCCAAAATCTACAAAATTCAAATTTACCCTGTGGCTGAGTTTCATTTTGTACACCTAATAAATAAAACTTGTAGGAATTTAATTCTCTATAAATTTGCTCTTAATTATTTTTTTCTAGGATGCACCATTTTCAGGAAATAATTTTTTTTTTTTAATTTATCTTGAAAACAGTGCGTCCTAGAGAAAAAATGAATAGAATAAAAATGAAAGAGAATTAAATTTCCAACAGATTTTATTTACTGCATTTTTTCAATATCTGTAACGGTTTACGATTTACAAGCCTTTAAAAATTAACCTTCTTAATGGTTATACTTCAATAACCTTCTTTACGCAGAAGGTCAACTTTTGATGGACTTTAACGCCTAAAATGTTCAAAATTTTGAAAAAATGAACTGCTAGGTGTACAAAATGAAACTACAAAATTCTTTACCCTGTGGCTGAGTTTCATTTTGTACACCTAATATTTAAATAAGTAAATATAGCTATTCTAATGCCAAATCAAAAAGGAAAAAATTTAAGAACGAGCTCTCCTTGCGAGAGGAAAAAATTATCCCCTCGTGATATCAAACTAGTTTTTTAGGCAAATCTCAATGATTTTTGAAAAAACGCGGGGACTAAAAACACATGATTACTCGCGCATGCGCGTTGTCGTGGTATCTTAAACTCACATGTACCGGAATATTTGCCATTTTTTTAATGTAAAAGTATCAAAGTAAAAAAATTAAAGTCTTCGCCCACCCAGGTCAACCTGGGAACAACCCAAATTTTTCCTAAGTGCCCAAATAAAATGTTTCAACTTTTATTTAATATAAGGAGCAGTTGGATGGAAAAATATATTTGAAAATCAGACATAGAGGGTAATACTATCTATTTTATAAATTTAAAAAATTCATATCATAAAATTCTCTATGCATTTTTAAATACAATGGATGTTTAAATTTTTGATCGTTTATTTGGAATACAAAATGTGAGTGGAGTATTTTTGAAATTTAATATTATGACGATTGATATTGAGGAAAGTTTTTTTTTTCTGAGGAAAAAGGAAAGCAGATGTCCTTATCGGCACATGTCGTCGGCTCTGGGGGGAGCGGCGGATAATGGCCTTAGTTGTGGATACTCGTTAAGGAAGCTCTTGGCTACTGGTTGATAAACACTATCTCCTCTCCTTCCACCCGAGGCCAAAACTAATTCATACCACCCTCTAGTGGAATCCTCCTTAAACGGTTAATTAATGGCGAAATCTAAACCGCTAATACTCCCCCTCGGAAGACCCTCTCCTATATCACAACCCGTCTTAATCAGCAAATCCCATATCTGAAACAATCACCAAAATCATCGTTAACCCTTTAAAAAAAATTCTTTTCATGCACAAAAAAAATCCCCTACATTTTTTTAGGCCATAAAATATTGCGATAAATTACTTTGGGTATAGACAGGTAAGTAGCTGATATAGCGCAAAATGTAGTGATACTTGATTTACTACTTTAATACTATAACAATATATCAAATAGACTCAAGGGTCTTTTTTGTATGATACATTACGGGTTTAGACACGTTTCAGGAATTTTCCTTTTTTTCCAATTCTTTATTATCATCAGATTACATTTTTTTTAACTTTGAAATTCTACAAGTTTACAGTGATTTCGGTTAAAGTGAAAATTCGGTTATAATAAACTATTTTTTTCATTTATTCATCCGGTTATAGTGAATTCGGATACAGAAGTCCTGTTATAGGAAAAAAAAATTTGGCGACTTTTTTTGGATTTACTGGTCGGAATTTATTGATTTTTATTTTTGAAATGGGCATCTGTTGCTTTTGACTCTTTGAGTGAAGATCTAGCGGGCCATTTATTCTCGGCGTGTTCTGGAAGGGTAGACAAAGGATATTGTTGATGCGGAGCACGATTTTCCATCCCTGCCAACACCGGGGCGACCTCGCCAGTCCCCTGAGCACTGCATCAAACTCTCCTCTAAAATAATCCGCTTTTTTTTAGTATTAACAATAGACATTTTATGGTTAACTCTTGGTTTTCAAAGGACGTAAGTCCGGACAGCACGAGAGACGAGCTCATAATTGCTAATAATCGAGGCTCACTTTAAAAAGAAAAAACCGTTTATGCAGATCAACTTTTTTTCTCTTTTGAACAGGTGTAATAAAAAGATTATATTTTCCTGGCTTGGAGTTTTGGGACTTTCTTAGTTGCGTGAGAGGTTCCATGTCCTAAAAATCCCGGATCTGCGTGGGGAAGGGCTTGTAGCTAGGGAGTTGGCTCTTAGTTTTTTGAACAGTTGGTTTTTTTTATTGAAGAGGGGGGCTCTCGTTTATCGTCCGAGTTTCCTCCCCGAAAATCTTTGCCGTCCGTCTTTCCTCCTGCGCGAAGGCCGAAAGGCTGGTAAGCATCCTTGACCAAGGGTTACAGAAATAGTCTTCATACAACCATTTGATAAAAGGCCCACTTTCAAAAGTCTAAAAAGTGAAACTGGTGTACAAAATGAAACTCGGCCAAAATCTACAAAATTCAAATTTACCCTGTTGCTGAGTTTCATTTTGTACACCTAATAAATAAAAATTGTAGGAAATTGAATTCTCTATAAATTTGCACTTAATTATTTTTTTCTAGGATGCACCATTTTCGGAAAATAATTTTTTTTTAATAAATTTATTTGAAAACAGTGCGTCCTAGAGAAAAAATGAATAGAATAAAAATTAATGAAAGTTAAATTTCCAACAGATTTTATTTAGTGCATTTTTTAATATCTGTAACGGTTTACGATTTACAAGCCTTTAAAAATTAACCTTCTTAATGGTTATACTTCAATAACCTTCTTACACGGAGAAGGTCAACTTTTGATGGACTTAAACGCCTAAAATGTTCAAAATTTTGAAAAATGAACTACTAGGTGTACAAAATGAAAATCGGCTAAAATCTACAAAATTCTTTACCCTGGGGCTGAGTTTCATTTTGTACATCTAATAGTAAAAGAAAAATAGTAATAAACATAAATAGTCTAAAAGATAAAAAGTAACGTCCGACCATAGTTCATTTCACATTCTTCCAATCAACCCCATAACTATATTATAACTTCTGTATTACAAATTAAAATTATATTCAAAAACTATATCCATAAAAATGTTATAAAATCAGTCACGAAATAAACCTAATTGCTCATAAAAAAATCTTTAATTTAATTTTTTTTTTTTAACGTTACACAGGTGAATCCTTTTTTAAAGGATTCTTAAGCGTTTTCCACGGTCTATTGCCTGAAAATTTCTTCCAAAAGGATATCTGAGAGTTCCTCTCCGATTTGCGGAAAACTTTGCAAGATTTTTGTTTTCCTCGATCTTTGGCCAAGGTAACCCTTTTTTATTGAATTTTATGCCATATTTTTTCTTATGTTAAGATCTTTTAATTTGAAATAATTTTATTATTAGAGTAATTAAATTTAATTAGAAGTGAAAGAAAAGGAATGAATTTTAGAGATATTTGAGAAATGGAGTTGGCACTAAAAAGAGAGGGCTTTGATCATTTTGCACGACCTAAAGGTCGTGCGGGTTTAGCATCGCGGGGCGCCGTGTTTACTTATTAACGCGTTGTCGTCGAAAGTTAACGTTCCCGGCGGTCGAGGTCGTTCCCGAACATAGACTCATATCTCCTCGCCGTTTGGGATCCTTTGGAACCTTCTTCAATATTTTATAGGGTGGAGAGGGGCCCAACGCTGAATATCTCTCCCGGACGGCATTATTCAGTCGGACTGGGAAAGGGGACAAAGCCGGGTGCTACGTGGGCTGAATGCCACCCCCATCGTATTCCGTAATTGCTTTCCGTTTGACAACCGCACACACCTTCCCCCTCGTCCACCTCCATTCTTCACCTCTCACGTTCCGCCAACAAACTACAAAACATTCACATCCCATTTAATTGTTTTTTAATAGAGCTCACACCAAAAATCGAAGGAGCATTTTCTGAAAAGAAATCGAAGCAACAATATTTGAAAAGATTTTCATCTCAATTTTGTGGATTCTCCACACTGAGAGCTTTCACGTCGGGCCCAGAAACCCAAATTTTATAACATTTTTAGTCGTTTTCCTCGATCTTTTTCCGAAGTTTTCCGTTTCCTCTCTTTTTTGACAAGGAAACCCCCTTTTGTAGAGTTCCTCTCTGTTTTCTAGCACAGAAATCCCTACATTACCAGATTTGTATTTGTTTTTCTCGCTATTTTGGCCATGTGAACCTGTATCTCTTAGAGAATAGGACATTTAAGGGCTAGAATAGCCTTTATCTCTTAGAAAACAGGACGAGAAGGGCTGGAATCGTTCTATCTCTTAGAGAATAGGACATTTAAGGGCTAGAATAGCCTTTATCTTAGAAAAAAGGACGATAAGGGCTGGAATCGTCCTATCTCTTAGAATATAGGACATTTAAGGGCTAGAATAGCCTCATCTCTTAGAAAACAGGACGATATGGGCTGGAATCGTCCTATCTCTTAGAGAATAGGACATTTAAGGGCTAGAATAGCCTTGTCTCTTAGAAAACAGGACGATATGGGCTGGAATATTCCTATCTCTTAGAGAATAGGACATTTAAGGGCTAGAATAGCCTTTATCTCTTAGAAAACAGGACGATAAGGGCTGGAATCGTCCTATCTCTTAGAGAATAGGACATTTAAGGGCTAGAATAGCCTTTATCTCTTAGAAAACAGGATGACAAGGGCTGGAATCGTCCTATCTCTTAGAGAATAGAACATTTAAGGGCTAGAATAGCCTTTATCTCTTAGAAAACAGGACGAGAAGGGCTGGAATCGTCCTATCTCTTAGAGAATAGGACATTTAAGGGCTAGAATAGCCTTTATCTCTTAGAAAACAGGACGATAAGGGCTGGAATCGTCCTATCTCTTAGAGAATAGGACATTTAAGGGCTAGAATAGCCTTTATCTCTTAGAAAACAGGATGACAAGGGCTGGAATCGTCCTATCTCTTAGAGAATAGAACATTTAAGGGCTAGAATAGCCTTTATCTCTTAGAAAACAGGACGATAAGGGCTGGAATCGTCCTATCTCTTAGAGAATAGGACATTTAAGGGCTAGAATAGCCTTGTCTCTTAGAAAACAGGACGATATGGGCTGGAATCGTCCTATCTCTTAGAGAATAGGACATTTAAGGGCTATAATAGCCTTTATCTCTTAGAAAACCGGACGATAAGGGCTGGAATCGTCCTATCTCTTAGAGAATAGGACATTTAAGGGCTAGAATAGCCTTCATCTCTTAGAAAACAGGATGACAAGGGCTGGAATCGTCCTATCTCTTAGAGAATAGGACATTTAAGGGCTAGAATAGCCTTTATATCTTAGAAAAAAGGACGATAAGGGCTGGAATCGTCCTATCTCTTAGAGAATATGACATTTAAGGGCTAGAATAGCCTTTATCTCTTAGAAAACAGGACGATAAGGGCTGAAATCGTCCTATCTCTTAGAGAATAGGACATTTAAGGGCTAGAATAGCCTTTATCTCTTAGAAAACAGGGCGATAAGGGCTGAAATCGTCCTATCTCTTAGAGAATAGGACATTTAAGGGCGAGAATAGCCTTTATCTCTTAGAAAACAGGACGATAAGGGCTGAAATCGTCCTATCTCTTAGAGAATAGGACATTTAAGGGCTAGAATAGCCTTATCTCTTAGAAAACAGGACGATAAGGGCTGGAATTGTCCTATCTCTTAGAGAATAGGACATTTAAGGGCTAGAATAGCCTTTATCTCTTAGAAAACAGGACGATAAGGGCTGGAATCGTCCTATCTCTTAGAGAATAGGACATTTAAGGGCTAGAATAGCCTTTATCTCTTAGAAAAAAAGACGATAAGGGCTGGAATCGTCCTATCTCTTATAGAATAGGACACTTATGGGCTAGAATAGCCTTTATCTCTTAGAAAACTGGACGAGAAGGGCTGGAATCGTCCTTATCTCTTAGAAAACAGGACGATTAAAACGGCGGAAAAATGAGGGAAAAGAATTTTGTGTAATTCGCTCAGCGGTGTTTATCGGATTTTCCACACTAAGAACTAACCATAGAGCCACAGGAATTTTCGTTTAAGATTCTATAAAAAGTAAGTAAAAAATTCTCAGAAATTGTAAATTTAACAAAAAAAATTGAAAAAATCATGAACTTGACGTCAAAAATTTCGTCCAAATATTAATATTCACCAAAGTGGCTCTACTTCTGTTGATTTATGTTAAATTATAAATTGAATTCCGGGTTAATCTTTATTATTTATTCATTCAGTGTTTGCCATCGTGAAACGACTACCGAGGAGCTTTACAGAAGCGATATTAAAGTAGATTACCTCGGTTTCCTCACAAGATATTTTCTCAAAATGGACCAAAATCGGCGTTTAAAAATGGGAAGGAAAGGAGAATAAATGAAATAGTCTTCTCGTGGGAGGAAAAAGTTCCGTGACTAGGACTACTAAAAGATGAACAGTCACGACAGTGAATATTTTCATTTATTCTCTCTCTTCGGGATAATAGCTTCAAGGACAAGTTGCTTGTCAAATTGAGCCAGGCATAAAACATTGGTAACATCTCAATTTATCTTTCTTTACCCCAGTCAACATATTTTACCTTTTAAGTCCATATTATGTACGGTTCTATTTGAAAATTAAAGGAATGTTGAAAATTTTGATTCGAACCAAGGGAGAACAAACATGGTAAAGTTGATGAGAAAAGGGGGAGGAAGATTATACTTCTCAAGGTCCCTCAGGGAAGGATGAACACTGATTAGGGCGGAGAGAGGGATGGAGTCTCCTGAGATGGAAAAAGACAGAGAATGCTTATGAGCCCTTGTTCGGACCACTCGACGGAAATATGTCAGAAGAGGGGCGGAAAAGAGAGATGAGGAAAGAGGGGTGAAAAAAAAAAAAGAAAAAACCAACCCCCACTGGATATAAAGGGCAGGTGTTGACCTGAATGTGGATTGCGGGCCTCCCCGCCTACGATGTCCTTTCAACCCCCCGGTTTCTTTTATACTTCAACTCTAAAGAGACATGAGAAATTTTTCTCGAAAACCAAATTGAAGAACGTACCTTTATTGTTTATACTCAGACCATTTTTTTTTTTTATAAAGGAAAAATATCACAAGAAAGTTAAAATTACATAAGAAAAAAAGTGGACAAAAAAGAGTTGTTAATTAAAATAACAATTTTTAAAGAAAACAAGAGTGTATACGTGTCGACAAAATGCGGTTCACCATAATTTGACCATAAAATAGCAGAAATCGCGAGTTCACATAAAAAATCTGCTCAACATAAAGAAAATGGTCGAAAACTTTCACCATAATGCATTTTAACATAATACATCTCACCAAAAAGAGATTTAACAATTGTCGTTTCGACATAAAATTTGTCGTTTCAACAAAACGCAGTTGAACATAAAGGAAACTTTTATTTTAAAGAACTTGTCGTTTCGCCATAAAACTGTTTCTGTCGTTTGGGCATAATACATCTCATAATAATGCCTATTTTTGCCATTTAAAACGCGATTATGGCGAAACGACTTAAAACTTGACAGTTCACCATAATGCGATTCGAACATCCTCGCGAGAGGAAAAAAATTAACCCCTTGTGTCATAAAATGAGCTGATCCCATTGGCTGCATGCTCTTTTTCTTTTCTTTGCTTATAGTGAGATGCTTTATGTTGAATTGCATTAAGGTGAACTGTCATGTTTTAAGGTTATTGTCGTTGCGCCATAACCGCGTTTTAAACGGCGAAAATAGGCTTCCTCTTTCGCTGTCCCTAGTTTATGGTGAGACGTATTATGCCCAAACTGCAGAAATGGTACTATGGCGAAACAACGAGTTTGAAGAGAGGCTTTTATGGTTAGAAGCGTTATGGTGACTTGCACTTTTTTTATGTCGACTTGCATTTATTGAAAAATTCGCTTATGGCGAAACGCATTATGTTGAAATGCATTATACTCAATAATTTTTAACTTTTGAGAGCATTATGCATGATGGTGAACTACAGATTTTTTATGTCGAAATGCAGATTTTTATGTTCAACTGTTTTAGGGTGAAAAATGCATTATGTTTAACGGTGTTCTCCCGAATTAACGAGCAGTGCCGGCCGGTGAGATGCTTTATGTTGAATTGCATTAAGGTGAACTGTCATGGTCGTTGCGCCATTACCGCGTTTTAAACGGCGAAAATTGGCTTGTTCTTTCGCTGTCCCTAGTTTATGGTGATGTGAACCACAGATTTTTTACGTTCAACTGCTTTAGGATGAAATGCGTTATGTTGAACGGTGTTCTCCCGAAAAGAAGATTAAACATAATAATTGTAATTCCAGAAATGCGAAGTCCCCCCCCCCCCCCCCCGCTTTAAAAAAATGAATACCAAAGCTTTTGTTAAGCCGAGAATCATTTTATGCGAAAAATCTGAAATTCATGATGCTCAATGAGCCTTAATCGACCCATTGTGTACTGAAAAAAAAAAGCTTGATATTCATAATTCTTTTTTTTCTCTAATATTCAACAATAACGACTCAATTAAGAAACCTTCCAAGAGGCCTAAAAAAAGTGGTTAACGATCTCAAAAATTGTTTTTTCCTTCTCTTCTGTCATAAACCAATAAAAGTCAAATTTTCTGGTGGTTCTAAATATCCTGAGGAAATTTTTTTATAATGAAATCATCTTGAAAAATGCCGGGATCTTCTCAAAACTTCTCAACTTGGGCGAGAAACATTTTCATTTTTTTTTCCCCTCTCCATTTCTAGTAATGGATTAAAAATTATATTAAACAATACCTTTTCTTTTATAAGAATAAAATTTTGCTTTTATAAAAAAAAAATAGGAAAATTCTCTAATTGGGTACAAAAGCACTTTCGCTGATAGTAACAAGAGATCTTAGCAGTAATAGCTGCCTTTCGGGCTATTAGTATGAGAAGGAGCTTAGGGAGTGTTAACTTAGTTAACAAGTGTGTTAACGAGATGTGAAGATGCGCGAGGGAGGAGGAAGGGATGAGGAGTTAAGAGAAAAGGGAGTCACGGAGACTTAACCTCGGACGTTGATGAACCAATCAGCCGTTAATTTAATCAAAGGTACAATTGTCAAGTCAAACCTCAACTATCGGACTTTATTAACTTCCGACTACTTCAATCAACTCGATACCAATTTGTGTTATTTCTCCTTCGCAAATATTAGCAAATCAAGAAGTTCCACTTTCACAGCTTTTTATTCTTTAATTATCACCTTTTTTAACTTATCAAACTTTTAACTTTCTATGAAAGATGGTAGCGCTCATACTTCCCTCAGAAGAAAACTTTTCTTAGGTAAAGATCATAAAATTTTCTTATGAAGTTTCTTGAGGTTGTCTGTGATGCCGGCCGGCAGTCGCATTTTTTCTGAACACTTGACGGCCGCCATTTTACGGAATTCCTTTCGTAGTAAACTTGAGGCTATAGCGGGATAAAAGGGGCGTTTTACTCTGCATTGGCCAGTGAATGCTGGTGCTCTAGTATGCCAGTGGAATGCTGTTACTCTGGTATGCCAGTGGAATGCTGGTACTCTGGTATGCCAGTGGAATGCTGGTACTCTGGTATGCCAGTGCAATGCTGGTACTCTGGTATGCCAGTGCAATGCTGTTATTCTAGTAATCCAGTGGAATGCTGGTACTCTGGTATTCCAGTGGAATGCTGGCACTCTGGTATGCCAGTGGTATGCCAGTAGAATGCTGGTACTCTGGCATACCAGAGTACCAGCATTCCACTGGCATACCAGAGTACCAGCATTCCACTGGCATACCAGAGTACCAGCATTCCACTGGCATACCAGAGTACCAGCATTCTACTGGCATACCACTGGCATACCAGAGTACCAGCATTCCACTGGCATACTAGAATACCGGCATTCTACTGGCATACTAGAGTACCAGCATTCCACTGGAATACCAGAGTGCCAGCATTCCACTGGAATACCAGAGTACCAGCATTCCACTGGATTACTAGAATAACAGCATTGCTCTGGTATGCCAGTGGAATGCTGGTACTCTGGTATGCCAGTGCAATGCTGGTACTCTGGTATGCCAGTGCAATGCTGTTATTCTAGTAATCCAGTGGAATGCTGGTACTCTGGTATTCCAGTGGAATGCTGGCACTCTGGTATGCCAGTGGAATGCTGGTACTCTGGTATGCCAGTGGAATGCTGGTACTCTGGTATGCCAGTGGAATGCTGGTACTCTATTATGCCAGTAGAATGCTGGTCCTCTGGTATGCCAGAGGAATGCTGGTACTTAGGTATGCCAGTGGAATGCTGGTACTCTAGTATGCCAGTGGAATGCTGGTACTCTAGTATGCCAGTGGAATGCTGGTACTCTAGTATGCCAGTGGAATGCTGGTACTCTAGTATGCCAGTGGAATGCTGGTACTCTAGTATGCCATTGGAATGCTGGTACTCTGGTATGCCAGTGGAATGCTGGTACTCTGGTATGCCAGTGGAATGCTGGTACTATGGTATGAGAGTGGAATGCTGGTACTCTGGTATGAGAGTGGAATGCTGGTACTCTGGTATGAGAGTGGAATGCTGGTACTCTGGTATGCCAGTGGAATGCTGGTACTCTGGTATGCCAGTGGATTGCTGGTACTCTGGTATGCCAGTGGAATTCTGGTACTCTGTATACCAATGGAATGCTGGTACTCTAGTATGCCAGTGGAATGCTAGTACTGTATTATGCCAGGGCAATGCTGGTGCTCTAGCATGCCTGTGGAATGCTAGTACTGTAGTATGCCAGGGCAATGCTGGTACTCTAGTATGCCAGTGGAATGCTGGTACTCTGGTATGCCAATACAATGCTGGTACTCTGGTATACCAGTGGAATGCTGGTACTCTGGTATGCCAATGCAATGCAAAAGGGGCATTTTACTCTTCACTGGGCGAAAAAATTCCTTATGCCAGGGCAATGCTGGTACTCTAGTATGCCAGTGCAATGCTGGTACTCTAGTATGCCAGGGCAATGCTGGTACTCTATATGCCAGTGGAATACTGGTACTCTGGTATGCCAATGCAATGCAAAAAGGGGCATTTTACTCTTCACTGGGCGAAAAAATTCCTTTAAAAAAAATTATTTTTTCGTTTTTTTCTATATTCATGTAGATTTCGTGGAAACGTTTTTTAGAATTTCGCGTAAAGTAAAAAAAAAATTAACCTTTGTTTTTGTTTGCTGAAAAAGGGAAATGAGGATTAAATTAAAAGGGTAAACTTGATTAAAGAATGATTTAAGGGTCGAATTAACCGGCTGTCCGTGTAAATTATATTTCCGTTAAAACAAAAAAATTGTGATTTAGCAATGGCCGAACCTGAATTTGACCTCCGCTTATTTATTTGTCATTTTCTCGAGGCGAAAAGAGGCTTTCCGACGTAGTATATATAGCTAGAAACTAATTGAGTAGAACGTGCCCACAGCAGTTATTTACAATCAACATTCAACTCAATTTTCGTAATGAAGTTGACATCGGAAAACGGCTGCGCCAGGACCAATTTTTTTAAACCCCGACATGCGATATTGTTCACTGATCAAAAAGCTTTTGCCCCCCAGGAAAAAATGGATTAAACATTTTACTATTATTTAAATAATTGAGGGGGGGGGGGGGGGGTTAATTTAAAGAGTTGTATTTGGGCACTTTTAATCAACATTCGGAAGCAAAAAGGGTGACCTCAATCTACCTCTAAGCCGGCGGATGGAATTTCTTAATAATCTTACCCAGACCTTAATCGACTTCGACGCCTAAGGGTGATAATTAAATGAGAGATTTTTTCATTATTTGAATTTTTATTTTGAAAGAACCTTTTTTTTTTCCTTTCTTTAAATTTGCATTGTAAATTTTTTACCAGAAAAATCTTAAAATCCCTCATTAACACCAGTCTTCATTATTAGAAGAGTAGATTTTTTTTCTTTTTCGGATATTGAATACCCTCCATGTCAGGTTTTGTGGAAGGTCTCTCAGGTCAGCCAACATTTCAATAAATAGGTTTAAACGGGGAAACACATCACACGTCTGGGAGAGCGTTCAAAAGTGGTTTTATGAAAAAAGTTGAATGTAAACCCCTCCTTAATTTAAATCAAAGAATTTGATGGCGTAGTTTAAAAAGCGTTTAGGTATACAGGGTGCCCCCAACAGAACCTTACTGCTTTGTTTCAAATAAGAACCCCTCTTTTTATTTCCGATTCGTAATCTATGCAAAATTTCAAGTTGATTTGACTATTCATTCAAACCTGGTAGTCTGGTATGCCAGTGGAATGCTGGTACTCTGGTATGCCAGTGGAATGCTGGTACTCTAGTATGCCAGTGGAATGCTGGTACTCTAGTATGCCAGTGGAATGCTGGTATTCTGTTATGCCAGTGGAATGCTGGTACTCTAGTATGATAGTGCAATTCTGGTACTCTATATGCCAGTGGAATGCTGGTACTCTGGTATGCCAATGGAATGCTGGTACTCTAGTATGCCAGTGGAATGCTGGTACTCTAGTATACCAGTGCAATGCTGGTACTCTGGTATGCCAGTGGATGCTGGGACTCTAGTATGCCAGTAGAATGCTAGTGCTCTGGTATGCCAGTAGAATGCTAGTGCTCTGGTATGCTTGTGGAATGCTGTTACTCTAGTATGCCGGTGGAATGCTGGTACTCTGGTATGCCAGTGGAATGCTGGCAATCTAGTATGCCAGGGCAATGCTGGCAATCTAGTATGCCTGGGCAATGCTGGTACTCTATATGCCAGGGCAATGCTGGTACTCTATATGCCAGGGCATTGCTGGTACTCTAGTATGCCAGTGGAATGCTGGTACTTTAGTATTCCAGTGGAATGCTGGTACTTTAGTATGCTAGTGCAATGCTGGTACTCTATATGCCAGTGGAATGCTGGTACTCTAGTATATCAGTGCAATGCTGGTACTCTGGTATGCCAGTGGATGCTGGGACTCTAGTATGCCAGTAGAATGCTAGTGCTCTGGTATGCCAGTAGAATGTTAGTGCTCTGGTATGCTTGTGGAATGCTACTACTCTAGTATGCCCGTGGAATGCTGGTACTCTGGTATGCCAGTGGAATGCTGGAAATCTAGTATGCCAGGGCAATTCTGGTACTCTATATGCCAGGACAATGCTGGTACTCTATATGCCAGGGCATTGCTGGTACTCTAGTATGCCAGGGCAATGCTGGTACTTTAGTATGCTAGTGCAATGCTGGAACTCTATATGCCATTGGAATGCTGGTACTCTAGTATGCCAGTAGAATACTAGTACTGTAGTATGCCAGGCAATGCTGGTACTCTAGTATGCTAGTGCAATGATGGTACTCTATATGCCAGTGGAATGCTGGTACTCTGGTATGCCACAACTTTTTAAAATGTCAAATTTTAGCGTTTTTTCGCCCAAAAATCCCTTTAAATCGACCTAAGAATGATTTTTATTTACTTCCACTTCTTTTTGTCTGAAGTCACTATCACAAATTCAAGCATCTTGACATGTCGTCGCCAATGGCTTTTTTTTTTAAGTTAAAACTCTATTTTCTTACTTCAGAAATGACATTTAGCGATTATTTAAAACGGAATTTTTCTTTTTGATGCTCAACTACAAAAGACGCTGAAAGTCTTTCAAAAATTATGGTCCGAAAGAAAAAATTCTTTAAAAACCGCTAATTTTTATTTCCATAGCTCCAGCCTTTTTTCGTGATTCCCTCAAAAAAAAATTACTTTCGGAACAGCATTTGATACTACTATTTAAAAAAAATATTTTTTTTTTCAACAAAAGAGAACAACGTCCGATGAAAAACAAAATAAAATTCATGAGTTCCATTTCACCTGTTTGTGAGGGGTAGGTTATTGCTTAAAAAAACAAAGGGGCGTTTTTTTCCCCTCTACCGGTAAAAAGATAAAAAAAAAAGCGTGTGGGAGGTTTGAAATTTGCGGAGGGAGGTTGACCGGGGGTAAGTTGAAACGACGCCAACTGACCCTGTCAAATCGCCCGGGGGGGGGGGGGCACACTTTTTTTTTGTCCCTTCCCTAGCCAGCCCCAACTGCAGACATTCAACCGCAATTAATTATTTATTTCGGATTGAATTAACAAAGGCTCTCTCACTATTTATCTTGTTCGGAGGTCTTAAGCCTTTTGAGAATAATATATTGGGTCTTGCCCTCTGATAAATACCGGAAAGCGCTTTATTTCATTTAAAACCTAATTTCCTCGTTTAATTCACTTCGGATTTTATGAGGGATCAACCTTCATTTAAACGTTCTAAAACTTAAAATCCAACCGTTTTAGCCACGTTACTCAGATGAATTTTAAATTTTAATTCAAACGAAATTAAAACTCCTCTCTACTATTCCAAATAGTTTATGTTTTAAAATAAAAAGTTAAAAATATTTTTAAACAATTTTTCAGTCTGTTAGCGATATTTTTTTATGCAAAAAGTACTGGTTTGAAGAGCTTCCAACGAAAACTTCCTTAAAGAGAAGTATCTATATAGGAGGGGGAAGTATAACGGAGGGGATGTAAAACTTAGGGGGAAGTATATGGTAGGGGAAGTATAACGGAGTGGGAAGTATATGGGAGGGGAAGTATAACGGAGTGGGAAGTATAAAAAAAAAGGGGGAAACCGGAAAATTTTAGGAAAAAAACCCGGAAAATTTTTCGAAAAAAAAAAACCGAAAAATTTTAGGGGAAAAAAATAGAAAATTGTTCATAAAAAAACTGACAATTTTTCGAGAAAAAAAAACCGAAAATTTTTCGTTAAAAAAAAAGGAAAACCCGGAAAAATTTACGTAAGAAAAACATCCCCCTCTCATATACTTTCCCTCCCTTCGTTATACTTTCGTTCCCTTATACTTCCCCCTCCGTTATACTTCCCCCTCTGTTATACTTCCCCTCCCATATACTTCCCCCCGTTATCCTTACCCTCCCTATATACTTCCCCCTCTGTTATACTTCCCCTCCCATATTTTTCCCCTCCGTTATACTTCCCCCTCCTAAATTGTTATTTCTCTTTAAGGAAGTTTTAGTTGGAAGCTCTTCAAACCAGTACTGTCATCACTGCTACACACAATTTTTTTTTTAATTTCGACGTAGAAAAAAAATGAAAGTATTTAGCTACCTGCTCTAAAGGGTAGTTCAAATCTCTCCCTACTATCCAAACTTGTGAGTTGACGGTACTAGAACAACGCGCATGCGCGAGCTTTCATAGCCAGTTTTTTTTTCCTCTAGCAAGGAGAGCTTGTTTGATAACACGAGGGGGTTAATTTTTTTCCTATCCAAAGAAAAGCTGGCGTGGAGAGGAAAAACAAAATAAATGAGAGGAAAAAATCAACTCATGTTATCAAACTACTTTGAATTTAGGCAAATCTCAAAGATGAATTTTTGAAAAAACGCGGGAACTAAAAATATACGCAAGCGCGTTGTCCTGTTGGCTTGCGCCTGCGCGTTGTTCTAGTATCGTAAACTCACAGGTACATACTCAAATTTCTTTAAAAATAAGGAAAAAATCAACTCATGTTATCAAACTACTTTGAATTTAGGCAAATCTCAAAGATGAATTTTTGAAAAAACGCGGGAACTAAAAATATACGCATGCGCGTTGTCCTGTTGGCTCGCGCCTGCGCGTTGTTTTAGTATCGTAAACTCACAAGTACTCAAATTTCTTTAAAAATAAGGAAAAATTAACTCATGTTATCAAACTAGTTTGAATTTAGGCAATTCTCAAAGATGAATTTTTGAAAATACGCGGGAACTAAAAATATACTCATGCGCGTTGTCCTGTTGGCTCGCGCCTGCGCGTTGTTCTAGTATCGTAAACTCACAAGTACCCAAATATCTTTAAAAATAAGGAATGTTTGGTGAAAATTAGACCAATAGAACTTCCTTATCGCTTTAAAAGCAAAACTTTAGACGGGCTGGTTAGCGTAATTTTTCCAAATTTAAAGCAAGCTCCCCAAATTTTCAAGATTACATACTATGAAAGAAAAGTTATGAGAGAAAAATTGAATGAAAATTGCAAAATCTAACCAATCAACTGCCTACAGACTTTCAGAAGACCCTCCTCCAAAAACTAATCATGGAGAGTGTAACAATATCATCTCTTTGAGTTTATTGTTATTTTGATTGAATGCATAAAGAATGTAAGACGTTGTGAGTTAAGACATCACATTTCACCCTCGTTGTTTATTACCGTGCAATTTTATCCATTTTCATTACACGGAAGAAGATTGCGCTTTAATCACGGGTCTTTTACACGCGAGCACGTAAACGTAGAAAAAAAAAAGAATGAAAATTGAAAAATCTAACCAATCAACTGCCTACAGACTTTCAGAAGACCCTCCTCCAAAAACTAATCATGGAGAGTGTAACAATATCATCTCTTTGAGTTTATTGTTATTTTGATTGAATGCAAGAATGTAAGACGTTGTGAGTTAAGACATCACATTTCACCCTCGTTGTTTATTACCGTGCAATTTTATCCATTTTCATTACGGAAGAAGATTGCGCTTTAATCACGGGTCTTTTACACGCGAGCACGTAAACGTAGGCAAATTAATTCAATACGAAATTAAAAAGAATAAGAAAAAAATAAAGAATTACAACTAATCCGGTCTCGTGTCGCACGAGTATGAAATACGGTAGATATATGAATATGTATTCTAGAGAGCGGATTATGCAAATCGAACGGGGAGTCAAGTATCTCCAAGTTGGCAAGTATGGGCTTTACGGCGGATAACTTGATGCCAACAGGTTCTCTCTCAATATTTCTAGCTTTTCAGAGTAAGACGAATTATTTCAGGTTTATGACTACAACCGGATTTACAACTCCGTATTTAATTTTTATATATAAAAAAAATTTCTTGTAGCTTTGCGGGAACGTTTGTCATCGGGACAAAAACGATGATCTCGCCTGTGTTTGACAATTACAAATGCCTTCGTCACTAAAGAGGGTTGTCTGTAAAGGCTATAAACCTTTTCCTTCTACAGCCTTTTTTTCCCCTCCCTCAGAGGTTTTTCTTTCAAGGAAAGTCATTCCAACAAGTAGGCAGACAGAAAAAGTAAATCTCGTAAAAAGGACGTTGATTTTTATGTGTAAATAGACTTTTTTTCTGTGTGGGATTAGTTGAAAAGTTTTTTTTATTCTTTTCTGACGTTCATTCATCATAGGTAAGCCCCATTCATAACGCCCACTTAATTTGGGAGGGGGTCATAGAAAGAGGACCAATTTTAGAGGTCAGTCGCCGTCCGTCTTTCCTCCTGCGCGAAGCCCGAATGCCATGTAAGCATCCTTGGGTTAGAGCAGTGTTTCTCAACCTTTTTGAAAGCCTGCGCCTTCCTGTAAAACAAGCATTTAGCGACGCCGCCAAGGGGAGCATGAAAACGGGAGCCGGATTATAGTTTTCTGGACCAAAGGGCCGGATAATAGGTTTTCGGACCAAAGTTCCAGAATATAGGTTTTTTCGACCAAAGTTCCAGAATATAGGTTTTGAACCTAGGTTTCCGACCAAAGTTCCAGAATATAGGTTTTTTTGGACCAAAGGGCCGGATTATAGGTTTCCAAACCAAAGGGCAGGATTACAGGTTTTCCGACCAAAGGGCCGGATTATAGTTTTCCGACCAAAGGCAGGATTATAGGTTTTTTGGAATAAAGATCCGGAATATAGGTTTTTTGGACCAAAGGGCCGGATTATAGGTTTTTTCGACCAACATTCCAGAATATAGGTTTTTTGGACCAAAGAGCAGGATTATAGGTTTTCAGACCAAAGGGCAGGATTACAGGTTTTCCGACCAAAGGGCCGGATTATAGGTTTTCCGACCAAAGTCCCAGAATATACGTTTTTGGACCAAAGGGCCGGATTATAGGTTTTCAGAACAAAGGGCAGGATTTATAGGTTTTCCGACCAAAGTCCCAGAATATAGGTTTTTTGGACCAAAGGGCCGGATTATAGGTTTTTCGACCAACGTTCCAGAATATAGGTTTTTTAGACCAAAGGGCCGGTTATAGGTTTGGACCAAAGTTCCAGAATATAGGTTTTTTGGACCAAAAGGCCTTATAGGTTTTCGGACCAAAGGCAGGATTATAGGTTTTCCGACCAAAGTTCCAGAATATAGGTTTTTTGGACCAAAGGGCCGGATTATAGGTTTCCAAACCAAAGGGCAGGATTACAGGTTTTCCGACCAAAGGGCCGGATTATAGGTTTTCCGACCAAAGGGCCGGATTATAGGTTTTCCGACCAAAGTTCCAGAATATAGGTTTTTGGACCATATAGCCGGGTTATAGGTTTTCGGACCAAAGGGCGGATTATAGGTTTTCCGACCAAATTTCCAGAATATAGGTTTACGGACAAATTAAAAAAAGGACTCACCCTAGCGCCCCTAGCCACTTAGCCATTGCCCCCATCACTCAAATTTTGCATATTGCCCCCCAGTAACTTCCCGGCGCCCCAGGGTACCGCCCCCCGTTGAAAATCACTGGGTTAGAGAAATAGTTTTAATTTAAGAGCACACAAAAATTACACAGAGGTGGAAATTTGTCAAAAATCGTTATTTATCAGTTTTTATGTTTTTAAAAAGATTTTTTTTCTCTTCCCTAATCTTAGAATTACAAAATAAAAAGGGATATTATGGAGAACTCGTGTAAAAAGCGACGGGGAATCCCGATTGTAGAAATATGTATGAGACTGACTTTAGCGGAAGGGTTGCTATATGCGGCTCCGGATATGGAGAGATGTCGGAGAGAAAGAGGAAACACTATCTGATGCCAGTCAGGTCTCGAAAGTAAACAAAGCCCAACTCTAAGAGAGAAACTCGGCGAAATAGGACGAGATAGCCCCTTTTCAAACCTACGCTAACCTCTTCTAATTATACATCATTTATAAAATAATTCATTTCATCAAAATCCTTTTTTTTTCTTTTTTTATAATATAGAAATGGATGTCACCCTTGAAGGGTGTCTGAACCCGTCTCCAGGTGTAGGCTTTGATGTTAAGACGACGGAGAAGGGAAGAGGAATTACCCCCAAGTGTCAAGGGAGACAGGGATCGATGGCCCTTTCTATTAGCCACATTAAAAATCCCGCATTAGTTCAAAAAATTGTTAAAATAATTCAACAAACTGTAAGGATTATCGTTTGCTTCGAGCTCCCGAAAATTGTGGCCGTCCGTCTTTCCTCCTGCGCGAAAGCCGAATGCCAAATAAGCATTTTGACCATGGGTTAACAGTGTTCTCAATCTTTTTGAAGCCTGCGGCCTCCTAAGAGGAGGAAAATACTTACCGCCGCGGTTAAGTTGGGCCGGTTAACTTTTGCCCTTTACTTAACCGAATGGTTAAATTTTTTAACAGGCGTTTAAGTTTTTGCCCTTTCCTTAACGGGCCGGTTAATTTTAACGGGTGGTTAACTTTGCCCTTTACTTAACTGGCTGGTTAACTTTTTGCCCTTTACTTAAAGGGCCGATTAAATTTTTAACGGGTGGTTAAGTTTACCTTTTACTTAACGGGCCGGTAAAATTTTTTAACAGGGCGGTTAAGTATTTGTTTTACTTAACGGGCCGGTAAAATTTTTGCCCTTTACTTAACGGGCCGGTTAACTTTTAAACGGGCGGTTTAGTTTTTACCCTTTACTTAACGGGCCGGTAAAATTTTTTAACAGGGCGGTTAAGTTTTTGTCCTTTACTTAACGGGCCGGTTAAATTTTTGCCCTTTACTTAACGGGCCGGTTAACTTTTTAACGGGCGTTTAAGTTTTTGCCCTTTCCTTAACGGGCCGGTTAATTTTTTAACGGGTGGTTAACTTTGCCCTTTACTTAACTGGCTGGTTAACTTTTTGCCCTTACTTAACGGGCCGATTAAATTTTTTAACGGGCGGTTCTGTTTTTACCTTTTACTTAACGGGCCGGTAAAATTTTTTAACGGGGCGGTTAAGTTTTGTCTTTACTTAACGGGCCGGTAAAATTTTTGCCCTTTACTGAACGGGCCGGTTAACTTTTAAATGGGCGGTTTAGTTTTTGCCCTTTACTTAACGGGCCGGTTAAATTTTTTAACGGGTGGTTAAGTTTTACCTTTTACTTAACGGGCCGGTAAAATTTTTAACAGGGCAGTTAAGTTTTTGTCCTTTACTTAACGGGCCGGTTAAATTTTTGCCCTTTACTTAACGGGCCGGTTAACTTTTTAACAGGCGTTTAAGTTTTTGCCCTTTACTTAACGGGCCGGTTAATTTTTTTAACGGGTGGTTAACTTTGCCCTTTACTTAACGGGCGGTTAAGTTTTTACCTTTTACTTAACGGGCCGGTAAAATTTTTAACAGGGCGGTTAAGTTTTTGTCCTTTACTTAACGGGCCGGTTAAAGTTTTGCCCTTTACTTAACGGCGGTTAACTTTTAAAATGGACGGTTTAGTTTTTACCCATTACTTAACGGGCCGGTTAAATTTTTAACGGGCGGTTAAGTTTGTGTCCTTTACTTTTCGGGCGGCAATAAAAATTTAATAAAAAAAAAGGACTCACGCCAACGCCTCCATGGGCTGGCCACTTAGCCATTTCCCCCCTATCACCCAAATTTTGCACAACGCCCCACAGTAACTTCTCAGCCCTCAGGGGGCCGTACCGCCCCCCGTTGAGAATTTAAAGAAATAGTTTTTATACTTTGATAAAAAGCCCACTTTCAACAAACCTTCAGCCACCCTCAACGACATTCAACTTCTTCAGCGAAACTTCAACATTCAACAACCTTCAAAAATAGTTCAAATATTTTTTGGTTAAGAAAAAAAGAGTGAATTTTCAGGAAAGATTACCTGCTTCGCTTAGCGTAGGGGTAATGTTTGCTAACTTCAACGCTGACCCCTTAACTTGTTTGCACAGACGTAACCCACGTATTTCCTGAGTTCTAAACCACTGACCAATTGCGTTTTCCATTCACGCTCTCCCGCATAGAAAATTTAATTGCCCCACCGTTTTAATTTCCAACCTCTTTTTTTTCCTTGATTTAGAACTTTTTGACTACCGATTTTATACCATTAGGCACAATTAAAAAGGGTATATAACTTTTTCTTCGAAGCATACACCGTTTGATATTTATGTTGGGTGGCAACAGGCTGGCGTTCCGCCAGACAGGGTAGCCATCACAAAGGCTTCCTGAAAGGATTTTTTTCCCGTTTAATTGATTCCTATATAAACTCGATTAAAAAAGTTTATAGAACATTTTCGTTAAACAAAAAGATTATGAACAAAATATTTTAAACTCTAAACGTGGAAAGGGAAAAAAAGTTTTAAAGGCCACGGGATGCGTAATGAGGAAATAAATCTACACTCTCTAAGGTTAATCGCCCTCAGATAAAACATGTGTTCCCGGCCTAATTATTTCCAGAGGATTCCGCCAACCCAGAAATGTAGGGAAATCAGAAAGACCTCCGGGAGGGGGGCTTAAAAATCAACGCTCGGAGAGAAAATTTTTAGGTTCGGTAATTAATAATTTTTAATGTTCAGTGAATAATTAATTATTTTAAATGAGCCTTTTGATTATTAAAAAGCTTTAATGAAGGTTGTTATATAGTCTGTAATCAATATACTTTTTACTCAAATGCAGGGTGGAAAACTGTTCTTTCCCCCGGAAAACAAGTCCAAAAGATCTAAGCTTTCTAAATCCATTTCTGACTTTTAAAATATGAATGTTAGGAAATAGAAAAATAACTTCACTGGACGGTTACACAAACAAAACCTTACTGTTCTCAGCTTCGTTTAATTCCGCTTGGAGCGCTAGCTCTACTCGTGCTTCGAGTAGCTAACGGACAGCCCAAATTTCTTCCTACTGTTTTTTAGGCAGATTTTTTAAAAAATATATTTAGTATAATATAAGGAATATTTGGTAGAAATTTTGAAAAAAAAAATTGATTGATATTATGAACTCATTATTGTTAACTTTTTATTGTTTATTGCTTCGGGGTGGAGGGGGGGGGGGGGGGGGGTGTCGGACGTTCGTAAGCATGGTTTCTTTTAAATGTAACTGATGACTCCTCGAACCTAACTCACACTTTTTAATGCTTCACCAAGGTGGGGGAACAATCCCCACCATTTTCTGTGTAGAGGGGGGGAGTAATACCGCTGAAGTATGCGTGTAGCAAATTGCATAGATGGACAGATCTCCGCCATTTTGGCGAATTTCGAAAAAAAAACCATTTCGAGGTAAATGCAAAACGAAGATTCTTCAAAGGTGCAAATGAAAATAATGTCCGTTGCTCAGCTGGCGACGGGCGGCCGGCACCAAAGGCTTGAAGCGAATATTATATTCGGATGAAATAATATTTCGTATGAAATAATTCGTATGAATTCTTTTATTTAAACTGAACTGAATCTATAAATCATATGGTAGCGGACCGAGCCGCTACAACTACCTCCCTACGTTTTTTTTTTTTTTAAGCGGTTTAAGTCGTACAAAGGCGGGGAACACGCTGTGGTTGAAGTCCAGGTAGTAAGGCGAACGAGCATGTTCGCAAAGGTGAAAATGGACAAAACGTAGAAGGTGTAGGAATGATATTATTTTGGCGCGGAAGAATTTCCTCTCGCTTGAAATTTGAGGTTGAAGATCGAGTTGAAATAGAATTGATGCAGTTAGTCCTCGAATTTTGTTCTTTGGGCGAATGTTTCTTGTCGGTGTTCATGATTGCGTTCAATTCTTCGATTTTAGATTGAATCAAATTTTTAATTCCTCTAATAGACAAAATTGTTTAGCTTGTTGGGTTTTCGTGAAGTTAGATGATGTTAATTTGGTAGTTTCTTGTGTTTTGTTCTTGCGATTTTGATGTTTTGATGGGTGTGTATCAGACCATTCACACGGTTTTTTGCATTTTTCTGGTCGACATTTCTTCCAAATTTGAAATGATAAAAACAAAATTTTCCCCTAGGATTGAATTTCCTGAGTTTAAGATGATTCTGTTCGGATTGAGTGTGTGTATCGAGTGTGTCTGATATTTTCTTTGGCGAGGTAGGAAATAATTTACACGAAGATAAGCATTTCCGTGCTTTTGAGCCATACGTCGCATGATAGAAACAAAGATCGGATGACTTTGATGAATGACTTTGATGATATCGTTTACGTTCCGATCGAGGCTGAAAATTCTCGAGGAGTCCTTTGTCGACTGTCCACTTGTCGCCTGAGTTACCTGTCCACTTGCCGACTGAGTTACTTGATCAGCTGTCGCAACGCGTTGGGAGGCCACTGCGCATACCCGATCATCCCTCCTCAACAACTCACGATCAGCATAATCATCAGCACGTTTGGCTAAAACGGACAAATCCTGTTCACCCCGGCACCAATTACATGAACCATGGGCAGTGGTAACTGAAACTGCCAAAGTGTGCGCAGCACCTCATCATTAAACCGTCCCTGTGCTAAGCGCTTTATTTCCTTCAAAAGGAAGGAAGGCTTCTTATCCCCCAGTTGCAGACCCTGAAGAATCTTCATTAAAGAGGTGTCTTGCGACAGCGAATACTCAGCTAGTAAACCTCGCTTCAAAGCCGTATACTTTTCGTTTTCCGGTGGATGCAAGACGATGTCTTCAACATCCTGCAGTACCTGCTCCGGTAGGGAAATGACTAATAAGTCATACTTTAACTGATCTTCGTTAATGCTCCTAGACCGGAACAAGCTTTCTATTCGCAAAAACCAGGTAGCCGGACAGTCCCTGTTAAATGTAGGCAACGAGACATTTATGTGTTGTTGTTGTTGCTGCTGCATTTTACGAAAACGAAAACGAAATGTACGAAAAAAAATCGATCATAAATTTACGAACGTTGAAATTAATAACGTTGAAACGTTAATCGTATCGTCGTCTTGACGTTGAAAAAGAAAACGAACGTTGAAAAATTAAGCAACTTACGTTCATCACGTCGGGGTCACCAATTGAAGCGAATATTATATTTCGGATGAAATAATATTTCGTATGAAATAATTCGTATGAATTCTTTTATTTAAACTGAACTGAATCTATAAATCATATGGTAGCGGACCGAGCCGCTACAGGCTCATGAACTGTAGTGAAATCGATTTTCCCCAGCGGGCTCAGGAAAACCCAAAAAAAAACGGGGTATTGTTGGAAATCAAATAACTTTTCTTATACGATAGAAAGTTAAATTAACACCCTTATTTTTGAAAACATCCAAAGAGACCAATTTTCCTTGTGTGTAAAATCCAAACGTAACATCAAAGTTCAGCATTGAGTTTCAAGAGAAACCTAATATTATTTTAAAGAAAATTAAATCTTAAAGCTCATAATCCTGCTTTGTATTCAAATTGTTTTGTTATATGTGCATGATAAGTTTTTCGGGCCGCATTTAGGGTCGGCCCGGGTGCAAAACGAGTATTTGATACAGGGTGGTCCCCGAGGGCTGGCAACGACTCCTTAGGGACTCTTAGGGGTTTAGAAAAGACGGGAGGAGAAGCGAGAGAGCTAAAAAAAAAAAAGAAAGAAAAAAGAAGCCGCCTGGACGTAAAGAGCGGCAGCAGTAAAGTGATAGAGGGTGGTTATCTCCGTAGATGCTTTCTCAAGGAGGGGTTGACCCAGTATTATCAAAAGCCCCTTTCCGTCCCCCCTTCCTTCTCAAAAAGTTCACTTCATTTCGTCCCTATTCTCCCGCAGCTTTAGCGAATTTTTTTCCCCCCTCTCTCTCTCTCTCTCCTTTTCTAAGAAAGCTTTCCTTTTATGGGAACTATAATAATCAGTGTTATCGAAAAACTCGTTAGAGTCATCGCTGTAAATGCCGTTAAGACTTAAGAGAGGCTTAGAGGAAGAGAAATGGGAATAATAATTAACGGGGAAGAAAGATGGGGTGTTAAAGGACAACAATGCTACTTAAAAATTCTTCCGTCACTGTTTCGGGCGTTAAACAAATTCAGAAATGAAGGCCCGAGCATTTCATTTCAAAAACAAGAGATCGCAGCGCTTTTGCCCTTAATACTTTCCTATATTTTAGCACTAAAAATTGTCGAAAAATTTTTCACAAAAGCTCTTTCTCTTTATTTTGGGAATGGCTAGGCGGTCTTGGGAGCAGTTTTTCCGAAAAAGTTTTCCTTTGGAAAATGGAAAACTTACTTTTCGACTAAAACATTTTTTCAAAAAAACCGCTAGCCATTTTGTAGGTTTTGACGAGTTTTTTCCAAAAACATTATATAAGAAAATCCGATGAATAGTTTCGTCGTTATCCTTTACAAAGATATGTAGGAAAATGCCGGGGTGGAAAAAAAAACTATCCCCCTTTCAAGGACTAAGAGACTGGATATAAACCGTTTGTTTATTCACTATTGTTTATTTATTAATCTGCATCAATAATTCGCTCCCGAGGTGATTTTCAATTTTTAGATTGAATTTTTTCTTTTCTTTTTAAGCTTAAGGCAAACTTTTTCGGAAAAACTGATTTTCTGAAGACCGCCTAGACTTTCCGAAAAAAAACGAAAACTAGCTTTTGTAAAAAAAATTTCCGGCGATTTTTAGTGCTCAAATATAGGAAAGTAATTTTAGGATGAATTTTGAGGTCGGATCTGCCTTAAATTTGACCAAAAAAAGACTCGAGAATATTGGATATCTGATCTTTTTTCCTCTATCTTCGCACAAAGGATGTTTATCAGTAATAATAAGAGTAAAGAGGTGAAGCCCTCTAAGCTTACTCGAAAGTGCGTGGATGGAGTAGAAGGGTCGAAGGGGGAGGATTTGGGCAGAAAAGCGGAAAGCCCGGGGATAATAGAGATGGAGGGCAACCGGTCGTGAAATTAGAGTCACCGCCGCGCGAGGGAGAAACCGCTATTGTAAGTAACGCCGAGAGACCTTATCAATCATAAACACAATAGATACGACCGAGATCAAAATCCTCTATCGGAAAATTAATTAATTTATTATTATCAACTGATATAATATGATGAATTTTTCAAATTTTCATCAGAAACGAGAACAATGATAAAGCCGTAAGTTTTGCCATTTGAGTTGAATAAGTCCCTCTAGTAACCAGGCCTAATCTCACCCTTCTCAAATGGCAAAGTTATTTTTCACGTTATAAAGTTTTTTTATTTTCAAATTGGGTGACGTCTCTAGTTTAGCAGGCGACATAGGTACTTGTTAGTTTACGATACCAGAACAACGCGCAGGCGCTAACAGAGCAACGCGCATGCGTGTATTTTTAGTTCCCGCGTTTTTTTCAAAAATTCATCTTTGATAATTGCCTAAATTCAAACTATTTAGATAACACGAGGGGGTTATTTTTTTGCTCTCTCAATAAAAATCAAATGTCTCCTTGCGAGAGGAGTTATCAAACTAGTTTGAATTTAGACAAATCTTAAAGATGAATTTTTGAAAAAACGCGGGAACTATAAACACGTAAACTCGCGCATGCGCGTTGTTCTGGTATCCTATATTCACATGTACCAAAAATTTTAAATAACCATTTTTGCTTTCCCTTTTTCCGGCAAGAAAGCTAAAAGGGCCAAACTGTGAATTTTCCTATTAAGTATCTACTATATTAGGTGTACAAAATGAAACTCGGCTAAAATCTACAAAATTCAAATTTACCCTGTGGCTTTCATTTTGTACACCTAATAAATAAAAATTGTAGGAAATTTAATTCTCTATAAATTTGTACTTAATTATTTTTATCTAGATGCACCATTTTCGGAAATAATTTTTTTTAAAAATA
Source organism: Orius insidiosus (assembly GCA_014119065.1). NCBI lineage: Eukaryota > Metazoa > Arthropoda > Insecta > Hemiptera > Anthocoridae > Orius > Orius insidiosus. Next base: position 383,487 of record JACGAQ010000098.1, read on the forward strand.
AATTTATCTTGAAAACAGTGCGTCCTAGAGAAAAAATGAATAGAATAAAAATTAAAGAGAATTGAATTTCCAACAGATTTTATTTAGTGCATTTTTTCAATATCTGTAACGGTTTACGATTTACAAGCCTTTAAAAATTAACCTTCTTAATGGTTATACTTCAATAACCTTCTTACACGGAGAAGGTCAACTTTTGATGGACTTTAACGCCTAAAATGTTCAAAATTTTGAAAAAATTAGCTACTAGTGAAAATGAAACTCGGCTAAAATCTACAAAATTCAAATTTACCCTGTGGGGCTGAGTTTCATTTTGTACACCTAATAGTTTGATAAATAAACTTGATTAAGTAATTTTCCTCAATGTCCTGCGCAGGAAGCTATCGAACACCGCCTCCGGAAGAAAAAAAAAAAGATTCCAAAGACTTCGTTTTCCCTAGTTTTTTGGGTTTTTTCAGTGATCGAGAAACTTCAATTTGACAAATTTTGAAGTTTCTAGGTATTTAATCGTAAAGGGTCTTCTTATTTTGAACAAGAAAAAGAAGAAAGAAAAAAGAAGAAATTTTTGAAAAAGAGAAAGAAAATTTGATCTGGTATTTTGGGTTGGGGAGGTCTTTCCCTTTTGGATTTGGACAAATCCGGATCTCCCTTTGTGTAAAAGAAAGAAAAAAAAAATAAAAATAGGTAAATTAAAGAGCAAAAAAAAGATAATTAATAGGGGCGGTTTATTATCGCTAATATGACATTTAAAAAACGAAAAGATAAAAGAAAAAGAAAAGAGGTACCTCCGTATGAAAAATTAAGATTGAAAATTTAAACCAAGATGGTGGACTCACCTCGTCCGAGTAACAATTTTATAAAATAAAACCAAAAAAAAAGAACTTAAAAACAAATCGTCTCTGTGATCACGTTTTTGGTCGGTGCTGAAATCTTCCAAATATTTGATCGTTGGAGTGCCAAAGGTGAAGGGTGATGAAAAAAACGGAGATTCAAAAAAAAGGCGAATGTGGTTTGGGAAGCGGCGACGTTGTCTGCTTTCCCGGTCGGGCGATCCCTTGGCACTGAGCCGGCGAGCGATGCGGAAGTCGGGGAGTTAATCCTCTCCGACTTGTGTACACAAAATTGCCGGGAAAATTAAATTAAAAATGCCTCTTCTCAACATACCGCCCACCTTAATTTTCCTGGGGGGGTACGCTCGTTTGGGTAAACGGCAGCCGCAATTTGGCGACTGATCGTTTATAGGTTCCTTGTTGTGTCTTGATAGTGGCTACTCGTACGATACGTCTTTGCCGGGTTGAACTTCTATAACTCGGGCCAGAGGCCAGTGGAAAGGCGGCGTCTTTTCATCGTATACGAGTACTAATTCGCCGATCTGTAAGTTGGGTGGATCGCGTAACCACTTTTTCCTGGGTTGTAAAGATTGCAGATATTCGGTCTTCCATCTGCTCCAAAAATCTTGTACCTTGCGGCGCAAATACTGCCACCGCGAAAGTAACTGTTCCTTCATCGGTGAGGTCATAATCGGGATAATTTTTCAATGTCTTTCCAATGAGGAAATGAGCCGGGGTCAAGGGTTGAAGGTCATTAGCGTCATCTGACAGTGGTGTTAAGGGCCGGGAATTGAGTAGTCCCTCAATCTTCACTACCATCGTATTCAACTCCTTTTCGGTGAACGGTTGTTGGCCCAAGGTTTTGAACAATAACGTTTTGACGGATTTTACTCCTGCTTCCCACAGTCCCCCGAAGTGGGGTGAACGAGGGGGGTTGAAATGCCAGGTGATTCCCTTTACAGCAGCGCAGTCTATCAGCGAAGTTTTCGTGTCTTGAGCGTTCATCCATCTTCGACTTCCTTCAGATATCGTGACGCTCCTACAAAATTGGTGCCACAGTCGGAGTACATGTGAGCAGGGGTGCCACGTCTGGCGATAAATCGGTCGAGGCAATCAAGAAAACCCTCAGTGCTGAGGTCCTTGGCAATTTCCAGGTGTATGGCCTTGGTTGTAAAACAAATGAACAACAGATGTAAGATTTGACGAGTGGACTCCTACGACGAGACGACTCGCGACATTGCAACGGTCCCGCAAAATCAACACCAACGTGGTGAAAAACAGTATTTTCGGATGTCCGGGCTCCAGGCAGGTCACCATGTAGGGAGGCTGGGGTCGAGCCGACCACTTTAACAGACGTGGCATGATCGAGACTGTTTCTTGACGAAGTTCTTCCCGCTGGAATCCAGTATATTTTTCGAATGAGCGACATCAACGTCTGCGGGCCAACGTGATTGTATACCTTGTGGTAGTAGTTAACGATCAGGGTTGAAGTGGCACCGTCGTGGCAGCAAGATTGGGTGGAGCTCTTCGTACGGTAAGTTGGCGTTTTTCAGTCGACCGCCCACCCTGTAATGCCACTGGCGTCCTGAAACACATTGAGTACATTAAATAAATTCGTTGCTGAATATCCATGTCCGCATAAAATCGTGTGCAGCTTAGCTAAATAAGAGGATAGAGCCTTTTGAAATTCGCTATGGTCGATGGCGCCGGTGCGTTTATCCCGCGGACGGCTGAGAAATCGGTAAACGTAACAAAGGGAGCGTATCAGCCGAGTGTATGAGGAAAATCTCTGCGTCCAACTCTCGAGGTCCCAATCGGTCGTGGTGACATTAACGGAACTCGATCGCCTTTTAAGTCGGGTAAGTCTTCTGGAGGTCTCGTCGGAAGTTTTCTGAAGAGGCCATCGATCAAGAGGACCGGAGGCCAAGAAGGGCCGTTCCACCAGAAGCCGTTGTCGATAATCTGGCTAGGCATCAAGCCACGGGATCCAATATCGGCGGGATCTCCTTGCTTCTGACGTGGTGCCAAAATGTTGGTTCGGAGTCCTCGAGAATCGCGTTGACTCGTTGTGCAACGTACATCTTCAGCAGATGAGAGGGGGTTTTCAGCCAAGACAGGGGTCATGGAGTCGGTGAACAGGAAAAAACTTTCGGGCTCTGCAAATGAGCACGAAAGGCTAATGCTGATCAGCAACGTGGTAAGAAGCTTAGCCCAGCAGCTCCAGTCTCGGAACGCTTAAGCTCGGCTTAAGCGGGGCTAATTTAGTTTTCGCCTTCAATAAAAAGAGGTTGACGTGAGAAGCAACTTGAACTCGGAGGTATAAGACGGCGCAATAGCCAATTTCCGACGCATCGGAAAATCCTAGGAGGCTATAGCTCGCCTTTTCGTCAATACGAAGAAATCGAGGAATGTCAACTTCAGAAAGAGAAGGTAGTTCGGCAAGAAACGTTGTCCAATGGTTAGCAACCTTTGACGGAGGGGGTTCATCCCATCCCGAACCGGCGATCCAAATGTCTTGTAATATTTCTTGGCGGTGAATATTACCGGTGAAAGAAATCCGAGGGATCGTATAAACGTGCCGTGGGGGATAGGATGGTTCGTTTCGTTATTCCGGTGGAGGCTCTCTGATCTTGTAGGAGAAGCTATCGAGGGTCGAATTCCATTGGAGCCAAGATTTTGATGGTCTGGTCTTCATTGTTCGCCAAATTAACCAAGCTGTCCTCCGCAGTCACCCCAGCACGCTTCAAAAGTTCAGAAGGTTCGACGACCATTTTCCCAAATCAAAGCAGCCTTTCCGCAGAAGCTTGATGAGCTGGACGATCAAGTCAAGAGCATCGTCGAATGAAGACGCTCCCGTTACGACGTCGTCGATGTATGTCGGTCTTCAGAACTTCCGCTGCCCGCGGATACGACGGACCTTCGTCTTCGATCAGTTGCTTAATCACTCGTAACGCAATAAATGGGGCGCAAGACATGCCGTAGGTCAGGGTTAATAGTTCGTAATCCAAAATTTCTTCATCCGGTCGAAACCTCCAAAGAATGTTGGAACTTTGTTTCAGACGTATCAATCAAAATTTGGCGATACATCTTTTTTATGTCGGTAGTGAAAACGAATTTATGGCGTCGAAAATTGAGAAGGATGTCCGCAATGTCCAGTTGCAATTTAGGTCCTGCATGTAAACAGTCGTTCAATGATCGAGTTGAGGTTTTCGCAGATGCGTCGAAGACGACTCTGATTTTTCCTTCGATGTCATCCATCTTTTTCACAGCATGGTGTGGTAGGTAATAAATTCCAGGAGTTTTTGCGAGGGTCATATGACCGAGGTCTAAATATTCTCTCAAGAAATCATCATAAGATTTCTTGGCGATGGGATTCTTGGAAGCGTCGATTCGAGGCGCAAAAATCGGGTCATGGCTTGAGGTCGAGATTCACCTAAGGACGTCTGGTGGCCATTGAAAGGTAAGCGAGTAACGTAGCGTCCATTTTCCAATCGCTGGTGAGTTTCTACGAAATGATTTTCACACCACTCGTCGTCCGGAGACACGATTTTCGTGGAAACCGGTTCTTCGATCGCCCAAAATCGTTTTAAGGTCGTGTTGATTTCGTCCGTGCAGCTGTTCAGAAGAACTGTGGAGGTCGCTTCGTTTGAATTCCGTATTTCCCTAGAAGCACATGCCCAAAAACAGTGTTTAGGAGAGTGGGTCGACGGGCGAGATACGTATCGGTTTTCCTATGACGATGTCTCCATACAGGTCAGCGCCGAGCAAGATGTCTACGGGTCCAGGTTTCCCAAATGTACGATCAGCGAGCTTGTAAGACTTAAAAGTTTCCAAAATGGATCCGGGTAAGGTCGTTTGTGGTAAATCACCCGTGATGGTCGAAACTACCAGACACGGGGCCGAAATCAACGGTCTTTTCGGCTGATCCGTCTTGATTATACAGTTTACTTGGCCCAAACGTTCAGTCAGCTTCACCTGGCCAACTCCGACCAGTTGATGAGGACTGGGTGTCGAGATTAAGCCTAATCTTTGGGCACACCGCGTGGTTATGAGGGATCTTGACTTCCAGAGTCGAGCACCAGTCGAACTGGCTGGTATTTTCCGTCAGCATCTCGGCCTAGCGCGACAGCTGTACCCAACAGGACGCTGTTGGCGTTGTCCACAGCTGCTAGTTGTACCGAAGGCTTTGTAGAGGATGTTGACGAGGTTGGTGAAGTCGTATCCTTTTCTTTTGTCGTATGTGGGGGTGACTTGTCCGCAAATGCTTGATGAATCAAGGTGTGGTGACGACGTTGACATTGGTCGCATCTTCTAGCCGATTTGCAATCCGCTGCGGTATGCTGTCCGGGATGCAAACAGTTGAAGCAGCAGCGATGGTTTCTAAGCATGACTAATCGCTCGGAGGGTGACGCCTGCAGCAAAGTAGAACATTCGGCAATGCGATGAGTGTTGTTGCA